>JALPQD010000343.1:2130388-2516115 GCA_023101885.1 Typhlomys cinereus | reverse complement strand
AGATTGTTGTTTTTAGCACAAAGCCTAGGCAACACCATCACTAGCAGTTTTTTGAGAAATATTTGCCTCGGAGCTGACTATAGACTTCTTACCAGGCACATGCTTCAACGACTTTTCTAAGAAAAGCTGGGGTCTGAGAGGCAGAGCAAGGCAAGCAACAGTACTTCTGAGAAATAGGAGGAAACATTCTAAGATCCCCTTGGAAGTAGCTTTGTCTCGATCATTTCTCTAATGACCATTTCACAAAATCCTTGTATTCCTGACTTGTTAAAGGAAGTCCTTGTATTCCTGACTTGTTAAAGGAAGTCCTTCCAGAGAAAGCAGAATGTCATGATAGTTTTCCTCTGCCATCCAAAAAAAGGAGAAAGGCTTAAGGGTGCCTAAGCTCATAAATGAATCTTATGTTAAGTAAAGAGAGGACTGATATAAAGCAACAGTCCTTCCCAGACCGTGTCCCTAGCAGACATCACTAATCATACCCCAGACATTACTAATCGACCCTGGCACTCATTTCCTCTGCGTCCAGGTCTGGCCTCAGCTCCCATCTCAGTCTAGCAGCTGATACCAACAAACTGAACTTGACAAGGCAAGTGAAGACTATTTCCCACGTGTACCATAGGATGGGGAGCAGGGATCGGAGGTGAAGTGTGTGTAAAAGAGTTACTCGTTTCTCCATAAAGCAGGATTATTGGAAAGGTCATGGCTTCAAGGATGCCGTTACCAGCTGCCTGTGTCGAAAAACCAATAGAAACCAACATTTTCAGGGAAGACATGTTCACTGTCAGCTTCTGCCTTTGGGGTGGCTGAAACTCTGGGGTACAGTGAGTAAACATGACCACTTTTCATAGTAAAAGGGCTGGCTAGTTTTTATTAGCATATTTAGTTCAGGTAATGGGGGGATGTCTCAGAGTGGAGGGAGCGTCCCCGTTTGGCCAATGACCAGATTTTCAAAGAAAGTCAGGGGATTTGCATTCTTAAACAGGAGGTAGCAAGCTCCTCACCTCTGGGTCAGGATCTCATTTAAGACACGGAAGAGAACATCTTGAGACTCGTCTCCCCAAACTGACATTCCTCTGAGCTTAGCTTTTGGCTCAGAAATGTCACACGTACTAAAACTCACTTGAAAGTATATTAAATTCTGAGGCCCTGCTGTTGGTTAGGAGGAGCGCGCCTGTGAGCCAGGCACAGCCAGAGCTCTGGTTCTAGCCACAGCTTTATGGAGCACCTCATCAGGGTGGGAGAGATTTCTCTCAAATGCAAGCTGATGCTTTCCGACAACATATTGGGAAGTCGGGAGTGGGGGGTGGGCAGAGCCAGCAGTCGACCCAGATGCACCCTTGAAGAGTGTTGGAGTTTGAAGTGAGAAAAAGAACCCCCCCACTCTTCCCCACCCCACACAAACAAGCAATGACAAAAGTTCCCTTTGTTGCTTTCTCAAACGTTCTTACCACGGGCTGAGATACTGAATCAGGAAGTGGGTCCCAAACAGAGCTGGGGGGAAGGCGACAGAGACCAAAGCAGCGAGTGACAGAGTTTTGTAAATTTCTCCCAGGTTGTGAGATCCATCTCTCAACAGTGTTTATCTCTAAGAGAGAGAGAGAACGCATGTTGTCTCAATGGGCATCACCAAGGCGCTGCGTGATCATACATATGCAAATATGTGGAGGAAGAGCCTGGGAGGAAACAGTCCCCATACAGTCCCCGCCCCTAAGGAGCGCACCCATACGTGAGCCGTCCACCATCTTAGAGATGGGGATTGATGAGGAAGGGTATTGCAAGAGGACTGTGGCCTTTTTCATGCTTCTGTTTTATTCTCGAGGAAAATGGATTCTAGTGTGGATGATGATATTAGAAACCACTTAAGATGGTGTTCAGATCTAGACCTGCCGTCTGTCTAGTGTCATGCTGGATTTTATAGGAAATGGGAAAACATGGTGCTTGCAAATGACCCACACGTGGCAGAGAAATGTGAGGATGTGGAGAAGGTAGCTTGGAAGTCAAGCAAACCCTGGAGAGCCAGGTAATAAGGTAACGCTTTCTATATTTCTGTATGTTACCTGCAAGTACTTCCTGTATTTCTGTGTTACCTGCAAGTACTTCCTGTATTTCTCTGTTTCCTGTAAGCACTTCCTATATTTCTTTGTGTTACCTGCAAGCACTTCCTATATGTCTGTGTGTTACCTGCAAGCGCTTCTGTATTTCTGTGTGTTACCTGCAAGCACTTCCTGTATTTCTGTGTGTTACCTGTAAATACTTCCTGTATTTCTGTGTGTTACCTGCAAGCACTTCCTATATGTCTGTGTGTTACCTGCAAGCGCTTCCTGTATTTCTGTGTGTTACCTGCAAGCGCTTCCTGTATTTCTGTGTTATCTGCAAGCACTTCCTGTATTTCTGTGTGTTACCTGCAAGCACTTCCTATATGTCTGTGTGTTACCTGCAAGCACTTCCTATATGTCTGTGTGTTACCTGCAAGCACTTCCTGTATTTCTGTGTGTTACCTGAAAGTGCTTCCTGTATTTCTGTATGTTACCTGCAAGGGCTATTTGTACTTCCACATGTCACAGGAGTGCAGCAGACATGCTAAGTGGCTACACAGAAGTCACAGAGGAAAACAGAAGGTTTTTGTCTTCAAACACCAGGAACTGATCTTACACTACTAAGTACCTGTTGCCAAAGTCAACTATTTGGAATACTGACTGGGTTTGTCCATTTGTCAATCCCTTAAAATCGACATAGGAAGAGCCCACTTATAAGTATATATAGAGCTTGCTCTTAAAGATGTGCTTCGATCTGTTGGAAAGGCAAGTTGGTGGGTGGGGATACATGCAGATACATTTACATGCATGTGTTTCCATGAGCTCTACAAAGGCTAAGTGCACGGCTATAAAATGTTCACATACTTCACGCGGGCCTTGAAGTAGCAGCTCAGCATGCATAGAGTCTTGTCATTAGAACTGCTCAAACATCACCGGCTGCTGTTTCCCTTGGGAGGGCACTAAGGTAAAAGTCAGACGTGCCCTCTCGCTTACTCAATGCACAGCCAAGCTATGGAGCCTTCTCCAGTATCTAGCTCTCATGAAATCACTTGAATTCATTTTTCAAGCTGTGGTATCTGCAAATCATATCTGTATTTGAGAGATATATGTATTTATCAATGTTTTTATGAAGTCAACTGAAAAATCAGCTTCTACAGACTGTGCATCCTTTGGGAGCGGTCCTAAGGAAGACCTGCCTACCCCACGTGAACTGGGAATACTGCTCTTTTTCATCTTTCCTTCCTCCCTGTCCGGACCTCCACCGAGAAGTGCATGTTTCTGCAGAATAAGACGCGTATGTTGAATACGCATTGACATTCTCTCTGAAGACAAGCATGCAGCACCTGAAAGCACATTCTACTCCAAGACCCCAATTCAACTGCACGAGAGGAGGACCGCTCCCCTCTCTCACACAGGCACACTGTCCTCATGACAATGCTGTTTCCACTCACGTTTTCATTGTATACACCTTGGTGAATATAATAATATTATTGGAAATGACTTACTATACACTAGACAAGGAAAATGGATCAGCATCGGATCTAGTTCTCCATCACTTCAGGGTGCACAGAGACACCAGCCGTTCTGTAGGGATGCGTGTGAGTGTGTGTGAGTGTGCAGGTACACGAGGGCAAAGACAGTGGGGAGGATGCTAACTAGACAAGTTAACAAGGCGAAAAGAAAATCTGTCACCTCTTCAGTGCCGCCTGCGTGCCAAGTGCCAGATGAGATTGCTCACACGTATTGGTTCATTTTATTTTGCAGCTGGCTAATGATAGATGTTGTCTCATTTTTCTTAAAACATGTGCCTCGACCACAGTTCCAAAGGATGAATTGACCTTACTCAGCAATCCAGATGCTGAGCGTCAGGGTAGCGATTCCATTTCAGGTCTAGACATCAAAAGCCATGCAGTTTCCAAACTATCTTTTGCTCCCTGCAGTAAAGAGGAATTTCCCAAACACTGCCGGGTTCAATTGTCTAGCACAGCCTGATTGTCTAATGTAACACATCTCCCTTGGTCACTGGTTTTGGATTAGCCTTCCCGGAGTTTGACAACAACGTATGTTCTCCATCAAAACATTCTTAATTGTGGGCCGAGTAAGAAGCCTGAGTTGTTCCCAGGTGGGGAGGGGGAGGGTCTCACAAACCTGGATCTCTCTGTGTTTCCACCCTTTCTCTCAGCTTATGAAGTTAGCACACTGACCATCTGATCCTCCCCCCAAGAGCTCCGGATGAAACAGAACCATCCCTTCCCAACCGTGTTCGTCTTTACCAGGCACCAGGCTGTTTGTAGGGGCCCACGAAACCCTACAGATGGCTCCCACCCAAGACGAGCCTCGTTCTTTTATTGCATTTGCTCTGTGATGATGGATTCCTTACCAGCCATTTCTTCTTACGTCGAGTGTTTGCCTTGGCTATGCAAATCCCTCTCAGCCAGGCCAGTCTTGAATACATTAACGAGGTCGCCGATGTCCATTATTCAATTAAATATAGTTTAGGACACTGAAAAATCCTTCCATCCAAAGAGTTTGATCATTTTCAGGACGCCCTTCAGGCCAACGCGTAGCCTGATTCTCTTCCCAACAACTTTCAAGTATGTCGTCCCACAAACCTGGCGTTTCATAAAAATGCACTCAATAACCTGAAAGCCCTTTATGAATAATTATGAGTTTTTAAGTTTTTGTGAATCTGCATATTAATTCTTTTCCATAAATAAAACATGAAGCGAAACTCCACCGTGTTCAGCGTCAGGGGGATAGAAGAAGAGGAGGAAGGATAATTATCAGTTTAATGTGGGAACATACTTAACCTGAAAGATTACCTCCAAAATTGGTGACATCCTAAGTATATATAATTTGCAGGGATGTTTTCATTGAAATAAAAGGTGGAGAAGATGGATGCGCAGTCTTTGGCGCGTTCGCAGCTCTCTCGGCAGCCCACGGTTAAGAAAGCAATTGTTGGAATTTATTTGCTAGGGATGAACGCTGCTCAGATAGATGGTGTCTTTCTTCCCTAAGCATCGTGTTTCTGTGACATCTAAGTCACACACATTTAGATTTAGATATTTTGATATCTGGGGGGATGAGCAAGAGGCTGCTGGTGAATAGATGGACTGCTTTTTGCTCAGTCTATAAAGGACAGAAGGGACTGGGTATGGTGACACGTCTCAGCATTGAGAAAGCTGAGACAGGAAGATGACCGCGGGCTCACGGCCAGCTTGCATTACAGAGTAAAACCCTGTGTCAAAAAAAAAAAAAAAAAAAAAAAAGCACGGGCTGAGAGGATGACTTGGGGTTTAAAGCCTTTGACTTCCAAGCAAAAGCACCTGAATCCAGATCCTCAGATTCTACATAAAAATGCCGGACAGAAATGGCAGCCTGCATGGGGCTGGAGAGGTGGCTCAGGGGTTAAGCCTCTGCCTTGCAGGTAGAAGGTCCTGAGTTCAGATCCCAGACCCCACGTATAGATGCCGGGCAGAAGTGGGGGCGGCCTGCATTTCTGGTCCTGGTAGGGCGGAGCCTGTGAATCCCGGGGCAGTGTAAACAAGGAGGAGGTGGAGGCGGTCCATGGTGGTTCCCGAATTCGTCCGTGGTCCTACACACACACAGACACACACGCACAATTGAATAAAAAAAAAGAAAGAAAGAAATGGCAGCCTGCAATTCCAGCTCCTGGAGCAATAAGGAGATAGAGCAATCCAGGATGATTCCTGATTTCATCTTATCTGTCTATCTATCTATCTGTCTATCTGTCTATCTATCTATCTATCTATCTATCTATCTATCTATCTATCTACTATCTATCTATTCATTCAATCAGTCAGTCAGTCAGTCTTTTACTTATTGTGTGTGTGTGTGTGTGTGTGCGCGCGCGCGCGTGCACGCATGTACCGTGTGTTCCTGTGGAGGACCAAAGGTGACTCTGGGAATCATCCTAGATTATTTCTACCTCCTTTTTGTTTTGCTCTGGGATTTCCCAGGTTCTGCCCACCGGGGCTGGAAGGGCAGGCCACCACCTTTGCAACCTGGTATTTTTTTGTACATGGGACCTGGATTCCGAACTCAGGACTTTCTGCTTGTGATGCAGAGTCTCAATCCCAAGCCATCTCTCAGCCCTCGAGGTGCACTCTGGCCCTTTGTATACACACAAGCGAAACAGCAACAACAGAAACAAATCACAGTGATGAAGGATGTCAGGAAGAGAGCAGGTGTCTAAATGGTTCCATGTCACTTTGAGGTGGCAGGTTCTGGGTGGGCAACACAGGACCAGCAGCAGCCAAGCTGAAGAGGAAGAGGTCGCCAACACCTCCCCCCCAAACCTTTAGCCAGTCCATGCAGAAGAGCATGTTGACTACCCCGCGCATCTGATCATAAAGACGGGTTCAAATGGAGCATCCATTGTGCATCTCCTAGTACCTCTGAGGACTGTGAGGGGTCCTCTGAGATGTGCGTACCCAGCCTGCCTCCACGCCGCATCCTGACTTACCACTTCTCCCCAAGGCCTCTCCGTTGCCTTCCCTGGGTGCCATGGGGTAGAAATGGGTTTTCCAGAGAATCCTGCTCCTTTGTTGATGGACAGTAGTGTCAGAGCCTTTTTGAAACCTAGAAAGGACTCATCATATGACACTTAGATGGCAACTGTGGGTGCCCATGTTTATTTCAAATGTTCTCTTCTAAAGGAATGTGTCCTTAAAATACCGTTTTCTCCACTTCCAAGTTCCTACAGAACTGGTTGGAGTGGGTGCTAAGAAGTCTTAGAGGGGAGACACCCAGGCAGCCTTTTCCAAGGTCAGAGAGGTGACCGAGCCGGGGGCTCCGATCATCTCACATAGTTTAGCGCATCACTACTAACTCATGTTCAGATCATATCATGCAGTTTAGCACATCACTACTAACTCAGGTTCTTTTCTCTTCCATGTTTTGCTCTTGTTCTTCCCTCTTGATTTTTCTTAATCAATTACAAAGACCTATGGCATTTCCAAGTTTCTTCAAGTGTGGCTAGTTGCAATAACCCAAATATGAGCAATTGAGTTTCACTGACTCTGTCTGTCCCCAGCAGTGGACATGTGCTTTATTCAGCTGCACAAGCACCACTCAGCCAGTAGAGATCAACACCTAATGGGGAAAAGCAGTGGTTTTTTTTTTTTTTTTTTTTTGGTAAGATGAGGGTGGGGCTAGATCTTAGAAACAGGTTAGCTTCCCAAGCTGTTCCAAGCTGCCCAAAGAGAATGGACACATGACTTAATTCCTTGGAGTCTCAGTTTTCTGATCCGTAAAAGGGGAATAGTTTGAAGAACATTCAGGGATTCAGATGAAGTATGTGTGGCCACCTCTCATTTTTACTGGTGCTGGGTGAGATATAAAGACTTCTTTCTGAGACAGAGGGGTCGCTTCCTATTCAACCCACTTCTTTGCAAACACCTTTAGCTTCCTTACACTGTTAGGTAGAAAAGGCTCGAAGTTGAACGAGGTAAGATCTGTGGCTACTAGGACATCAGAGGGAGCAAAGGATATAGAGGAGTCAGGATATCCAACATTTAACCCACTAAGCAAGAAGACCCTAGCTATTCCTGGTCTTTTCAATGAGCGACTTACAGTTGAACTGATAACGAGAGGAGAGGTTTATAAAGATCTGATTGAAGGGCTGGGAATTTGAACTAGGAAGACCTCACCCATGCGGGTCAAGTGGATAAAGACGTTGACCAATCAGGCTTTGGTTTATAAACTCTGTCACTTAATTATCAACCAATAGTAGGCAGCCAATTTCTTCTTTGGATTATGTCTACCTCATAGCTGAAGCATGCCTCCATTGAATCCATGGATTTATTAACAGCAACAAATCACAGTTGGACTGTGCTCTAGGATAAATCTTACACGATGAAATTTTAGGTCTTTTTTTTTGCAATCAGTATAACTATAATAAGTTGCAAAAAATTGTGCTGGCAACAAAAGAAAGACAGCAAGCTGCATTTTGGTGATCTGCTTGCCACGGTCCCGTTAAATAAAATCCAGAACGCATCGCATAACTCAACACCATCAACAAATGCTTGGCTTCATTCCGAAGGGGCCCCAGAGCACCAGCCCTCCCTCCCTCCTGGTGGCATTTCTAGCGAGAGCTTGGTGGCTCGCTGCACGTGAAAACCACCATGTGCAGGACATGCATAAACGCATGGACTTTGTGGTGTGAGCCCAGCTGCTGTTTAAATTAGGGAGCAAACTCTTCCCGGAGCTCCAACACTTTCGAAACCCACAACAAAAATAGTAGGCCAGCTGCGGGAGCCGCGAGGAGGACCCTCATTAGATGTCATTTGCATTCTATTAAGTACAAAGAGTGGGTCAGTCATTGCCTGTCAGACGTTCAACTCATTCTTTCTGTGTTAATTAGCAGAGAAATAAGAAGTTAATGAAGATCTTCTGATCCGCCATGACTCATCTGGCCATGCTAGTCCAAACCTCCGTCCCTACCACAGCAATGACTCAGCTAGGAGGCTGGGAAAAGACCGACGAGGCCCCGGGAACCTCGGGCGCCTGTTCTCAGGGGCCTTCGGCATGGCGGGCTTTGTTAGCTCAAGATTAGAAGGAGTTAATTGCTTCAAGATTGCTGGGAGATTAGGTTACTGGGTGGGATGTATCTATGTAAGCATATGTCAGTGCTAGTTAGAAGATAGGAGACGCTTATTTTAATAAACTTATGAAAAGACGAATTAATTTGTCATTACATTGGAAATCTTATTTTATTAACTTAATTTGAAAATGTAAAGCTGTCTGGAACACTGGGTTTTCCCTCGCTTTCCTTCTGCATATGTATGAAGTGCAGGCAAGTTCACATACAGCAGCGTCCCGGATTCTTCCCCAGACACGTCCCCCCAAAGTCAGTCTGTGTGGTTCTGGGGGAACCCTGGGTTCTCCTGGGTGGGAAGATTGTGGCCTCAGAGAGACCCAGGCATGGTTCGAGGAAAGAAAAGAATCTATGGGGAGCAGGGGGGCTCCTTTCCTCCCTTTCATGGACAAACTGTAATATTTGTACTGGGGGCTCAGGAACGTATCAGCTACTTGTTGCTCTGCTCTGACAAGAGGCTCTAAGGAAAGAGGGTTTATCCCAGCTTAGGATTCAAGGGGACATGCTCCGTCACAGCAGGGAAGGCCTGGAAGCAGAAGCAAGGGGTGGCCAGTGACATTGTGTCTGTGGACCAAGAAGCAGAGAACAGACAGGAAGTAGGACCAGGCCAGCAAACCGCAAGGTAGTGACTCGGCAAAGCTCCACCGCCTAAAGGTCGGAAGACCTTCCAAAGTAGCCCCCTAGCCAGGGATCAAGATTTCAAACACATAAGCCAAGGGAGACTGTCGTGGTTAGGCACAGATGTCAACTTGACAGTTGAGGGTTTGAGCTCTAGGCACATTGTAGAGAATTAGTGGTTGAGTTAGGCACAGAGCAAACCTGCAGGAAATTGTCTAGCTGATGGGGAAGGCCCAGCCTATGGTGGGTGGGATTAGGCCCTGGAATAAATCATGGAGAGCTGGTTGAAAGAGTTGGCATCCTTCTGTATACTTGGCCAGACATGCTGGTCTGGCAAGTAAGGATCGGCCCTCTCTCAGCTGTTGTGTAAAGATGGTGTGGCCAGTTCCCTCAGCCCTGGTGTTAGTACATGCTCTCCTGTCAAGGGAGGACTGAGAACTGTAACTGGACTGTCATAAGGAAATAAACCCCTTGTTCCCTTCAGCCATTTGATGGTGATTTATCAGCAACCATGCAGACTAACTGCAACAGGGACCATTCACATTCAAACCACAACATGATAGGAAAGGGATGTGTAAACGAGCCACATGAGCTTGTGTCCAAACCAATGTTACCAGACGTGTTTGCGCAGTGATCCATCTACAGTTTGGGTGGAAGGAAGCGAATTACCCAGCCAAGCCAACTGTTTGAGGACAAGCCCTCCAAGATGTCTCCCCTGTTACTGAGAACTTATTATGCACTACCACTTTGCTCTTATTACTTCTTTAGATTTTTACAACAAACAAATATGACAAGAATAACGTATCTATTTTTCAAGTCAAGAAACTGATCTACAGAGAGATTAAAGAGCTACACAAGAAGTACCAATTGTTTACCTACCAACTTGTTCCTTCCGAAATATCTCTACACTCCATGACAGAGCAGAGAGCTTGGCCACAAAATAGCTGGGAGGGAGGCTTGTGGGGCGACCCCAACGACCCCAACAGCTCCTTCCCTCTCCAGATGGCACAAGGGGCTACGCTAGTGCAGTGTGGTCAGATGGAGGCAAGTGTTGCAGAAGCTTCTAGAATTTGGTTTTATCCCATCAAAGAGAGTTTGGAAATTTGGACTTTTAAGTAAAATCTCCTGGATTTTAAATATATATCTAATTTTTAAAAAAACCGGCATGCAGGCCCAACAAAAAGAAATACCAGAAGGTAACAAGTAAATGCACCTGTGAATCAGGGGAGCTTTCAGGTGACCCATCATGCGGATCTTGGGACATAATCAATGGATCAGTGATTGCAGAAGTGGGCCTGGGCGCCCTCGACACATTAAGGGATCACATTGTATTTGGTATCACCAGTTCCTTTGTACCAAGAATCCCTTTATCAGCAAAGCAAAGGGGAAAGTGGTGACTGCAATCATGTGGATTAGCATTTCAGGAAAAATCACTAAAGCACTTTTCCTGGAAGGGTGACTGAGGTTCCCATGAATCGGATCCAAAATAATCTTCAAAATGTTTAAGAACCAGCAGTCACAAAAGGGTCAATAGCACTGTTTGGGGGCTCCCGAGCCTCTGCCCCATTTCTGTGGTGTTTATGTTTGACCAATTTGACCCATCACCTGCCTGACCTTTGGGAAACAGATCTGAGTACAAGGGAGGAAGGAAGCTACGTGGGCGCTCCACCAGCATTGAGGGTGATAATGGCTCTCGCTGTGGGTAGGATTGATACGCACTGGTAAGTTTGTGTAGCTGTCACTACCACGCCATCGTCATCTCATTTTACAAATGGGAGAAATAATTTACTTCTCAGGACAGCAGACCTGATGTGTGTGATACGGCTGAGATGGAGCTGCCTTGGCTTCCCTACAGCCCAAGCTGCTGCACTCTAAGACCCCCTCCCCTCCCCTCCCCTTTCTCCCCTCTTCTCCCCTCCCTTCCCCTCCCCTCCCCTCCTTTCCCTTCCCTTTCCTTCTTCCCTTCCCTTTCTTTTCCTTCCTTCCTTTCTTCCCTTCCCTTTCTTTTTCTTCCTTTCTTCCCTTCCCTTTCCTTTCCTTCCTTTCTTCCTTTTCTTCCTTTCCCTTTCTTTCATCCCTTCCCTTCCTTTCTTCCTTTCTTCCCTTCCCTTCCCTTTCCTTCCTTTCTTTTCCTTTTATTTTACTTCCCCTTCTTTCTTTTCCCTTCTTTTCCCTTCCTTTCCTTTCCTTTTTCTTTTCTTCTCTTTTTTCCTTCTTTTCTCATTTCCTTTCTTTTATTCTTTCTTTCTTCCTTTCTTTTATTCTTTCTTTCTCTTTCTTTCTTTCTTTCTTTCTTTTCTTTCTTTCTTTCTGTTCTTTTCCTTTTCTTTCTTTCTTTCTCTTTCTTTCTTTCTTTCTTTCTTTCTTTTCTTTCTTTTTCTTTCTCTCGTTCTTTTCGTTTCTTTCTTTTCTTTCTTTCTTCTTCTTTTCTTTCTTTCTTTCTTTCTTTTCTTTCTCTCTTTCTTTCTTCTTCTTTTCTTTTTTCTTTCTTTCTTGTTCTTTTCTTTCTTTCTCTTTCTTTCTTCTTTTCTTCCTTATCTTCTCTTCTTTTCTTTCTTCTTTCTTTCTTTTTCTCTATGTTCTTTCTTTCTTTCTTTCTCTTTCTTTCTTTTCTTCTTCTTCCTTTTCTTCTTCTTTTTTCTCTTTCTTCTTTCTTTTTTCCTACTTTCCTTCTTCTTTCTTTCTTTCCCAGCTTTTCTTAGAAAAGTCGTTGAAGCATGTGCCTGGTAAGAAGTCTATAGTCAGCTCCGAGGCAAATATTTCTCAAAAAACTGCTAGTGATGGTGTTGCCTAGGCTTTGTGCTAAAAACAACAATCTTGAGACTCACGAAAAACCTTGCGAATCAGATATTCTGGAGCCAGGCCTGGGTATCTGCATTCACACACTCCCCTGGGGCAGAACCAACTGTGTCTTTCATGGATCCTGGGCAAAATGAAAATTTGGAGTTCCTTGTTAAAAGGTTACTTTGAATTTCAAGACAGCAAAAGCAAAGTATCGAATCTAACATGGGATCCTCCAACAGGAAGTCAGCCCCTCCTCCAAACTGTTCTGATGTCTACCTTGAAATCTTGCCCCACTCAGTTCATCCACCCAAGGGGTAATTATGGGGTGGGAACAGAGAGTCTCAGGCACTTGTCCAAACCCTCTCTTACATAGCACCATTCATAGCCTAGAATGTTCTAGCACCACCTAGTAGCCCTCAAGAACTCCAACACACACACCACACACACACACACCCACACCCCAATTAAACACACCAATAAAACTACTCTCCTACCCATTTCCAAGTTTTAACATAGAAAACCCATAGCCATTTCCATGATTTGCTCTAGGAGTCACCTAATTAAATGATGCATTTAGCAAGCCTGCAGCTGGCCAGACATGCCTGAGAAGTACTAGCAAGCCAGAGGCGTGTCCCTTTCCACACAGGGCTCCATTGACGGTTCTGTGGCCTCATCCACTATCACTGAAGTCACACACCACAACACTATACTCAAGGAAGCTTGAAGTTCAAGGCTCAGATAACACTTCCATCAACTGGTCTCAGAATAACACAGTGATCTCAGTGAAGAGTGTCTTCCATGATTATAGAAACAGCAGACACAGATCTTCAAGACATAGATTCCTTGGTCTTATTTCCTTAATTGCTTTTTAAACATCTTTATTTATAAACTGAGACCATCCTCACTCATATCCATTTCCTGCACAGTACCAGTGACTATTGAGTAACCTATTTTTCCTAGTCTGGTTTCCTGGATATTGTGTGCAGTGGATATCTTACAGTGGAAGACAGACAGGCGATGTATAAATCACAACAGGATTGTGAATTATGCCTAGAGGGATTTTGCCAAGACCACGAGCCAGGAGAAAAAGAAGGAGCAGATACAATGGGCAGAAAGATCCTCCTTGGGAAAACTTGTCAGTCTCTATGCTTCAGGTTGTCTGGGAAGTTACATGTTGATGTTTGAGCCAATCACCATGAGTCTACCTGGGTCATAGACCTTTCAGCTTCCTGGGAAAGGTTGGACTTCGTTCTCCAAAATCTCACTAAGCACAGGGCTTCCTCTTAGGAACATGTACATTAGGCTACCAGAATCCACAGGAAAGGTCCACAGGAGGTCCATAGGACAGAGGTGAGATCTTAAAACAGAAAAGAGCAGTCAGGCAAAGAAGAGAGGAGGATGGTACCTTCTTAACCTAGACTAATAGCAGGACAGGGTGGTCAACCAGTGCTTGGAGATGAGCCAGGAGACATCAGCAGGGCTAGTCAGCCCATGGGAATATTCAGGTCAACAGCCCAATAGCCACTGTGAATCTGTCTTGGTTACACTTCCTGCTGTGGTGATAAAATACCTGATAAAAGCAGCTGGATGGAGAAGGGGCTTACTTTGGCTCACAGGTCCAGGGTACAGTCTGTCACGGTGGAGAAGTCTTGGCAGCAGGAACTGGATGCAGCTGGTCAGGTTGCAGCCAGGGTCAGGAAACAGCGATGAATTCCTGTGCTCAGCTTTCTCCTTCCTATGCCACCCAGGACCGAACTCAAGGAACGGTGCCACACACCTATAGGCCAGTCCTCACGTCAATCACCCGGCCTAGCTATTTCCTCGCAGGCATGTCTGGAAGCTCGTCTCCTAGGCGACTCAAGATCTTGGCAAATTGATAGTCAATATCGAACATCATGGACTCCTCCTCTTCCCAGAAGACCGTGGATTTCTTTGGAAATCCATTGAGGAGTCTCCTCTTATTTAGATTTACTAAAATTATGAGCTGGCAGCTACTCTGTTCCAAAGGGACATATTATCCTGACATTGAGACCAGTTAAATTGGTCATGTTTTTTGACTTGGAGACACTAGCTGATCCTTAGTCCATTATTCAAGGAGGGTTGTTTTATTTTTCCCCCAAATGTAAGGACTACATCAAATGTGGCTGTTTAGACGGACTTGGTTCTCTCCAGTACCGACTTTTAAATTTGCACAAAATGCTGAAATGCACGCCAGTCTGCTGAGACATCTCAGAGCCAACCCGGGAGGGGCGCTGTATTTCCCGAGGACATGGAAGTTTGCCTGAATTAGCTGCACTTGGAAAATTATTCAGAAACGTCCTTATAAGTCAGATTGAGCCAATCTGGATTTTGAACATTTGCTATGATTTTAGCATCTCATCTGTTTATTTCTCAAGATCTAGCCAGATTAAAGTCTTTTCATCTCGAATAGCATGGCCACGCATTCAAATGAATGGAGCAAAACTGACTCTTCCAATGTGTGTGGATTCATTTTTGTCACCAATCAGATCACACTTTTCTTATTAATAGAAAAAAAAAGTGCCTGTATTGAAAACAATGAAGAAAACACGAAAGAACAAAGTTGTATGTGACGGACAGCTGGTTTCCCTGGAAGCCCGCTGTGGTAACTTGGGACGTATTGCACAAATATGCCAAGTACGCGCAAGGCTGAGCTTGCAGACCCTAAGGGTTGGCGCCCCTTTATTCAGATCACGTTATTACTCTGCCCATCACATTCCCATTGCTGTGCTTTTGCCGATTTCCCTGTAAATTACCAGAAGCTCCACTGTAATCTAGGATGAGTTTTTTTTTTCACTAGAGACTTATTTTGGTTTGCTTGTTGTTATACTTAACATAACAGATGTTCCTGCATTTTTTCACATAATACCACCGTGAGGCCCGTGTTATCCTTAAAACCCTACAAAAGTTTAGACAGTCCCTCTGAAATCAGTTTCTCTTCCTCAGGAACTTGACGTTTAAGAAGGATTTTATTGGTTTTGTTTCTCGCTGTTTGTAATGGCCCAGGAAGGCTGTGGGGAGAAAAGAACGATTGACTCATCATTTTCATAACTTTAGAACTAACTGCTATTGAAAGGTAGTCATCCCAAGGGTGCAGCCAGAGATTCTCCATGTCGCCTAGAAGGGAGTAAAATCATTCCTAAAATCATTCCTTCTGACTTTCCCTCTTCTGCCCCAAATTCATGAAGCTGAGTTATTTGGCCCTAGTTGACTCAGGTGGGATTATTCTAAAGACAAGGTTCAAGCCTGGTTTGAATCCCTAGTCTGCCTTTGAGTTCTGGAGACGGGATGGTAAGAAGGGCTTAGGTGAGGATCCTCAGTTTATTAGACCTGAGATATGACCTGAGTCACTTCCCGTCGCCTTGAACGAATCTTCTAGACTGTGACTGGTCCTCAGATCAGGGTTGGGTCTCAGGCTTGAAATCTTCCAAAGCCGCCCAGGTGGTTAGAGACAGACTGCCACCATCTTCTCTGGAGACCAGAGGTGTCTGCCTGGCTCTTTGTCCCTAGTTGGCAGGGTGAGGGAATCTTTGGAGTCCTCTGCTTTTCTGTCACCGCGGAGCAGCAGCGCATTATGAAGCAATCTCAGATGCGCTACGGTCTCCAACGAGGATGACTAATAAGCCAACATTTGGTTTCTTTCGGAGCCAGACTGGACTTCTCCCCTGGTCGGGTGCAGTGCTGTCTGACGGAGCAGACAGCCCTTGGGCCTCCTCAGGCTCCTCTTTGGGCCATTCCTCATGCTGAAAGAGTCCAAGGGCGTTCCGGGCCCCTGGGTTAATTCTAGATGCATCCGTCAGCTCTCTGAAGGACTGGCATCAGTCGCAACGCTATGACACACCTCTGCTCCCTGAATGCCCCAAAGTCATACCATTCTGTCCACGAGCACACGGGAACCAGCTCATTCTCTTTCTGCCTCCTGTTACTCCATCGACAGCCTATTTTCTTGATCTTATTGCTAAGACTCATTGGATGGTGTCTCTGTGCGAGTTAAGAATCTTGTCGTCTCTATTGTTGTTACCAGCAACGAAATACAAGTGTGATTGAAGGAAGCTAAGAAAAGAAAGAAGTCAAGCAATTCTTGCAGCCGAACTGAATCCAGGGGCACTGCTGACTTCGTACAAGGTTTGAGCCAGAGTTCAGGTCAGAACGACGTGTCTGAAATCCGACCTCCTGTCCCTTTCCTGTTTGCACCCTTTGCTGCTGGATCCATTCCGTGGTGTCCTGCAGCAGCCCTCGCGGATCGCATGCCACAGGAAGCCGGGAGATCTGGGCACCACATTCCAGTCGAAGTCCCATAGATGTGGAAAGGACATCGCCGTGAGCTGATTGGCTTCATCCGAGACGCGTGTTCCAATGTGGAGTTCAGGACAGACGCAAACTCGTGGGAATCACATGGACCAACACAAGGGGTAGGAGTCGTGTCACAGCTTGTCCCCAGGCTCAGAAACAAGCACATTTGCTGTTTCTGTGCTTTCCCCAGGGCCCAGAGCTGTCCCTACTCCAACAGGCACTTCAGCCGGTCCTCCTGTGGGTGCTGTCTACCCATATTAACTTCTCAACCAATATTGCCAAAGCCCGGGGCAGGGGTGGAGCATAAAGACTTACCAGCAGTGATTCACAGAAAGGTTGCCTTGATTTTTCTCTCCTCTCCACTGGCAAACCCCATCGGGCTCCCAGGGGATGTGTGTGTCGTCCTAGCAGTGGCCCGAGGCTTCTTCTAGAGCAGATGGTTTGGCAGGATGCTCGCACAAGCCAGTCCCTGCAGTTCTGCCCACCGACTTCCCCTTGACAATGGACTTTCTCTGTCTTCCTGCAGGCTACCCGAAGTAGCGGGCCATGTCTTCTCTGATCCCACAGTGAGGGTCACAGGGGGCCAGAGTTCTAGATGACCAGACATGAACGCTTTAAACTTCCCGATACAGTGTAGCCAGAGTAGGAAAACAGAAACACGCAACCTGGGAAATGGCCTCTGCCCTGCTGGCTTCTTGGGTGAGTGACAGGAGCACCCTACTTCCCCTTTCTGCTCCTATGAGGGCCTCGGATTGACCGCTCCTGACTACCTTGTTGCCTCGAACCCAACTTGAGGAAAGTACTTCCCATACTCAGGTGCTCAGAAAATATGGAAACTGTCAAGCAGAAGAAAGTTGATTGAATAATGTCCTATCCTAGGAACTTCATCTGTCCTACAACATTATAACTGAGCAGAAAAATCCTCCTTCCTCCCTCCCTCCCTCCCTCTCCTCCTCCCTCCCTCCCTCTCCTCTCTCCCTCCCTCCCTCCCTGATCAGCACACAAAGCAACAGTTCCATTTTGTCATTTTTTGGTCATACTTAGTTTTAATTGATCCCCTTTTCCTGAGTCCCCCATCTTCCCAGGCCGCCTGTACTCTTCCACCTTCAGATGCCCCTCCCACTTTCTCATCCCGTGGATTCTGTTGTTTTGCGTCACCTAGTGAAGACCTTCTGAAATGCCCATTCTGAGAGTCAAAGTGGCCAATCCTGAGCTTGTATATTTCTAGAATCTCTAGAGAAAGCCGTTCCTCATCCCCAAGCTTGATTCTGTCTTAGCAGGAGGCGGGCCGACTTCAATCCTTCCTTCCACAAATACCACTAAGAAGCTTCCAGATGCCAGGCATTCTGCAGGCCAGAGAGACAGAGCAAGTGGTAAGGCCCATCCTCCTTCCTGAACATTCCAAGCAGGGAGACTGCGTGTGCATGTGGAGGAGTGTTTGTTCCTAGGCGTGCCACATCAAGATACCAGTAACTTCTCTCCGCCTCGTGGTCCAGGGAGGACACACTGCTCCTCAGGAGGTGACATCCAATACCAATCAGGATGGAGCCAAGGGTGGTACAAGAACAGAAAAACTGAAAACAACAACAAACCGATAACTCAGAACATCAGAGACTCTACATTAATCACCTGGAACCAGACCAGCCAAATCGCTCCCCATCCTAAAGCTCAGGGAAATTTGCAGAAGAGGGTAAGATAGTAAGAGCCTAAAGATGGGGAGGAGCAACGATAAGCAAGATACTCCACACAAGTCAGGGCCGAAGTAATCATAATAGGACTTTGCATGACCTGCGCAATGACTGATATATCAATGACCCTCCAAAGTCTAGGATGGATCACAGGTACTAGGATCCTTAGAAGCAGGGATTAATAGTCACATTAATGTTCCCATACTAAAGGGGAGCACAAGAAAGGGCTCTAGGCAATGCTACTGAGTCCTTACACCTCATTAGAGTGGAGGATGCTGAGAGAAGTTTGACATTCACACTAAAGGATACTCCAGGGATTGGGGGGGAGAAGAGGTAGACACTGGGAGAAAAGGTAGGGGGATGAAAAGAAGGGGAAAAGGGGGGAGGTAGCAAGGGGGACCGGGAAGGGATGGAGGGTGATAGGGGACCGGGGTACCTATTAAGTTTATATGAGTGGGGAAAAAATTTTTAAAAAGATACCAGTAATTTGACCAGGAATTATGTTCTTAGAGCCCTAGAAACCAGAGATCTAGAAATGGAGGTGTCACATGAGGGGTGTAACTCCATGGCAGAGCATTGGCCTACTATGTGTGAGGGCCTGGGTTTGTCCAGAGAAATAAATAAGGGCAAATCAAGAAGTCGACAGGGCTGTCCCCTGATGGAGCCTCTGGGGATTCTGCTTCCAAGTCTTCGGATCAATCCAGGCTGGGCTTCCGCCTCCCATGGCCCCTCCCGGGTCGCTGCACCTCTTCTCCCCAAGTCTACAAGGCCTTCTTTCTAAAGGCCGAGGCAAGTTAGGACCTGGTCTTCACCTGGGTGTCTGAGGGGGTAATTCTGTTCCCTGAAGAGAGTTTCCTCGACTTTCATTTTATTTTTAATTTTGTTTATTTACTTATTTAAGAGATGGGAAAACAGAGAGACAGAGAGGAAGCGAGAAACAGAGAGAGGAGGGAGATGGAGAAGACAGAAAGAGAGGAAGAGAGAGAGAGAGAGGAAGAGAGAGAGAGCGAAAGAGAGCGATTGAGACCCTCAAGGACATATGCGTGCCTGTCCAGGCGCATGGAAGTTGGTCAGAGAGGAACTTTCAGAAGTCACTTCTCTCCTTTGGCCATGTGAGCTTTCAGTGATAGAACTCAAGCTGCCAGGCCTGCAAACAGGCGCCTTACCTGCTGGACCATCTTTTGACACCACTTTTCTTGAATTTTAATAAGCCACTGCCTCACTGATGTCACCCTCCCCCCCCGGGCCGGGGACCCTCAGCCCATCTTCTTCTATCTGCTCTCCTGGCCTCTGTGTGTGGCGTGACTCCCGAGACTGTCCCAACCTCACATATCCTGAGGCTCTGGTGTTGACATCTTGGTCTAACCAGACTCAGACCACCCAAATCCAACAACCACTGACGACGTGTGGCTCTTCAAACCTCACAAGAGGAAAGAGTGAAATAAAAGTGCCACCAACAAAAATCACCTCGAAACATTAACGAGTTCTGTTTAAAGTCTGTGGTTTCAAAGACAAGACACAACTGCAGCCACTGCGGGAAGGGACAAGTGTCTGGTGGGTTGTTTGATACTGGGGTACTTTTAAATATTAAAAGTTGGCCAGACGAAAGTCGAGAGAAATCATCTCCAGTGGAGAAGGGAGAAGACTGTGATCAAAATTTAAGGCTGGCTGAAGGCCTGACACTGAATGCCAGAAGCATTAGGCACCCAGATCAGCTGTGGCTTCTCACCTAATTCAGGAAAGTGATATTCACAAACACTGTCAATATTTCCGAGTTTACAATCACACCTTTGACTGTTGACTCAAAGCATCTAGTTTGGTTCAGGCTACTGGTGATGTTTACACTTTGGAATCTATTATGCATAGAAAAATTAGGGATTATCTTTGACCCGGGTACCACATATTCTTATGCAAAACTAAGTAGGGTTATTTATTCATTTAATCAATTCCATATGCCACGTTGAGCGGATCTGATTTCTGCCGAGGTCAAAGCCGCATTGTCCTGGGTATGGGGACCACGCGTGTGATTGGGAACACGAGTCTGTTGGCATTCAGACCACGTGAAGCCTTTCTGACATTTTGCCACACACTGCTGTCCTTTTCTTCTGTGGCTGGCAGGTCCTCTGCCAGTGGGAGGCAGAATCAGGAGTTTTCTTCATGGTGAAAGTTCAATTTTAGTCTTTGTCCGTTGGGAAAGACTTGACCCTCTATTTGCTTTTTGGCTTAATCTGGGGCATGTGGGGAAAGAAGATGAAGATGGGGGAGGTAGCTGTGACCATGGCCATGGGTGAAATTGTGACCCAAGAGGTTGTATTCAATTCTAAAAAATCATACATACTGAGAGAGAAAGCAGTGCTGCGTGTAGGGGGCTGAAGAAATGATGGCTAGATTGTGTATGCACCTGTCCCTCAAGGAGTTCAGACAGACAGACAAACTGACAGACGGACACATGCATGCACACAAGCATGCACATGGCGTGTGCCCCAGATGTGGCGCGGGCAGAAGTGAAGGGGATTTGGATAAGGTACATTGACTCTCAGAGTTTGAGGCTGGGTGATACTGTGGAGCAGGAAGAAGAATCCAGGGGCCTGACCCGCCCCGTCTGGCAGGGCTGGTGGGAACATTCCTTGCACATGGAAGGCTTGCACGTGGGGAAGGAGATGAACTCAGGCACTGCGGAGATGAGACAGTCACCTGTCTGTGTGGGAGGGGTACAGAGCAGGGACCGGGCACTTGGGACCAGGGAGGAGAAATGAAAGCTTTGGAAAAACCTATTAGAAAGGTCCATTAAGAAAAGTAGGGTTTGCTGGAGACTAGAAAGGTGGCTCATTTGCTAAAGTGCTCGTTGTGCAAGCATGAATACAGGAGCTGAATTCCGTCTCCAGAGCCCAGGAGAAGAAGCCAGGCATGGCAGTGTGTGCTTGCCATCCTAGCACTGGTACGGTGTGAGGCTGGTCATGCTAGCCCTCGTGAGGTTACAGACAGGAGACCCCTGGGGCTGCGGCCAGCTAGTCTAGCCAGACCAGCAAGCTTCATGCTCAATGACAGATGCCGTCTCAAAATAATTGAGAAACATCGAACATTCATCTCTGGACTCTACTATGTACACATGCATGCGTACACACACACACACACACACACACACACACACACACACACACAATGAATCGAGGACTCTTTGCTTATGTCATGGAGAGGCAGGAAGGGTTCAAGGACAGAGAGGAGAGATGACTGTGAGTAGAAGTGTTCAGGAGCAGAGGGTTGTGGCAGCCACCCAGGCCTTTGGGAGATAAGGTGGGAAAAGAGCGGACAGTCAGAGATGGAAGATGGGCAGAGAGAGGCCCGTGTGCCTGAGGGGCTGTAGGGGGCCCACGTCCCTCGAGGCACGTAGCCCAGAGCGGCCCCCAAGCCTCGGCCAGGTCCGCCAGCTTCTACTTTGAACATCGGTCAGTCCAGCTGGTAAGCGCTTGCTGAACGTCTTCCATGTACAGACATGTTGTCAGGCACCTGGAATGCCAGGAAGAAGAATGCATGAATTCCCACGGGGCCGAAAGATAATTGAGAAAAATAATCAGAATATAGGAGATTAGGCAAGAGCAAATCAATGTGACATAGCATCTTTTTTTTTTTTTTTTTTTTTTTTGCTTAGCAAAATATGCTGGCCACCAACTTGTGTCTATTCTGTGTTCTTTCAATACCAAGGTAGCCTCATCTGCCCGATACTGTGGGGACATTCTTGCTGCATCTTGCTGCATAAAGTCTTAGCTTCTGAGGACCTTCTTCCCCAAGCAGAAGGCACCTAATTTATTCTATAGCTTATCCCCTCCCTTGTCACTCCATTTGATCCATGGGGACTGGCCAGCCCTATCCTGTAAGCTAGACTAGCTCAACGTGTGGGGAGCAGCTCGGGGAATCTTTAAGGTCCTTCAGTAGGATTGGGGAGCCACCATCATTTTGATGATCATTTTAAAACCACATGCACGTGTGTAAAAGTTGCCTCTGTGATATGTCGAATTTGCTCAGTGTGTTAGAGCGGTGCACGTGCTTTCCTGTAATAAGCAGAATGTGTATCTGTGAAAGTTTTTCTCAAAATAAGAAGCGAACGCCCCTCAGATGACAGCACAGGGCAGCTGTGTTTTAATCTTAGAAACAGACTTCTTTGAAGACCACCCTCCCTTGGCCTCCACACCTGCGCTGGCAGGAGAGAAAAGGGAGCTGCTGCCAGAGCCCCCTCTGCCACCCCTCCCAGTTCCCCCACCCAGGCCCCATCTCTGCCTGTTCTGGAACCTTCAGAGCAGACCCCCCCCAATTCCCACCCTAGCCCCTGAGCCCTCCACATCTATGTGCTCACTGAACACAGACCTGGGACTCCTAAGTTCACCCCGTAGCCCAGCATCTCAGGCTGGTGGTGGTCGCAGACGTGTTCTGAGTGGTATCATGCCCTTCCCAGCCCAACATCAAAGGCTGAGCTTCCTCAGCTCTGTCAGCAACCTCGGCTTCTCCTATGGTCCTGGCTATCGTGAGGGGCCTGGCTCCTCGACGGACTCCAAGAAGGACGCTACCCCTTTCACAACCTTAAGACGGAGAGGCAAGACAGCGGTCAGCCAACGAGGGCGTGGCCAGCATTCTCTTCTGCCTGTCATCCTCCCAGAAGGGGAAGATGGAAAGGGGAAGAGGCCAAAGTCTGACTTCTCCCGAGCAACAAGGTCTGTTGGGTGCACGGTATTTGCACATGTGCATGTGCACGTAAGCAGACCAGCAAAAGCTTCATGCTCAATGACAGACCCTGTCTCGAAATAACTGAAGAAATTCTAAGTGTGGCGTAAGCATGACGTTGCACAAGCCCAGCTAGGAGCTCAATGAGTTAAATATTTCCATGGCAGGTAAGCCCTCTGGTCAGGGTAAACACATAAATAAAACAAGTTCCATTTCCTTTCTCCCATGAGACCTATGCCATAGCTGCACCCCTAAACTTTTTAGAAAAGTTTGCTTAGAAACATCCATAGAAATAGAAAGGTTATATCATTAAGTAAAAGTTTAGCAAGGATAAAATATTATTTCAGATAAAGTACAATTCAAGTCAACGATCTCAAAACGAATCAATGTAGATCATTCTAAGACAAACACAACAATACTTTTTTCTTTCCCTATTTTTAAAAAACATTTTCTTTATTTACTTTGTGTGTGTGTGTGTGTGTGTGTGTGTGTATCTAAGAGCATTGTTTACGTCTGATGTTTTTATGTGGGACGTGGGATCTGAACTCAGGACCTTCTGCTTGCGAGGCAAAGTCTAAACCCCTGAGCCATCTCTCCAGCCCTTCTTTTTCTATTTTTATGTGTATGTGTAGAAGCAGTGTTCATGTATGTGTGATGCTTGTTCATGTATGTGAGAGCACATTGTGGTCAGAGATTGATATCAGGAATCATCCTCTATCACTCTTCTACTTTATTCTTTGAGTCTGGGTCTCTAATTGAATCTAGAGTTTAGTGATACTAACCAGTTTGTTCTGGAGGATTCCAGTCTCTGCCTTTAGGGTCAGGAATTACAAGTAAAACCTGGGGATCTGAACTCAGGTCCTTTTGCTCGTAAGGCAAGCAGTTTAAACGGCTGAGTCATTTCCTCAACCCACAGTAATACTTTATACAGTTTCTTGGTTCTATTTTTCTAGAATAAACCTCCTTTGGTTGACAGAAAAAAATCACATTAGAGCCTTTTTATTTGCTAAGATCTCTTCAAGATGTAATTTTTTTGAGCTATGGGTTCATAATAAACATTAGTCATATCATTTTAAATTAAAATAATAAAAATTAAAATACAGAGAATGTGGTCTGTTTAAAAAGAACAATAATTTGAGCCACTCATCTTGGAATTGGACACATCCATACATACAATTCTGACCCTTCTCTGAGAAAATCCACTAAAAAAGTCAATCAAGAAATCAACTACTGGAATAATAAACTTAATCAAGTTGAATCTATATCCCTAAATCTGGCTCCTAAAACACAACATTCAATACGCTGCAACTTAATTTACATATCTGCCTTTTCCGTACAAAAAAAGAGACTGGGAAACATTCAGTCAAAGCTCATGTTATCTCTGAGAGATATGCTTACTCCAGGGAGGCGTGCCTTGTTTTAAAATCATTTCCTGTGTTTTATAAATCTCTGTACAACTTGTAGACAGATCACTTTTACAATCAGAAATAAGAGCGAAATTTTCCATAGGAATTCCAGAGACCATTCTGGAAGATTCCACTTCTCAGCTCCAGAGCCTTCAATACAAGCATCCCCCCCCACCCCCGGCACCAGCAGGCACATGAATGTTGTGTGGAAAGTTTTGTCAGCACACCTGCGCGGGAGGCTTAAGTTGTTTTTCACTTTAATTTTCTCTTTGTAGCATGGCCAGTGCAATGCAGGATGATGCCAATTTCATGGGTCCGCTCTCTCTCTCTTTTCTAGATCTGAGGCGGATTTTTTTTCCACAACTGTAAATAGCTACCTTGAAGAAGAATATCAACTGCTTTTGAGCGGTGTAGCAAGCAGCTTGCAGGTGGATGGCGAGTCCCAAGCCTGGGGAAAATTCTCCGGGGTAAGGACTTCTGTGAGATATCGTATGGCATAACCAATAGTGTAAGAAAATTCCAGAGACTGAGGAAATGGTAATAAGGGGGAAGGACTGAGAATTCTCCTCCGTGTACTTGGTTCCTTTGTGGCTGATCTTTACCAGAAGAAAAGAACAGGTGCAGGGGGAGTTCCCCCAAAGCACTGTGGTTGAATTCAACATCTTTTCCTCTAGTGCCCGTGAAAAGTATTGGAGGCAGGGAGAATTCAAAAGCAGTAAGAAAATAACTGGTGTATATCTCAAAAGATTTAAGAACAAAGACCCTCCCCTCCACTCCACCGTCTTCCGTATTTCCAAGCAGAGACAGAATCCAGGTGGACATTCAGAAAGTAATAACTCTGTAATTCAAATTCATTTTACCAAGTCATCCACAGAGATGAAGGTGGATGAGGTATTTATTGGCAATGGATTTCAGCACACACATGCAAAGACAGGCTACATGCTTTGTCCCTATAGGGCATTTTAGTGACTTTCTAGTCATGAGTTGCTTTTTAGTTTCAAAAGCAACTCTGTCTTCAGGAAGATTCCAGAAGATGTGGGAGAAGTCGATGAATGAATCCATCATGTACCATTTATAAGGTAACATTTATAAGATACCAAGGTCAAGTGTGAATGTCAGCTAGCTTCTTTAATATTCATGAGACATTGACTCATGTCCATGGGATGTTGGCTTATAAAGGAAAGAAAGATACCAGGATGACCCCAGGCACTGAGATAGTCAAAGGGTTAGCTCAGGGGCTTCAGCCTTCTCCAGCATAGGAGCACTGCATTAAACCTGATACCCTTTTGTAATATAATAACAATTATAATTGAGGGTGGGGTGAGGCTGAGAATCAAACCAGGTCTCACACATGCAAAGCAATCCCTTTCCAGGGAGCTACCCTCACGACCCCCAGATCATCATTTTAACTCAAGCTCTTTGAAAAGACTTATCAAGACTAAAAGCTACTATAGGTTTAACAATTATTTGACAATCAAAAAAGCACCCTTTTAGATAACTGATAAAGAATTGTATCTGCCCAATCTATAGCGACTTGGCCACTTTGGGCCACTGTGTATTTGTGGGCCCTCTGTGGTATGGCTGCGGCCCTGCAGAAGTCTATGGCTTCAGAAAGAGTCTGGACTCAGTTTATGGGATGGTTATTAGTGCTGTTTGCCCAAAGTATCTATTCTCTTCCTCTGTGATCATTTGAGTGCAAGAGATCCCCATGAGTTTATGAGTTGAAGGCTTGGTCCCCAACTGATAGTGCACTTATCGTAGGAACTTCAGGAGGTGGGGCCTAGTTGGAGGAACTGGGGTGCGTCCTCAACAGCTATCTTGCCTGAGTCCTTCCTGTCTCTTGCTCTGCTTCCTGGCCACTCTAGTTGAGTAGCCACCATACCCATGATGTCTGGCCTCACCACAGGCCCATAGCTGTGGGGCCAAGAGAACCTGGAAGGAAACTTCTGAAGTCATGAGTCAAGATAAAATTGTCTTAGGGGCTGGAGAGATGGCAAAAGGGTTAAGCCGCTTCCTCACAAGCAGAAAGTCCTGAGTTTGGGTTCCAGATCCCACATAAAAACGCCTAATGGAATTGGCAGAGTCTGTCCTGCTGACCCTGGAAGGCAGAGCCTGGAAAACTCCAGAGCACAGCACAGAGAAGGTAGCACAATCCAGGATGATTCCTGAATTCATCCTTGGGCTCCACAAGCAGGCACAATGACCTCTGGTACACACACACACACACACACACACACACATACACACACCAATAAAAACTATTGTCTTCCTTTCAAATTGTTTCGGGCATTTGTCACAGGCAACAAGGGACAAATATATAGTATATCTCTTCTCTCAATCCAACTCTGAATGGTGAAGTTTCCATCTATAAGTCTAGCTAGGAAATCATCTGGAGTATGGCTACCAACCTCCCAGGCTAAATGAAGATATTTTGGAACATTAACTGGAAATGAGCCCGGGTTGTACTGAGATGTTAAGGGTACTTGTTACTGCAGCATCGCAAGTCTGATGCTGACTTGCACAGTGTCTGAGGGTGGAGAGTTACTTCTTTCTTTAATAGATGCGTCCTCCAAAAACCACTGTCTCAATGGCTTGTTCTCAAATTGCATCTCCCACATCATTGAAGCTATTCCTTAAAACTTCCATAAATCCATAGGAGATTCCCAAATGGATTTCCACACACATCCTATGGTTCCAAATTTTTAAATCTTTAACTGTGTACTGCTTTAGCTGCAAAGGTTTTTGAACTGACAACATAAGCCCATTTCTTTTCTAATAAGCAGAAAGATGCAGGGAAGAAATTAACTTCAAAACTAAGCATGCTCATTGGAATGTAGGGGCCAAGGGAAGAAGAGGATGATGAAATTGCTCTGATGGGAATCAGGTGGATTTAAGGAAAGCCCTGACTTAGAATCAAGATTTTTATAAAAAAACAAAAAACAAGCAGCACCCCTCCTTCAAGCATGAATGAACAGCTTCTGGGATGCCCACCAGAAGTTTTCTTCCACCTGCCCACTTATCTTGCATTTGGCCAATACCTCTGGATATAGCTCCGCATTCTTACCACACTCAGGTTGGTCATGACATTGGTACATCTGAAACTCACTTTCAAGATACTTGGCTTGCAGATACTGAGTGCTACTTTTTGCTGCTACTACTCACAATAGACAAAGGAGTGGGCTAGAGCAATGGCTCCGTGTTTAAACCTCCTTCTTGGGAGGGGAATCACTGACTATCAGCCCCAGGCTCTATAGTAGAGTCTTCCAGGGCAACTTTAAAACCTCCCAGTGCCTGAGGAATAACTCAGATAAATTAGCTCACATTCTCTGAATAAAAGTCCCTGAAAAAAATAATAGCAAAAAACACTTCTGTCTTTGGTCATCTGTACTGTTGGAAAATAAATGGTGATAATTTTGTTGTGAGAAACTTTCCATATTTCTAAGTTGGATGAAGACTTATTCCTCTTCTTTATCTTTAAACTCATTGCCAAATCCCTGGACCAAACCTCTAATCTTGGCATTGATTTTATTAGACTTTGTACTAGTTATCTTCAGGTACATAACCAATTGCCAGCTTATTAGCATCTTCAAATAATCCACATTCACAGTCACCCAGCTTCTGTGGATTAGAGGTCTAGCCCAGCTCAAATGGGTGCTATTGAAGTATTAACCAAATTGCTCTCCTTTATGGAGCTTGGGATCCTTCTCCAAGCCCCAATGTGAGTCCTTGTATATAGCTGTCCACTGGGGCTGCCTTCAGCTGGCAGGTCCCCCTACCAGACCTGGCCATTTAGCTCTATGAACCCCTGGCATTTGCATTGTTATTTTTCCTCATACTATCAGGACTTGAATCTGAAATGCTCTCCACTGGCATGCGAGCATGTGTGTATGCATGTGTGTGTGTGTGTGTGTGTGCGTGTGTGTGTGTGTGAAGTGTTTGTCTCTCTGCAGTGGCTCTGTTTGAATGCCTTTAGGAGTGGGCCATAGCTAACAGAAGTAAGTTGCTAAGAGCAGGTCTTTAAAGGTTAAATATGCTCCTGGTTCCAGGCTGAGCTCTCTGTTGCCTGGTCAGCTGTGATGAGAACAGTCGCTTCTTCATGCTCCTGCCGCCAGGGGCGAGCCACTGTGCCAAGCTGAAATCCCTCTGAAAACATAAACCAAAATACGCCTTTCCTCTTTTAAGCTCAAAAGTAATCTCATTCAGTTCTGACGCTATCTATCTGGAGGTATCCACAGATGCCACAATTAAATGACCAAGTCCTACTTGGCCAAGTCCCATTTTGTGTCTTGAGTGATGGAAACATCTTTTATTATTCATAGAGACCCCCTTTCAGCCACCTGAGTTCAGGCTAATGGGGTAACTTAGAGAAGAGCTCCTGTTCTGAACACTGGGAAGATGGACTGATTGGCTGGCCAGACGTCAATGGGCGGGGCTGAGTTCTCTAACCCACCAATAGTGCTTAGAAGTCCTTGTGTCTGTAGCCAAGGCCAAAGTTCACATATATCATAGAGGCTCCTGCCACATCTGCCATTCAGGAAGCTACAAAAGTTTAATTAGATGTTTCTGACACCGTATCTCAAGTCTGCTACTAGCCATCCCAAAGCATGACAGCTGAGTTCTGAGACCAGAAAAGGAATCTCCTATCCAAGTTCACATGATGAAGTCAAGATAACCTTCCCATTTCCACTACATTCCAGTGGGATGAATGGGAAACTCCGTTACTTCTGCAAGTTCCCTTCATTTTTGCATTACTGTATGGGCTACATGTAGTGTGAGGGTCTTGCCACACTCAAAGAATGAATGAATTAGTGAGGGAGGGGTTTCGCGGAGGACCACCTTAAGGTATCTACTTTAACTGAAAAATAATCAGACTAGTAGTTTTTTTTGCATGTTGTCTTAATATTGCATTTTATAAATTTTTTTAAACCTAAAATGGCTTAATCTAGACACAGTCCTCGTCATTGTCACCATCTTCAGCCTCATCCAAGTCCTTGAAGGATGGGGAAATTACTCAAAGGATGCATTAGCTTTCCCTTCCTGCCCCCAGCCTAGTTCCTATTCCCCGCCCATTCTGCTTGGGTTATGGTCAACAGCTGTAGACTTTTGGCTCATACTCAGCCTGTTCCTAATTAGGAGTGCACTCGCTCCCCCTCGCCAGAGTCTTATGAAAGTTCACATTTAAGATCCATGTGCAAGAATCAAAGATGTTTCTCCAAGTAAGAAGAACTTGCTCATGGTGTGTGACTCCAACAAGCTAGAAATAAGTCTAAGTCAAATAATGTAGACGCCGAACTCCCCAGAGATTACCAAAAGGCTGGTGGCGACTTCTAGACATGAAAGAAAATTCTCTCATTCTCTCTCTCTCTCTTTCTCTCGTTCCCTCTCTGTTGATGAATTGTTTCCTTCTATCTTTTCTGTGTGTCTGTGTGTTTGTGTGCATGCATGTGGATCAGAGGGCACTGTATGTCCCTGTGGAGGACCAGGGTGACTTCAGGAATCATCCTGGATTGCTTTTCCTCCTTTTAGCTTTGCTCTAAGTGTCCCCAGGCTCCACCTTCTGAGACCAGAAGTACAGGCCGGCGCCATTTCCACCTGACTTTTCACGTGGGATCTGAACTCAGATCCTTCTGCTCACAGGCAGAGGCCTAACCCCTAAGCCATCTCCCCACCCCCCCTCCCACCTTTCCTTATGTGCCGCCACCTCTCCTGTACGCCTCACATTCACACCAGTGTGCTTTGTTTTGTGCCCCACTGGGTTAAACCAGGGTCTTTCTTGCAGTGCTGAGCTTGAGGTTATGTCTTGGAGTCTGATAGGCTCTCCTGTGAGGTCCTCAACTGGACATCCCACCCTCTCCATAAGAATCTCTCAGCTGCCCACAGTTTGTCAACGTGGGGTCCGTGGGTTTCTCCTCCATCCATAGCTGACCATTGGCCAGGTGGGCCCGCTATAGGCTTGTTATCAATAACCACCTCTACGGTGGGTTCACGATCTCTGCACATGTTTGGAGGAGGGAATCCCACAGCCCCTTTTCCCTGCCTTCTGACCCCGACATTCTTCCCGCCCCCCTCTTCCATGAATGTCCCTAAATATTTAAGGGTAGCATGTATGCCATGCTGAGATTCTTATTCTCAACATCTTGTTCAGCCCTGGCTCTCTTCACCGACCTCCGGGACCAGTCCTTTTCTGCTGGAGGGAAGGCTGAGGGATGGCCTCACTGGACACAAAGAGGATGTTCCTTCCTGGTTGTATGTCCATCCACATCTTTTCAAATATTTTCTGGCAAGGTAGAAAGCCAAGGGGGAAGTATAGTGACACGTTTGCGGTGCTGACAAAGACCATGGTAGACACTCACTGTGTCCACTCAGTGAGTGAGCAGTCAAAAGAAAGGCCCAGCAGCGTGACAGATGAATGCTGGAAAAATAATCAACACCCAGGGGGATATTTCCATGAGATTTCACTTTCCTTAGATTCACCGTGGATATGTTTTTCTCATTTAGGTTGCCTAAGTAATGTTTATCATCAATTCAAGTGCTCAATATTGACGGGAAGATATTCCCCCATATGGTTGACTTGCTGCTCTGGAGGTTCATAAATTTGGAAGAGTTTTGATTAACACCGACAGAAAGCCCTTTGAAAACATATGGCTGCCTATACATCACGCCGTTTCTCCCAGGATGACACATCCTCCTTCGCTTTTCCCTAATCAGATGAGTTCGGTTGTGTTTAAGAAACATGATAATACGCTGTTGATTTTTCTTTATGGGAGAGAAAAAAAGGAGAGTAAAAATAACCCCTCGTGGTGTTACAGCAGACGCCGAAAGCACAGCAGATAGCGGAGTTAAAAAAATAGAAAGAGTGCTATCTCCAAGCACTTTTTATAGACCCAATTAACATGTTGCAAACTTAAAGTGGTTTTTTTTAACACCTCCCATTTACCCCTTGATGATTCTGGTCCTGAATCCTTCCTTACTGGCCGGGGAACCATTATCCCACTGTGCTTCCCTCCTGATTTCTTTAGGCTTCACGGATGATAACTTTCATACCATTTTGGCTCAAAGATGTGCTCATGGGAGTTAGAACAGTGGCTCAGTTGATAAAATGCTTTCCATACACATATAAGGATCTGAACTCAATTCCCAGAACCTATGTAAGGAAATGGGGTGAGGAGGTATGCTTGTAAGCCCATTGCTGGGCAGGGAGACCCAGGTGTATCTTGCTTAACCAATGAGCTCCAGGTTTCATGAGAGACTATGTCTAGTAGAGAGTGGCTAAGGAAAAGAGCTGGCACCATCTCTGAATGGTATGCTCGTATACACACACAACACACACACATACACACACACACACACACACACACACACACACACACCAACAAAAAACCCAGCAAAACAAAAATATTCATCTTTGGTAGCTCCAGGTGTCAAATGAGCAGTTACCTCTGTTTCTTGGACTGATTTGTTTCTGTTTCTTTTGAAACCCATCCCGCCACATTCATTGTGAAAATTCTCTCATGACCCACAGGAAGGTTTTTTTTTTTTTTTTTTTTATTTCAGCTCATACAAACTTATTAGGTACACCAGTTCCCTCCCTCCCTCCTCCTCCCCCCGTACCCCCTGCTCCCCCTCCCCACCCTTCTCCCTCCCCATCCCCCAGTGCCTCCCACCCCAATTCCCAGAGAGTCCTTTCTTGTGCATGACTGATTTTCCTCTGGGCCCTCCTCTCCGATGACGTACAAGGACCCAGTGGCCTTTGCCGAACCCTTTCCCGTGTTCCCCTTAGGTATAGGAACACTGCTGTGGCTGCCAATTCTTTGCCTCCAAGGATCTTGGTGCCTTTAGCAGATGCTAGACTTTGTGAGGTCAACAGTGTGTTGGACAATGCGCAGGGCATGCAAAGTCCAATTATGATTGCTTCAGCCCTAACTAGTATAGAGTATCTTACATATCATTGCTCCTCCCATCCTTATGCTCTTACATTCTTACCGCCCCCTCTTCCGCAAATTTCCCTGAGCTTCAAGATGGGGAGAGACTAAGCTGGCCTAGTTCTAGGTGGTTGATATAGAGTCTCTGAAGTTCTGGATTGTGGTTTGTTGATTTTCCACAGGAAGGTTTTTGTGAAATGCAACAAATATGGAAAACAATTGTCCATTTGTATCAGGATATAAAGAAAAAAGTCATACCTTTGGACCTAAAAATTCTCCTTCTAGAATTCTACCTTGAGGAAGTCATTTCACATGAGAAGAGCAATTCATTATTAAGGATGTTCATTATAGTATTATTCACTATACAAATGCTCGGGAAAATCCAAGCTGTCAACAAACAGAAGATGGTTAAATAAGTGTTGGCTATTCACAGATGAAGAGCCAGTATGCGTCAATGAGAGGCAGCAGAATAACAAAAGATTAGGGTTGAATCGTTAGAGAATATGCAATCCTCATTTTGATGGTTGGTCATGTACTAATTACTTTTCCCTGTTGCTGTGAGAACACTGTGGCTCAAACAACTTAAGGGGAGAAAGAGAACTTTATTTAGCTTATGGCTCCAGAGGGAAGATGCAGTCCTTCAAGGTGGAAAAGGCTTGGTAGGCAGCAGGAGCTGGAGATGGGCTAACTCACTTCCACCATGAAGCTGCGAGCTGCAAAACTGCAAACTCAAGCGCAAACTGGGCAAGACTTACCCACCTCAAGACTCACCCCCTACGACTGCCTTCCTCTAGCAAGGTTCCATCTCCCAAAGGTACCATGACCTTCCCAAACAACTAAAGATTTAAATACATGAGTCTGGCGGGGTGGGGGGGGGGGGACAACTCACATTTCAAACCATGACAGTCTAAGTTGTCAAAGAATCAGAGAGGAGCCTTGGGAACACATCCAGGACTGCCAGTGGGGGAATTATCTGGATCAGATCATTGAGACAGGAGGGCCTGGTCCTGTCCACCGTGGGTGGCACCGTTCCCTGGGCAGAGATCCTGGACTGGATAAAAAGGAGAAAGCAAGGTGAACACTACGAACTTTCCCTCATTGCTTTCTGCGTCTCTCCTGTGGATGCGGCGTGACAGACCGCCCCACGCTCCCGTGGCTGAGACGTCCCTGTAGCGAGGGGCCATAACCTTGAATTGTGCGCCAGAAGGAGCCCTTTCCCTCTGGAGCTGCTTTTCTCAAAGTATCCTGTCCCGGCAGCAGAAGAGATGCTAGGACAACAGGTCCTTAGGAAACGCACCCCCTTTTAAAATGAAAGGCTAAAAATTGACCAGCACCGACCAAATGAGAGAAAAGCGTAATCTTGTTTCATAAGCCACTAAAAAACAAAAGCCAAAGAGTTTGGGGAGGTAGAAAACCCAAGTTCTAACCCCATCATCCCAAAAGTCGATGTGGCAATGCATGCTTACAGTCTCAATGTTGGGGGTGGCGCAGACAGGCAGATCTCTGGGGTTCGTTGGCCAGCCAGTGAGAGTCTCTGGTCTCAAAAAACTAGGACCATGATATTCCATGTCTGATGTCCTGTCCACCTCCTCACATACTTGCAGGTCGTGAACCCTGCACTACTGAGCCTCCAAATGTAAGCGACAGGTCTCTCCTTCATGAATCACCCATCCCCCGGTGATCTGTGGTGATGAACAGAGAGCAGTGAGCAGCCAGGGAGCGCTCGGCCTTAAACCTGAAGAAGATCCAGATACACTGGAAGTTATACAGGGAGAATCGCCCCCACCACATGTAACCACTGGAAGGGGCCCACATTCATGCAAGAACCTTTAGGAAAAAGAGAGAGATGAGCAGAGACTTAGAGGAAGACTACAGCTGAACCTAATTGAGGAGCTAGTCCAGGAGAACGTATAGCTCTTTGAAACAGAATAGGATCCATCGATCAGAACTGCCTACTGAGCTCCAGAAAAATCTGAGAGAAGAGCCCACGTGAGAAACTTGTAGCAAACCTGAGAATAAAGGTTTCCTCAAACTGTCAGGGAGCAAACCCAGGCCAGCACCATAAGAGCCCATCAGCCTGTCGAAGACGTGCTGCGGGGCTCAGCATTGAAGTGGGGGCATCTTTACAATGTGCAGAGAAAGAAGCAACTTGCAGAATACTGAACTGAGACACTCAAGTGTTCGAGTGCAACAGGGATGCATATGCTCACACTGAAAAAGACTTCAGTGAAACAGCATCCAGAAGGGGTGTGTGTGTGTGTATGTGTGTGTGTGTGCGCGCGCATGCGTAATGAATAGGCGAGCATACGTGTGTTTGTATGTACATGTGCAGTATACAGTTAAATATGCACGTGTGTATATGTACACAGTGTTTAGGTGAACATGTAAGTGTATATGGGTGGACAGGTACGTGTGTATATATGCAGTATATGAGTGAACATGCATATGTGTGTTTATATATACATGTGCAGTATACAATTAAATGTGCGTGTGTTTATATGTGTGCAGTATTTAGGTGAACATGTATGTGTATATGGGTGGACAGGTGTGTATAGGTGAACATGCATATGTGTGTTTGTATTTACATGTGCAGTATATAGGTGAGTGTGCTTGTGTGTATATGTACACAGTGTTTAGGTGAACATGCATGTGTGCATGGGTGGACAGGTGTGTGTGTGTGTGTGAGTGTGAGTGTGTGTGCGTGTGTGTGTGCAGGCAGTACACAGGTGATATGCAGGCTATGTGAGGGCACACACATATGCACATGCACGTGGAAGCCAGCAGTCAGCATCAGGCGCGCGCCTCCATCACGCTCTGCCTTGCTTTTTGAGATGGCATCTCTCTCTGAACCTGGCACTTGTGGACCAGACCAGCTGGCAAATGAGCCCCGGGGACCACAGGCACACCTGACATCTTTACATAGGACCGGGGGATGGAACTCAGGGTCTCCTGTTTGTATCCCAACCATCTCTCTAGTTCCGATGAGCTGTTTCTGACAAGAGCTTCCAACCAGTTAGCCAGACAGCCAAGAGATGAATCTAATAGACAATCGCGGACTCCAGAGGTTGTGATTTGAAAGAACGTGATAATCCCAGTGGCACATAGGCTAAGATTGAAAGCAAGACTTTGATTGCAGAACCAAAGCTGTACTTTAAAAAGCTAGAAAAGTCTCTAAAGCACCAGAACCGGCAAGGTTCGGAGACAAATCGTGTCTTCAACGCGGATGGATATTGTTCAAAATGACACAAATAGCTGACAATCGTTTTAGATTGTCTAGTGCTCTTTCTGGTTTGAATCTGAAGTTCTGAAGAGTCCCCAGTGGCTCATCATGTGAATGCTCGTTCCTTGGTGGGGGTGTTGATCAGGAGGCCATGGAACCTTTAGGAGGTGGGTTCTAGCTGGCGAGAGTAGGTCACTACTGTGGGTGAGGGGAGGAGTTCCCACCATACACTCTCACACCACAATGGATTGAAATCCTGGAAGCCGAGGCTGGGTAGTGGTATGGTCAGGAAGCTGCTGTCTTGTGGGCATGAGAACCCAAGTTTGAGCTTCAGAACCTTGGTTTGTTTTTGTTTTTAAAAGCCAGGCATGAAGGCATGTGCTTATAATCCTAGCACTGGGGATGTAGAAGCAGGTGGATGCAGAAGCAGGTGGATGCAGAAGCAGGTGGATATAGAAGCAGGTGGATGGAGAAGCAGGTGGATGCAGAAGCAGGTGGATATAGAAGCAGGTGGATATAGAAGCAGGTGGATGGAGAAGCAGGTGGATATAGAAGCAGGTGGATGCAGAAGCAGGTGGATATAGAAGCAGGTGGATGGAGAAGCAGGTGGATATAGAAGCAGGTGGATGGAGAAGCAGGTGGATGGAGAAGCAGGTGGATGGAGAAGCAGGTGGATATAGAAGCAGGTGGATGGAGAAGCAGGTGGATGGAGAAGCAGGTGGATATAGAAGCAGGTGGATGGAGAAGCAGGTGGATGCAGAAGCAGGGACCTAGCTGGACTCACACAGCTCCAGTCCAATAAGAGACCCTGTCCCAAGAAGCAAAGTAGAACAATCAAGCTTTCTGTGGTCTTCACACTTATATAACATACATGTATTTGCATACACGTACATGCATATGCATCCACACAGTGACATCCCCTTAAACTGTGAGCCAAACTAAGTCTGTCCTCCCAAGTATTCCAGTATTCTGTCACAAAAGTGACTAATTAAGCAATCACTTGGGAACAATCTCCCTAACAGGGAAACGTCTGTGGCTTAGAAACTCTCCGTGCTGGTTCAAATGCTTGTCATTCTGTTAGCAACAAGCAAAATGCATCTATTTTAAAATAGCTTGCGCCATGCAATGTGGTTGATGGTTTGGAACAGGGAACATTGAAAAGGACATTAGTGAAAAACCTGGTCAAATTCAAACCAAATCTGGGGGCTGGAGAGGTGGCTCAGGGGTTAAGCCTCTGCCTTGCAGGTGTAAGTTCCTGAGTTCGGATCCTAGACCCCACCTGTAGATGCCTGGCTGAAGCGAGGGCAGCCTGTGTTTCTGGTCCTGGTAGGGCGGAGCCTGTGAATCCTGGGGCAGAGTAAACAAAGAGGAGGTGGAGGTGGTCCATGGTGGTTCCCGAATTTGTCCGTGGTTCTACACACACACACACACACACACACACACACACACACACACACACGCACGCACAATTGAATAAATAAAAAAAATTCAAACCAAATCTGGGGTTCAGTTAATCACAGGGAGCCAGGATTGGTTTCCTAGCTATGGTACGTGCTCCACGGCAATACAGACATTAATGTTAGCAGAGCCTGGTGAGGGGAGATGGAAATAAGAAGACCTATATTTGCCCCTTTTCAGTACATCTAAAATAATCCTAATATTAAAAGTTACTTAAAATACTATGCATCATAGCCACCAATCTTTCTTTCTTGTTGTTTCTTCATTTGTTTGATGAACCGATGAGTTTATTTGGGAGTATTCACAGGAGCAGGGATGACTGAAAGGCAGCGACGTCACCACAAAATCCACCTGGCCTGGGTGGGTCTCACGGAAACTGCAACCCTGGAGCTCTGTGAACGACTGGCTGACTGGTAAGAGAGTCTTCTCCAGTCTTCTGGACTGTTCCACAGTCTATCTATCTACATTTGCCGGGAGGAATGAAGTCTGGGATAGAATTCCTCAAAATTTAACACCTCTGGTTCCTGGCTTTAGGCTTGGAGTGCTTGTCGCATACACATTTGGTATTGGTCGAAGCTAGCAATGATCAGTTTTATTATAAGCAATATCATTATTCCAACAGAATAATGTTCCAAAGAAATACACAAGTCAAATAATTTTATAGAAGGATATTACTGTGGGGCTGGGGAGAAGGTTCAAGGGTTACAGCCTTTGCTCCCAAGCAAAAGTACCTGAGTTCAAATCCCCAAATCCTATGGAAAGATGGACATGGTGGTGACCTGCACTTCCAGCCCTGGATGGTGGAGCCTGAGGAACTCAGAGCACAGCAATAAGAAGGTAGAACAATCCAAGGCACACACACGCAAGTGCCCTCTTGCACACATAAACACACAGACACACAGACACACACACACACACACACTGCAAGAAAAGGATATTACTATGAAAAACTTTTATCATGTAACATAAGCAACTCAGATGGCAAAAAAAATCAAGTCAGCATACAAATAGCACCATAATTGTTTGTTTTGTCTTTTCTTTTTTATTCTTTGCTTCATGCATGCATACAATGAATTTAAATCATTTTGACCCCATATTACCCCATTTCATCCCTCCTCTTTCTCCCACTGAAAAATCCTTTTTCCCCAACCGGTCTCATGCTTTCATGTCTTTTGTATGAGTGGCTACAAGTTACTTTGGGCTGATTGCATTAGTGTGTGCATGGACACTTGCTGAAGTATGGGTGTAACAGTGACTCTTAACTGTCGCTGTGAGAGAACATCCAAAGTTGAGCAACGTAAGGGAGAAAAGGAAATTTATTCAGTTTAGGGTTCCAGTGGGGAGAAACAGTCTTTCATGGTGGAGGCAACATGGCTGGAGGCCGACTTCGTCACTGCAAACATCCAGTAGGCTAGTAGGCTGCAGGCTGGAGGATTCCTGGAGAGTCTCTCTTCTTCCCAGTCTTCTGTTCTGTGGTTCCTTTTCTCTGGTCTGCTACTGGGAGGTTCCAATGAGATCTAGGGAGGTTCCAATCAGATCTTGGGCTGGTCTTTGTGTTGATCCAGGTCATCTCTTCAGGTGGTCTCAGCTGATTTTAGTTAATGCCAGGTGTGTCAAGGTGATGCCCACGATTAACTATCACAATGGGTGATACACCAGTGGCTATAGCGTTGAAACAAGCAGAAGCAAGACCCAGCTTGGTCTGACCTTAAACTTTAACTCCTTATCCTCCCACCACAGCTCCTGAGTGCTATAGTCACAAGCACGTGCCGCGGGCACGGAGGAGTGATCATCTGACTTCTGAAGTGTGCTTATGCACAGAGCAGCTAGAGAGACACTCCGCTGGCAGCGCGGCTTGGGAGTCATAATTTTCACTTTCTTCATGTAAAAATTTTTATGGCGGCTTCGCGATGGGTACACATGTCTGACAACCGAAAAGCAAACCTCACAGGTTTACCATTTATCCCACACAGTTGAGACTGGCAGTTGGCGAGTCCCCTGGAAAAGTCCACTGAAGCGGGGAATCGTAAAATGTGATACATGCGTACCTTCAAGATTTCATTTTAACTGAAAACACGTGGATGTTCACTTGCCTGCCCCTCTTTTGATGTTGCGCCAAGGCACTTTCTTTGTGTCAGGGCCTGCCGATCTGCCTCTCTAGCCGGCTTTCCTTCAAAGCCACCTAGGATGGGTTGTGCAAGGGCCAGGAGCCCTCTGAGAAACTCAGAGCGCACTGGGTCTACACTGGTGGGGGTCTCCCAGTCTCCAGTGGGCTTTGCACACCTTTCGGGGGCTACCTGCTAAGTTTGCAATTTACTCTTATTAGATGGTTAGTAGTTTACATAGGAGTCTGGATCCAACAGGGCGCATCATTACCACATGTCATGTTTTAAAATGTGTCCCCTGCTGTCTTGTGTGTTTGGAAAGGTCATGGTACCTTTGAGAGGTGGAGCCTTGCTGGGAGAAGTTGGTCACAGGGGGTGGGCCTTGAGGTGGACTAGTCCCCCCCCTATTTCTGGAGAAGTCTGCTTTCTGCAGTATGAGTCTGGCAGCTCTCAGCCTCACGGATGGGTGTGACTTGACCCGTCTCAGGCTTCTGCCTCCGGCCGCGCCTTTTCTGCCATGAAGCACTGAATCTCCCCTCTGGAACCGTAAGCTGAATAAGTCTCCTTTTCTCCTTTTCTCCCTTACACTGATTGACTTCGGTGCCCTCTCACAGCAACAGCTAAGAGTACCGAGTACACGGCACAACCTGACCAGTCACCCTCCAGCTGGCACCCGTTCAGGAACTCACATGGCTTGCTTGGCCATCATGGGCGGATGGAAGTGTGGGACTTAACAGCGGGCAGCCTTAGGCACAAACACTCATTGACTTTTGGGCATCTTCTAGGATGTTTTCATGGAAGACAAGGATGGATGGCCTTACTTCGTCCAGCGAGCTGGCGATGCAGAAGTCAAGCTCTCTGAAATGTGGCATCCAGATGGCATACTCCAGGGCAAAGACCTTCAGGCTCCTGTCCACTGTGGACGTGTGCTTGCAAGGTGTCCACCTGTCTCCGCAGCCATTGCTGCTCCCTGGTGCAGGTCAATGTCATCTGTCACCAGGCCTAAGTTAAGTCCAAGTGTTTTGAGTACCTAGTGAAGCAGAAGGATTCCAAAGGATCCAACCTTAAGTTCCTCCCACTACCGTTCATTTAGATACACCCTCCTGCCCTAAACTAGTTCTAATATGCAAGGTGGTCCGTTCCTGCTTATCTCCAAGTAACAGGTTCTGATGTTCTACCACCTGTCGGATTATTCAATCAACTGTCATTCTCTGGGGGGAACCAGGAGACCTCCACTCCTTTGTTCCTACAGAAGCTTCCAGAAAGCCCTCGGCTTTCCACTCTGCCCTCGACTGTAACCTTTGATTAGGTGATGTGTGAGTGAGTGTAGGTGACTCATGAATTGCAGTGTGTCCTCTTGTCCAGTGCCAACAGTCTGTCTTGCCTCCTGACCCTGGTAAGGTCTCTGCCTACCTTCCCCCCAAGAGTGTGAATGGGACGTGCCAGTAAGGTCACAGGTGAACTGGTTTTTGTTCGTGTGTTTGTTTGTTTTTGCTGAGAGATGTCTCCTGACCTTCCCCGTCCTTTGACCTCTAGCAATTCCTTTTATTTCTTAGTTTGTATTCATTTATTTGGGGCATATGTGTTCATATGTATAGGGGGGCATACGTGTGTGTAGGTGCAGATAAACATGTATATGCATGTATGTAACGAGCAGAGGTTGACATAAACTTGATCCCCAGCCGGCTTTTCTTGAGTCGGGGTCTCTCACTGGGGTCGGGCATTCATCAGTTTTCCTAGTCTGGCTAGCCGGTGAGTATCAGGAATCTGCCTGCCTGTCTCCACAGTGCTGAGATTACAGGAGGGCACCCCTGTGTATAGCATTGTATGTGGGTTCTAGGGACTGAACGCAGTTCCTTACATTTGCACAAGCGCTCCAGTGATTGGGCCCTCTCCCTGTCCCTCCCTGGCAGTTCTCCATGGCCTTCGGGGCACTGACTGAATTCTGTTTCTTATGTGGCTTTATGGTTACAGCTGTCTCTGGGGCATCACCCTAAAACGCGAAACTTCACATCCAACATCAGCAGATCCACCAGATCCTCTTTCTGAGGTGTCCTGTGGCGAGACACTGCCTCCCACAGCTTAGCCCCCAAGTCGTCCAAGGTGATGCCACCCCCAGGCGTTGCCCCCTCACTTTCTCTTGGCCCTGGTCCCCTTCTCATGACATTCCCAGATGACCTGTGGGGGGTTCTTTGGTGGTGTCAGTGAGATCACGTGACTCCCCGCTCGCGGCTCCTCCCCAGCTCCGGAGTCAGCACTTGGTCCTCTGACGTGGCCGGCGCTCCCTGCCCTCATCTCCTGCCGTCTCTCCTACCTCCCGTCACCAGACTCTACAGCTGGGTTGGCTCAGAACCTGGCACTGTCCTTGTCTCGTGCCCTCCGCTCATTCTCTCTCCAGACTCGTAAATGGTTGCCACTTCCTCCTGGTCAAGCATCACTGGCGGGGTCAGTTTTTGATACCCTAACAGGCATTGGGGCGGGTTATGAAGAGGAGCTTTATGTAGCTCGTGGGTTGGGGGTCCAGGGCCAGGCGCTGGCACCAGCTCTAAGCCTTTACATCACGGCAGAGCAGGAGTGGACCAGAAGTTCACATCCCCAAGCAGGAAGCCAGGGAACAACTCTGGGTCATTTCATGCTTTCCTATCAGCTGGCTTTCTGCAGCACTCACCCGAGACCAGAATTCCCTTCTGAGGGCATCTCCTACAGGGGCTCCTGATAACTACTCTGTGACTGAGCCCCTCAAACATGGCGCCCTCGGGGACAAACCACAGCAGTCACCATGTCAGAGATGCTCATGTCCACACAGCTTCACCCCATCACCCCACTTAATGCTTCCTCTTAGCTAGGCCTGTTCTTCTTTTTTCTTTTTGTGTGCATGTATGTGTGTGCATGCGTGTGCATGTGTATATATGCACAGGCATGTGTATAAAAGGGCGCTTGAGTGTATGTGCCTGTGGAGACCCAAAGGTGACATCAGGAATCATCCTAGATTGCTCTACCTCCTTATTGCTTTGCTTTGGAGTTTCTCAGGTTCCACCTTTCGGGACCAAAATTATAGGCCACCATCCACCCGGCATTTGTATGGGATCTGGGGATTTGAACTCAGATCCTTTTGCTTTTGAAGAAAAGGTTTCTAGCCCATTGGCTGTCTTCCTGGCCTGGCCAGATCGCTTTTTAATGTATGGCCCACTTATCCTTCTCTATCAGTCCTACTTGATTTCTAGGAGAAAGAGAAACCTCTAGGTCACAGCTGCACCCCTAGGTCACAGCTGCACCCTCAGAGTCTGGATCCTGTGGGAGGCTTGGAGTATATTTCTTTAATTAATAAGTTCATGTCTCATTTGCCATCATATACCTGCAATTGTAATAATTCTAGAATAATTTGACAATCACAAGTTAAAATATTTCTGGTACTTTCTACTAGAACTGTTCTCAGCTCTTAATCTGTGTTATTATTTATGGAAGCAGAGATGGGCCCATTCTCTCTCTCTCTCTCTCTCTCTCTCTCTCTCTCTCTCTCCTGTCTCTCAAGTATTCGGGATTGAAATATAATCTGTACACATGGGAAACAAGCACTCTACTTACTGTTGAGCTAGGCACTCAGCCCCTGCCGGGTTTATTATTTCTTTATTCAGCTTAGGAAGATCAAGCCTAGCGAGTCCAAGTAACTCACGCAGAGGTACTCTCTTACCTCACCCCTCCACCTTCCCTCTAAGCTCCAGTGTAGTCGCTTGCGTTCTAAGAACAGTCAGCAGAACTCAAAACCATCTGGTATAAGCAGAATGTGAACTCTCGGCCACAACAAATACAAGGATGAGGTAAAGTGGTGATCGGCAGATTTTCCTTGCAGGTATATGATGGCAAATGAGACACAGTGGGCCACAGGACAGTTGCTGTGTTGGTAGCTCTGTTTGCTATAGGAGAAGGGGAAGGCAGTTTCCAGTACTAGATTACACCGACGCCCCCATAAATATCCCACCGACGCCCAATAAATATCACAGGAGGACTTCGGAAAAAAGGAAAGATTATGTAACTTTTAGCTTCTTATGTAGCTTTTAGCTTAACCCTCAGAAGGGTTAAAAAGCCACTGATTTTTCCAACAGGCCACTTCACTCTCCTAATTTATGCCCGCCTATCTCTCCACTGTCAGCCGGAATGCAGGAGGTCAGCTCCAACTGCACCAATAGGTGTTTCATAAGTTAAATGGTGATAAAGAATTAGCTCGGCCCCAAAGCCAAGGCAGAGTGGAAACGCGTGTGCGCTTCCAGCGAGCCCGGTCCTCGCAGGATGTAAATTACAGCCACTCGGCGACACGGGAGGCGTCCGCTCCGCTCTCTCTGTGGGTTTCCATAGCTCGACTATTGTGTTTGAAGTAAAAGTTAATAAAAGTCCAGAAACAGATCCGAAAAGTATGGGTACCAAGAGATTAACTCGGGAGCCTTTAGAGGAAGTGGCCTTCACACATGTGGCCACAAGAATGCCTGAATTCAGGAGCCCTGAGCCCTGCCTCCCCTACCCCCTCTTCTGTCACCCCAGGAAGGGGAGCAACTCAGCCGTTATCGGCTCCTGACAGCAGGCAGATTACCCTCAGCTTAAGTACCCTCCACGCCGCCACAAAGCAAGCCTCTGTGGCCTGCGGTCCATCTGGAAACCCTGTTTTCCAATCCTGATCGATCCCCCAGAGAGAAGAGGCAGCAAACAGCAGTGTGACCAGGTAGACCTTAGGGGCAGCAGCGGGCTTCATTGACAACAAGCCGTGGCCACCGGGAGTGGATTCAGTTGCCAAAGATACACCGAGCCGAAGGCCGGACGCCTTCCTTGGCTCTTTTGTGTGTGTGTGTGTGTGTGCAAGAGAACACTTGAGTGTGTGTCCCTGTGGAGGCCACAGGGCGTCTTCAGGAACCATCCTGGATTTCTCTACCTCCTCACTGCTCTGCTTTGCGTTTTTGTAGGTTCTGTCTTCCAGGGCGGGAAATGCAGGCTGCCACCCTTTTCACCTGACATTTTTACATAGGATCTAGGATCCAAGCCTTTCTCCCTCGGCTCTGACCAACACTCCCCTCCCATTTTCCCTAGAAAGGAAAATTTGGGCTGAGGAAGAAATACTGACCTAAGCCCCCTGTCTCACTTGACCTCACCAAAAACTGGGGGAAACCAGCCAGCAAGTTGGGGTCCAGCACCACCCAGGAGGAGGCTGAGATCCCATAGGGACCTTTGTGGTGCAGAAGGTTGACACTAGAAATCGAATTGGCCCGAAAGAATCAAGCTATACCCAGGAGCCAGGCCGGTGATACCAACTAGCAAACGAAGCTGCCACGAGAGGCAATCCTGACGATTTTCACTTCATTCTTTTCTGATATAGAGCAAACAGTTCCGCCTGACCCGACATTTCAACCTAGTCCATTAGGACCAGGAGCGCAAATGCTGGACAGCAAGTGTCTTTCAAAGAGGCCACCGGAGAGGCCCAGTGCAGACCCGATCTGCTCCACGGTCGGCTAACTACAGATAGAAACTTTTCATTGCTCCTTGAGCCAAAAACTTACTCTGTTCACTCACGGGGGGAGGGGGAGGGGAGGCGCCGTCAACGTGCCTAGGAAAGACCTGGTAGAATTTTGCCCACGTTTAAAATAAAGTGAAACAAATCCGCATGAGGTTGACTTTCGAGTCAACATCTGGGCGACATGCTGAAATGATTACACGGGGGCTCAGCATAGATGCTACGCAATGAACCTCGGACACCACGCGAGAAGGAAGCGCGCTGGGCCAGTCGTCCACGCGCATCCTGGAAGCTCCGGCTGATGGGCGGGCTGCATAAGGGTCGGACAGAAGAGAGCCCATCTGGAGGCCCCAGACCCTGTTTCTTCAGTCCACCTGCTTGGGGGTCAGCTGAAACGAGCGCTCCGTGCCTGCCTGGTATAGGGTCCCATCCCAAGTGTGCTTGTAGACCACCCAGGCACGTTCTTAGGAGCTCCAAACAACCCTTCACCAACAGGAGACCGGGATTAGTGGATAATGGCCTGGCTGCTCTAGCCTCTCAATTCTGCTTTAGAATCTCGGGGGGTGGGGAGAATCCCCAGGACTAAGCCCTGGTCACTCTTTGTAGTACTCACTAGTTCCAGCCATGTGTGGAGACTTGCCTTCCTTCTCTACCTGTCTTCCTCTCCCCCATATCTGCTTCCAGGATCCCCTCCCAAATAACCACTTACACCCAAGTTCCTTAGCAGGAAGCTGCGTCAAATAAATCAAAATTTAAGACACTCAAAAGAACGAAAAAGACAAATAGACTCCCCCCCCCTCACACACACACACACACACACACACAATGACAGACTAATAACTAATATCCAACCTAGCAGAGTCCTATGACCGTGTCCATTCTGATTGGTCAATTCTGTCCTTTCCCATGGCGTAGTATTTGGAATATAACCCCCACATCCCTCCCCACTGCTCTTTTTCAAATGAATCCCCACGAAGCTCCAAAGTAATGCAACACAAACCCTTAACACAAAGGAAACATTTTCCCCTTCAGACCTATCATACTGCTAAAAATTCAGAGGAAACGGCTTTCTAGATCATCTCTGCATGAATATTAATACTGATGCAATATGCCTGCAGATGTGTCTGAAGCTTCTCATCTGGCCACACGATGCACCAAGAAACCAACGGATCTGCAAAACTTTCCTCTCGCTCCTCCCCGTGAAGGGCGACGTGTGATTCTTCCAGATTTTCACTGCCCCACAGCTGGTGTTGCTCAGTAGGATTTTTTTTTTTTTTTGGCACAAGATGGACTCCCATCTGTGTCCCAAGTCCAAAATAATCAAGAGGTTTCTGAGATTATTTTCCATGCATATCCCTTCCTTCCTCTTCTTTGATTTCCATAGCCTGAGTATTTCTTCACCTTGAAGAGTCATACCTAATTACTGGCACTTTGGAGACCATAGAGAAGACGTTCAGGGGGCAATCTCGTGGGTGGGTTCTAATTCAGTGGTCCCCTTGAGGTGCAGTTCTGGTGGAGTTGTACAACAGGTGGGCTCAGACAAAGAATACATACACACTCACTCACGCACACACACATACACACTCACACTCTGTGTGTGTGAATAGAATCCTCCCCAGAGCTCATTGACTGTTCCTAAATCCAACCACCTGTGGACAAAACCCAGGACAACATATGCTAAGGACGTTCTCCTCCTAGACATTTCGGCTGAAGAAGCAGTGCGGTTCTCACCAGCAAGCGTCCATGCAGCACGCTAAGACAGACAGAAAACTGGCAAGAGATTTTCAGAGAGGAAGAAAACAAGCTGGAGTGATGTCGAGATGGACTTTGGCTTCAAGGTAACCCCACACGTGCTCAGTGACTTTATTCTCTACCTGCCACTTTACCTCTGCTTGAGACCAGCCTTTCTTTCCCAGGACCCTGCCTTAGCTTCCTGGAGCTGCGGTAACCAATGACCGCAAGCTGAAAATGCGTGGATTCCCCCTTGGTCCTGGAGCCCAGGGGTCTGATGGACACCAGCAGCCCCGAGTGGAGAGGAGGTGTAGGCAGCACCCACACTCCCTCGGAAGGTCAGTGTAGTTACCAGCACTCTATGGTTTCTGGTCACATCAGTCCAAAGTTTGGCTTCTGAGGTCCTAGTGAACTAGAATCACGAGGGAAGGCACTTCTGGGCGTGGCCGTGAGGGATGATGTAGATTAGGTTCACTGAAGACACACTTAAATATGGGTGACACCGTTCCCTGGATTGGAGCAATATGGAGAAAGTGGGTCATGCGTTTCATCCCTCTGCTTCCTGGCTGTAGGTCACCTGCCACCATGCATTCCCTGCTATGATGGACTTCTTGAACTGTAGTCCGAAATCCATCTTTCTTCACTGAGTTGCTTGAGTCTGTGGTTTTGTTGTGGCAACAGGGAATGTCAAGAGTGGAGTGGTTTTTCCTCTTTTATCTGAGTCGGCCCTCCGGTCACCTCCATGAAGGTACCCCTGATTACACTGGGGTCTGACCCAGGTGATTCAGGGCCATATCCCTTGCTTAAGATTCTTAGCTACACGGGTCATGTGGTCACCATGAGAGCTAGGCATCCCTAGGTTCCTGGGATGTGGACTTAGACCTCTGAGAGCCTTATCTAGCCTACCATAGACCCTGGGCGAGAAGCCGTGAGTCTTCCCACCTGTCGCAGATTCAGCATTCCACACAGGCACTAACATGTCCTTTGTGATGGGATTCTCTTTCACCTGTGCCCGAGCCAGAAAGAGAACCTAGGGCTACTGCCTCTGAGCCAGCTGGGAATTGGAGGGTGCCTACTCCAACTTCCTCCCTTGTTAGGAAGGCTGACCCTGGGGTTCACTGCGCTGCCTCTTGGAGTTCTCCAGTGAGCTCGGGCTGCCGGAGCTGCTTCTCTTCCTTCCCTGCCTCGCTTCCCCGTCCCTGGCCCCGCTTACTAGGTGAACTCCTATGTGAACTACTTGCAGTTCCATCCTTCCCTCGGGGTCTACTGTGGAGCAAACCAGCCCTCAGATCTTACCTCCCCATCTGCAGATCCAACACCGACTCCCAGAAGCATAGGCTGTGGACCCCATATCCCTATCACACTTACCTTCCCCAGCTAGGGCCTGCTGAAGTAGAGAAGAGAGAGAGAGAGAGAGAGAGAGAGAGAGAGAGAGAGAGAGAAGCATCATCTTCATGCATCATCACTTCAAGAATCCTGTCCTGGCTTGCACGTGAAATGTCCTGCAAAGGCTCGTGGATATAAACACTTGGTCCCAGCTGGTGGTGCTATTCGGGAAAGTCATGGAAAGTCAGTTCTACCTTTGGGAGGTAGAACTTCCCTGGAGAAAGTACATATGGGGTGGCCTTGAGGTTGGCTAACAGGGCTCTATTCTCTCTCTCTTTCCCTTTCCCCTTCAGTTGTTTGGGTTAGAGTGTTTATCACAGCAGATAGAAGTGACGAGAGCTGACTCCCTTGAGAGCTGGGCTCTGAAGAAGCTGACAGGAGTTAGCGGTACAGATGGAGGATCAAATTCCTCCCCAGCCAGATCTTAAAGGAGGAACTGTCACATTCACAATTCAGGGTGCTCTCCCCAAATTTCTTTCATGTGGGAGGATTTCAGCATTGTGTCTGAATGCAGACTATGATAGTGTTAATCTCGTATAAATAGAAAACAGCCCCCACATGGATAATAGTTGTGCATACTGCCCCTCTCTCAACTTTTTGGTTTAGCGCCACTTCCGCAGAGCTGGATTTTATTGTATTATGATAGGACAGTAATCTTTTCTGAAGCTTTCACATTATTTTGTTACATTTATCTAGCGTGCCAGATTCACACTCCCACAGTAACCATATGGGGAAAAGCCACAAAAGCTGTTAAGTACATTTAATTACTGTTTTGATGAGCTCATATTTTAATTATGTTTATTGATTCTGTGTATATTGAAATAGTTTTAGCATTTCCAGAAAAAAAAACACAGAATCAATATGCAGCAATTACAGGACATTTTATGATGGTGTGCATATAATTAAAACTTTCATAAACTATTTTGAAGAACATATCCCCCTAATCCTACAGCAGGGCTGAACTGGGGTCCTCTCTGGGCTTCCGTAAGCTTTTGATTGCTCTTCATGTAGAAGAGAAATAGGGTTCCATGGAAAATATGTTTACAGTCAAATATTTCTGACTTTCAATCTCTCCCTTCCAAAACAGCAGGGTACCCATATTGTACCTTACACGATTTGCTAAAACACCGCTAACAATGAGAAAACACAAATTTAAACTTCCTAACAATCCGATGTTGCCAACTCCAAGATTGCTCCAACTGTCAGCCATGCATATGCTGTTGCTAACTGACAGCTTTAAAAAGAGAAGAAGAAGAAAAAAGGACGAAAGAAAAAAAAAAGAAAAGAAAAGTCGATTGCTTTAGTGCTACCTCCTGTATCCTTTGCTCACGTCCTCAATGTTTTTTTCTTCTCACGATTCTTCAGGGATTTTTGTTGGTTGGTTGGTTTTAAAAACTAAAACTGCAGAAGCTCCTGAGTGTGCAGAAAATGAAATCAGAGACATTTTTAACGTTTATGTTCCATTGTGCCCAATTTCTCTGTAAAAAAAAAAAAAAAAACAACCCAACAACACAGAACCAGGGAGCCACATTTTGAAAGGTGACACTAGCCCATCTGTTCTGGGACCAGGATTTCTAGGTCTTCCCATCCACCCGGCTCTGTGTGTCTCGATACGCCATCCTCCCATCTCTCTATCTCTTCACCCCTCCCCCATACCCCCAGCCACCTCCTTGGATATCACCTAGTACTTTTGGACGCTTTTGGTTTCTCGGCCTCTTCAGATGGAGGAGCCTTGGGAATCTGAGTTGTGAATATTGAACGCAGCTACTTCCAGATACACCGAGGGCTGCTCAGGCTGGGAGGTCTTCTCCCACCCACTCCCACCCACTCGGATCTCCTCATTCTACGATCTAGCGACTATACGTCCTGTAGAAGCATGACCTACCGCAGGAACTGGCTGCAGGGAGCCTGACCTCTAAGAAGGGCTGGGTGGGGCACCATTCTTCCCTGAATGGGGCTCAGCCCAGCCTGCCTACTCTTGCCTGGGGCACTGGGTTCCCCTCTGATACGTACACAGAACCCGTGACCACTGGGAACTCACCGTATGCAAGTACTGCTTGAGATTCAACCTTGCTGGGAGCTGATCAAGATGGATTGGCTCCTCAGGGCGCCCACAAACCGGGCAGCCTTAAACAACAGGCATTTATTCTCTCGGTCATGGAGGGAAGATGTCACAAAACGATGTTGGTAAGGTTGGTTCTGTCTAGAAGGCTTCAAGGGAAAGTTTGTTCCATGTCTCTTTCCAGTCTCTGACCCAGAGATGAGTAATCTCATGGCATCTTTCCCTCACATGCATCTGTGAGCCAAGCAGCCCTCTTACAAGGACTAGTGAGCACTCTGGGACCATTGCGATCCGGTAGTGTGGCAACTGATTTAACGTGCCGACTTGACCGTGGATAACTGAGCTTTTAGACGCACCTATGAAGAATTGTTGAAGGCAAGTCTCTGAGACTCTGTGGGACAGTATCTGGTTGATGTGGGAGAACCCGGCCCACGGTACATGGAACCATTCTCTGGGCAGGAGGAGAAGACAAAGACAGAGTTGGTTGGAATTTGGCAGGCTGGCAAGCTAGAAGGTATGCTTTGGGTCCTTGCCTCTTGCTCAGCTTTTTCTGTGGATAGGGCGTGGCCAATTTCCCCAGTGCATGATGTTGGTATCAGTCTCCTACCTTGATGATCAACTGTGCCCCATAACCATGAGCATGAACAAAACCCTCTTCTGCCCCAAAATCGTTTGGGTCAAGTATGCACAAGAGCAACGGAAATCGTAAGTGAAGACAAGTTATGGGTCAGCCTGTGAGGTACTTGCTGTTCTATCATGAAGGCCTATGTTCAATCCCCAGATCCTGTGAAAATGCAAGAGACACCCACCTGCAATCCCAGGGCAGGAGGCAGAAGGTGGGAGGACCCTGGGGCCTCACTGGTCAGTCAGTCTGTCCTCACTGGTGAGCCTCCCGGCCAATGAGAGACCCTGTCCCAATGGAGGTGAATGGCATTCCTGAGGATGACACCCAAAGTGGTCTTCTGGCTTCTCCCTGCAAATACATGGACCCCCATATAGACGAACACATCACGCACATGCACACACATGCTCACACACCGAACACACCACATGTGTTTAGTATGTGTGTGTCTGTGTCTGTGTGTTTGGTGCGTTAGGATAGACTGACCCATCCCGCCAGCTCTATGTATTTTTCAAAATCGAATCCTTAACCAGGTAGAGCAGTTACTTTGCATGTTACTGATAAGTTACCACCAAACTGCTTAAAGGAACAAAGGGCTGTGATTGTCTCACTGCAGTTCTTGGTCCAGCTTGTCAGGAGAGCAGGTACCATGCCAAGGGCCGAGGGTACTGGCCTCAGCGTATCTACATAATGAAAAGGGACGATCCTTACTTGCCAGACCAGCATGTGTGGCCAAGTATACAGAAGGATACCAACTTCCATAACAGTTTTCTGTATTTTATTCACCTGTCTAGAACCTAGTCCCACTCACCATGGGTTGGGTCTTTCCCATCCTGCAGTTAGATCTGAACCTAACTCAACTATTAATTCTCTATAAATGTGCCCAGAGCTCAAACCCTTAACCTTCATGCTGATACCTGTATTTAACTATAACACCGGGTGATTTGGGGTATCTATTACTTGAATTACATTAATCAATAAGAGCAGGAGAGGACAAAGTATCCAGAAATCGAATCCCTTTGTTTAAATACCAGGGGCAATATGTAACCTGCTAGGTTAAAAAGTGCTAGTCAGAAGACTCCCCCAACACCAAACATGGGTACCCCCACACTGGGGGGAGCAGGTCCAGAGACCTCCTTCTGCCCTTAGCCTTGAGAGTGGCAGAATCCAGCAGGTATATGCAGTCTCCTCTTAGGCATGAATTCATCAGCGTGTCTGTTTTAAAATTTGAATAACACTAACCAAGTTGGCTAAGGAGCAAAATCTCATTGGGCCTTCACAGCATTTATTGAAGGTGTTTGTATAGTTTTGTGCAGAAAAATACTACAAAGGAAGAAAACATCAAAGCAAAACATGAGTCTTTTTAGAAAATCTTGTTTCTGGTTTCCTAGGACTGAGAAGTTTCTAAGGCATCTTTCAGACAATTCTGTGTGACGGATTCGGGTTGGTGAAAGAAGAGGGGAAGGTCCCCTGAGATGAAGATGCATGGCATTTGCTCTCAGGATTTACATGCAGCACGCATGTAAGATAGTTTAGGTTTCCAATCAGAGGAAAGAGCAGTTGACAAGGACGCTGTGTGATGGCTTGAATCTGAGGTGTCTCCCACAGCCTCATGGGTTCGCATCCTTAACTCTTGCTAATTTAGTTGAGCAAGGCCGGGACAGTTTTAGGAGGTGGAGACTTGCTGGAGGAAAGGAGGGCGCAGGGGGTGGACTGGAGGTGGTCAGCCCCACCCTCCTTCCTCTAGCAGTTTGTTCTAGCAGCTTCTATGATGCCTGCTGTGAACTAAGCCTCCTCCAGCTTCTGCCACCTGCCATACCTTTTCTGCCACAAAGGACCGTGTCTCCCCTCTGGAGCCATAAGCCAAATAAACGTCCCTTTTCTCCCCTTAAGTTGCCTGAGTCTGAGCGTTGTCTCGCCCTGCAGAAAGAGTAACTGCGACACCTGTTTGACAAATGTCCGTTGGACTCCTGCCTGCTGTCTGTGCTCAGCCTTGTTCTAGGTTTTGTAAGGAATCCCAACAAGCACTGAGGTGGGTCCTGCTGTCGAGGAGTTGAGGATCCAGACAGTTGAGGATCTGGAAGCTAGAGCAGAGCACCAGGGTCCTGGCTGCTGGAATGAGTGGTCAGATAACAAACCGGACTTAAATAACTCGGTGAGTACATGCCGGGGGGACTCACCCAGCCACGCAGCCCAGGAAGCAAGCCTGAAGGATCATGGGAAAGCAAGGCTCCTCCCCTCCTCGCAAACCTTCCTTACTGTGCTATATTCAGCACCTCTTTCAGAAGGAAACAAAGTCTCCCGCGCCGCCTCCCCCATCCTTCCCAGCTCCCTTGCTAGTCTTTCAGCCAGTGTCCTGCGTACCTATTTTGGCCTCCACTGCACGTGGGTGTACATTTACCACACTCTCAGATCTCCGCAATCCCTCTTCAAGAACTCCCCTCCGTATGGAAGATCAGTGCGTCGGAGAAGCACTCCATAACTCCATCTGCGGATGAAAGCACTTGCCGCCATGCCCGATGGACCCAGGGTGGAGCCCCACAGCCAGGTGATGGGAGGAGAGACAACTTCAGCAAGCTGTCTTCTGATCGCCACATGCGTGTGTGCACTGCCTACTTCACCACGCTCCTCCTCCTCCTCTTCCTCCTCTTCCTTTTCCATTTATAGATAAGGTCCTTTGAGATTTCTAGAGCAGTCACAACCACACACACACACACACACATATACACAACACATACACATGCACACACGTGCACACCCCCACCCCACATATACACCACACACACACCACACACATATACATCGCAAACACACACACCCCACACACACCTACACACACATACACATATACACATACATATACACCACACACACACACACACACACACATGCGTGTGCATACACATGCCTGCCTACACAGTAAATAATTTTTAAAAGAAAGAAACAAAATGAGATCTCTACCCAAACAGTCTTCAATGTGAATTTCTCCTTTTATGGACTGTATGATGTCGGACAATTGATTTAGATGTCTTGGTTTACTAATCAAACTAACGGAGGTAAAAACAGCGCTAGTCTCAGAGGTGAGACAAGGACATTTACCACGCGTCTACTGTGCTACCTCATGTCCTCTGAGCAGAAGCTGGCTAACTACCTGCTTGACTATGTTGACCCCTTTGTACAGCAAGGTTGAAGAGGAAACTTCCAGATGGGGCACCAGGAGAAGCCCGCCCCTGGGGAGATGTCCAAAGGAGAAGAAGATGGAGGCTGCTATCTAGGAGAAGGGGTGGTGACTGTGCTGGTTCCCTCCTCTTCCTCCCCTTTCCTCTCCTTCTCTCCTTCTTCCCTTGTTTTCTCTCCTCCCCTTCTTCCCCTCTCCTCCTCCAGTCTTTCCCCAGCAGCCTCGCCTAGTAAACTATGCTCCCTCGGTCTCCATTGGGCTGTTGACAGCCACCGACTCGGCCACTTGACTCCAGCCTTGAGTGCTATCGCATCACGCAGTGATGTGGTCCCAGAGCCGTGGCGAGGCGCGGCCACTGCACGGAATGTGTAGAATGCTCCAACACTGCCGCGCGCTCCCAGATACCGCGCATCTGCTCGTAGAAAATGGCCGTGTTGACGGCCTTGCCAGTGAGCCGAGGCAGCGGGTGCCGGGAGTACCAACAGGAAAGTGAATTCCTGCCGTGTCCCTTCTGGATCCCTGTCTCCCATGTCAAACCCACCTCTTAGACATTACATTTGCCCAACGAACTACAGAGAGTGAGGATGGTGACATGTCCCTCTGTGGTCTGACTTATCAGACCCCTTCCTGGAAGAGCCTCAGACCTCTAGACCTCCTTCACACCCCAAGACTTCAGGAGAGCGATGACTCTAATTGGATGAAAAGACTGAATTTGGCTCTGTACTAAATGGTTTCAGAGCAGTGTGTGTGTGTGTGTGTGTGTGTGTGTGTGTGTGTGTGTGTGTGCATGTATATATGTGCAGGTGGATTCAGAGTGGTGTGTGTGTGTGTGTATGTGCATGTATATATGTGCAGGTGGATTCAGAGTGGGGTGTGTGTGTGTGGATGTGTGTGTGTGTGTGTGTGTGTATGTGCATGTATATATGTGCAGGTGGATTCAGAGTGGTGTGTGTGTGTGTGTGTGTGTGTGTGTATGTGCATGTATATATGTGCAGGTGGATTCAGAGTGGTGTGTGTGTGTGTGTGTGTGTGTGTGTGTGTGTGGATGTGATATATATATATGTGCAGGTGGATTCAGAGTGGGGTGTGTGTGTGTATGGATGTGGATGTATATATGTGCAGGTGGATTCAGAGTGGGGTGTGTGTGTGTATGGATGTGGATGTATATATGTGCAGGTGGATTCAGAGTGGGGTGTGTGTGGGGTATATGCATGTATATATATGTGCAGGTAGAGGTTAAAGGACAACTTTTGGTATCCATCCTCAGATACCTCCCAACCTTTCGTTTGAGACAAGGTCTCTTATTAGACTGGAACTTAACCAAGTAGGCAAGACCAGCTGACCAGTGAGTTTCAGGGTTCCGCCTGCCTCTACCTCCCACCTCACCATCTCTGGGATTACCAGTACTTACTATAGTGCTTGCCTTTCTACATGGTTCTGGAGCTCGAACCGGGGTCCTTGTGCTGGTCAGGCAAACTCGTCATGGAAAGATCTGTCCTCCCAACCCCACCAGAGGCCTTCCTGGGGCTCTGTCTCTCATTTCCTTTTCAAAGTTATTTTTCATTTCACCAGAGGAGGACAGACTTTGCCCAACTCGTGACTTGCCGGCGTCCTTCATCATCATCATCAATTCTGCTTTCCAACCTGGAGTCCAGCTCCAGAGCCCGTATCTCAACAGCAGGCGTTCTTCCAGAGCAGAGCCACCATCGCAGTCCCTGCTGTTCTTCAGGGGGGTCTCGGGGCCCTGCCCAACATTCAGAACCTTGTTTCATGGCACGCAAGGCCGAAGTCGGACAGGTCACTACAGTGCAGTATCTTTATAATCTATTCACCACCACTGATAGCAACGTTTTGCAAATGACAAGACATGGTGTGGAGGATTCAAGTCATAGCTCGCTGGAAGGAGTTATCCTAAACCCAGTCATTCTCCTGCAGACCACAGAAGGCTTGCTTTCTCCAGTCTGGCACTTCCAAAACTGCCAGCCAAGTACCAAAATAACATAGGAAGACTACCCATTCTCCTGGCCCGAAAACTTTTGTTTCCCACTAAGTCGTGCCTTTTGTTACCACAGGTATGGTATTCATGGCTATGAAGTTACAACGTGGATGTCTTCAGGACGTGACTTTTATTGTGCAGAGCACAGTGAGGTTGTACGTGCCTTCACATCCTAAATCAGATTCTACATTAAAAAAGAAGAAAGAAAAAGAAAACCCCAAATGTCCCGTGTGCATCTGAAAGGGTGAAGCTCTTCTCTGGAATGTTCCACAAGCCGCTGGTCTTGATGCAATTCAGGGAATCGCATACCCCTAATACCCTTCTGGTCGGTCACTGGTACTCTTACGCCCAGAGTGAATCAGAGGCCCCAGGGTGTGAATCCTGAGGAAATGAAAGCAGATGTTGGGAAGAGGGCTTTGGGTTGACTTGCAGATGCATTCTAGACTCTCTCCTTGCTAAAATGGAGAGCAGACTAGGGAGATGGCTCAGCGGCTGGAAGCACTGGCTGTGCAAGTTTGTCCACCTGACTTCAAATCCCAAGAATCCATGTAAAAGCTGGAGCCTTAACATGAGTGTCTGTAATCCCCCGGTGCCCCCTGTGAATATCTATGATCCCCAGGATGTTTGTAATCCCCCAGTGCTCTCTGTGAATATCGATAATCCCCAGGATGTCTGTAATCCCATAGTCCTCTGGCAAGGAGATGGAAGGTGGAGACAGGAGCATCCTTAGAAGCCAGTCTGGCATGCACGGCAGAGGCACAAAGAGTCCTGTCTTATACAGATTCCTGAGGTTGCTCTCTGACCTCCACATGCGCAGACCTACACATACATACACACACACGCGCGCACGCGCGCACACATGCACACGGTGTCACAAGAGTTTGTTCCATGATTGCCAGGCCTGCGCACGCTTCCCTCCGTATGTGCCCTGCTCTGTCCTCTGACCACTCTCTGTGCCAATCTCTCTGACACGCCAGAGGCACAGCCCCTGGGTTCCACCACCATCATCCCCTTCTCTCCTCTTACCTCCCGACTTCTTCTCAAACGCTCCTACTTGCAGACATTGCGGAGCAAGCCCCGATTCATCCCTTGCATTTTCTATCTGCAAAGCCCCTTCTAGACCCCCCTTCCCCCATCTCCATCCGTCAGGTGCCTGGACCATTTTCTCCAGGGTCCTGTTGTCATTGTCTATATGATTAACCTAGTTATGGTCTCCGTATAGCAGGCTTGCCCAAACTTTATAAGATGCTTGGGAGTTCTGTTTTATTTGAAGGGAAGATATAAATAGGGGTAGTTCACTTAAAAGTCCACCCAGGTGTTGAAAAGCAATCACCCGGTAACGTCCAACTGCAGCATTGATATTTTTGCCAGAAAGACGGTTTCAGACTTGCAGTTTGTAGACCTGGTCTTTTATGAGGCTGGATAGAACTCTTTAGATGTCAATCAACACTTATCTTTCAAACAGCCTTCTGGACCTGGGTCAGTGGAAAATTAATTTCATAATAGAACCACAGCTTTCTTCTTGGGAATCTGAGATGCTTGTTCGTTGCCAAGAGCACGGGGCTATAAAGGGTACCCCTTCATGTAAGGAATCCTGCTTCATAAAAGAGAGATCAGGGTAATCCTTTAGAATATGGGGAGAAGGACTCAGGGTGGTGAGACTGAGAGCCACCAGGGACTCTTGGAGCGATGCCTCGGGCATCCTGGCAATGACCCGCTCGCACCAGTGCCCATCCTGGCAATGACCCACTCCCTTCCCATCCAGCGCTAGCTTCCCTTGACAGGTTCTTTCTTCCATATTGATCAAGAACCTACCTTGTGTCCGGGGTTCCTAATGCTTCCAGCATCTGGTCCAGTAGTGGCTTTGACTTCACAATTTCCTGGCGTCCTCAATTCTAACTTTCTATCCAGGCGCCTTTTGTATTTACTTTTTTTGTTTGTTTGTTTTACAAGCATATTCAGCACTAATCCCTGCTTTCTTGCATTCTCCGTTTCCTCCCATCCTCCTCTCTTCCCCTCGTCCTTTTTCTTGACATCTACTCCCAGTTGCTCTGGGAGGTTCGACCTCCTAGCAGTTGCCTACCATCATAGTGATCTCCCCCTAGGAAAAAAAATCAACTTAGAAAGCTGTTTTCGCTATACTTTCTAGGTCACATTTAAGCTCCTAAACCTGGTTCCTTGTCTCCTGCTGATGCAACCTCACCAGCTACTGCCCACCCCACCCCCTTCTAGAATTTGTGCAATCAAGTTGGCTCACAGGTCCCTCATGTCCCACAGGTCATGTCCCACCAGCACCTTTGTCCAAACCACTCACCACCCCTGAGCCTCCCTTGTCCTTTGCTTCCATAGTCTAGTTACCTTCAGAACTGACTTCCCTTCTTCTGTCTGTGTAGAAGGAAGGGACAGAGCCCACGAGTCACAAGTCCCATCTCTGTCCTTTCTCGGATGCTTGGTACAAAATACCAAAAGTGACCAAAATACGTCACTTTTCCTATGTCTTGATAAACCTTGTTTGTAGACTTAGAGAGCTAGATCATTAATCTCCGTCCTTCAGATATGTCTGTGCCTTTAACTATTTACTAAGACCTACGAATCCTCCCAAAACTCTTCCCAAAATTTATATATATTACTCCAGACCAGTGAGATAGCTCAGCCAATAAAGCACCTGCTTGAAAACCTCATGACCTGAGTTTGGTCCCGTTTCCCATAGTAGAAGAAAAGATTGACTTCTGAAAGTTGCTTTCTGACCTCCATTGTCTTTCTCTTGGAACCTCTTGGTTCTGGCAAGGCTATTCATATACATGTACTTATCTAAGGATACAAATGGCAGAATGCTTAAAGAAAAGTAAGAAAACCAATGAAAAGAATGAATCAGACTTACTTCAAGTAGTTTCGAAGAATTTCCATTTCATTTACTAAGAATGAGAGAAATGAAATTTATAGAAAAACGAGAGAAATAGGACCACATTCCATGCACTCCTGGAGATTAGAGGAACGTGGAGAAAGCCGGAAGGATGGCGCCAGAAAGGCAGAGACAACGGCGTGGGCGCAGGAGGAGATGGTGGTCTGGGGAAGACAGAGGAGAAAACAAATAATAAGCAATCTAAGTGGGAATAACTTAGAGAAGGAACTTTTGCCATGTTCGCTTATTTGAATTGTATTTGGAATACATTCAAAGGTGAGTTAAAACTACTCATCAGTGGGAATGGCTGTCCTCAGAGTGCACGCCTTGGCTTTCCATCCTTATCTCTTTAGAGATGTTTTTTGTTTTTGTTTCTGGTGTGTGTGCATGTGCATCTGTGTGTGTGCATGTGTGTGTGTGTGTGTGCACTCAAGCATCTGTGTGTGAAGGGTGTGTATGCACACGTGCATGTACGGATGTATGTGCACCTGTGTGCGCCCACACGCCTCTGTATGGGTGTGCACATGTGTGTGCATGTATGTGTGTGCACATGAGTTTGTGTGCATGTGTTTGCACTCGTGTGTGCTAGTGTGTATAGTCAAGCATCTGTGGGATGTGTGTGTGCACATGAGTGTGTGTATGCACATGAGCATGCGCATGTGTGTGTGTGTATGCCAGAGAGTGTCAGGCATTCACCTGTCTCCATCTCACCAGCACTGAGATTTCAACTGTCCACCTACAGAACCCAGCATTTTTATGGGGTTCAGGGATCAAACTCGGATCCTGTGCTTGTTTGGCAAGCACTCTAGTGACTGAGCATCTTTCCAGTGTGCTTGTGTGACTGGATGCAGTGTTGCACTGGATCTGCCCGGGGCAGTAATCATGGTGAAGTCCAATTTAACCTTCTGTGTCCCAGAAGCTTTATCCCAAGTCACCCCGGGGCCTCACTACGGACACTGTAAGGCCTGACTTGGCTTGCTACTCCCCAGTTTTACAGTCAGGAACCAGGCACAGGGTGGGGCTCGGTCTTGCTCCAGACGATGCCCGTCAAATACAGCATCCGGAATGGACGTAACCACTACACACAAAACATTCTTGCTACCACCAGAGACACGTATGCCAGCTCCCTGTTGAGCCGACGCGTGCCTCTTTCTCCACTTTCCACCTGCCCTGGGGTCTTCTGCGCATCCGTGCAGCCCACCGTGCCAGGCTCCTCTGGGAAGTCCTCAGGACGTCTTCCTTGTCCCATGCCAGCCCCTGGCAGTGAGCCCACTGTCCATGAAGTTAGGAAAGGTCTCGAAGCATGATCTTGAGTTGCGGAGCGCTCGCGTGCATGTGCAGAGGAGAAAAGCTAGTTCTAATATGAAGGTTGTAGGAAGTCCTTGCTGGTTTGTAAATTACATTTCAAAAGCAGACGTCACATCATGACCGAGGAAAGGGAGGAAACCTTCGCGTTGGCCGGAAGTTGCTTCTCAAATGCTCCCTCCATCATACACACCCTGAAATTAGACCTGCTGGAAAATTGACTTCAGCCATGACACGGGCTGTCTTCAAAAGCAAGCCGACCTTCCGCCCTCCCCACCCACCCAGCCGCACGCTCCGCGTGCATACTTTCAGCCCATCTCTTGCAGGTCATAATTAACATTAAAGCAAGCCTAAGATTATCCTAATTTATATGGAGGTGAGTTAGCAAGGAATCATTGCAGAACCACTTGAGGCGGATCCGTGTTTCCTATTAGTCACCCCCAAGGTGCCCATAGAAAGAGGGCGTGGGAAACTGCCACCAGGGTGCCCTGTCCTTTCACATCAGAGGCTCGGAAGGTTGACTGTCCCGGAGCCTCTGAAAATGGGGCAGGTCCTGGGGCTTGCTCGTTCATCGTAATTTAAGGTGCTAACTTTCCTCCTTCCTTCCTTCCTTCCTTCCTTCCTTCCTTCCTTCCTTCCTTCCTTCCTTCCTTCCTTCCTTCCTTTTCCTTCCTTCCTCCCTTCCTCCCTCCCTCCCCCTCTCTCTCTTTCTTTCTATTTCTTTCTTTTCTTTCTTTCTTTCTTTCTTTCTTTCTTTCTTTCTTTCTTTCTTTCTTTCTTCTTCCTCCCTTTCTTCCTTTCTCCCTTCCCCTTCCTCCCTCCCTCTCCCCCCCTCCCTCCCCTCCTCTTTCTCTCTTTCTCTCTCTCTTTCTTTCTTTCTTTTCTTTCTTTCTTTCTTTTCTTCTCTTTCTTCTTTCTTTCTTTCTTTCTCTCTCTCTTCCCCTCCCTCCCTTCCTTCTTTCCTTCTTCCCTCTTCCCCTCCTTCTTTCCTTTCTCTCCCTTCTTCCTTTCTCTCCTTCTTCCTTCCTCCTTCCTTCCTTCCTTCCTTCCTTCCTTCCTTCCTTCCCTCCTTCTTCCTTCTTCTTCCTTCCTTCCTTCCTTCCTTCCTTCCTTCCTTCCTTCCTTCCTTCCTTCCTTCCCAGCCAGCACTTAGAAACCATTCTTTGGCTCACTTCTGTGCATTCTCTCTTTTCTTAACTCTTTGCTGCTATTTTAGCTAAAGTCTATAACAATCCTAAAATAATGTTACTGAGTCTAGCACTTCCCATGAGCCGTCCCCAAGCTGTGCCCACCTTAGCCCCCGTCCATCTGACAGCCCAGCTTGTCAAAGAGGAAAAGGAAGACACATTCAGTAACCTGGTCAGGTCCAAGGTCACACTCTTCCCCATCCATATCCTCTCCCCCTCCCCTTGTCTACACCCCAAATAGACTTTGAAAATTTCATCTGAAAAAAAATTTAAAAGAAAGAAAAATGTCATCTAGCATCATTCTAAAAGTGAGAACTGACATTCTGTTCTCACTCTTCTTATTTTTCATTTAGTTTTTAAACAACCAGCAAGGAGTAATGAAGGAGTGATTTGAGTCACGAGCATGGGGATCTCACAGATGGGATGACTGCTCTCTTCAAAGAGCCCCCATGTATTCTCTCCCCCTCTTTCATCTATGCGGGTAGACCTCACCCAAACCCGCCCAGGCCAACACCTTGATCTTTGCTTCTGGTCTAAAGATATCTGAGGAACAACCTTCTGTTGTCTGTAAGCTGATCGGACTGTTGCACCTTGCTGCAGTGACCTCCATCGGGGAAGACTAGCAAGGTGAATGCAATGTGAGGGAACGAAATGTTCCCAAGCAGGAAACAGCCAGGTGGGGGGAAGGAGCCCGCCAAGAGTGGCCACCCCCCCAACCCGCTGTGTATCAGGAGGCAGAAAATGGTTTATGTGGGGGTGAGAGCACAAAAGGGGTCTCTCCTAACACCTACCAAGTACCCCAGGACTTTATCAGCTGGCTTGAAAATCAAGCATCAGGCACCTATGGGATAAGTGTGAATAAGTTAAAAGACCCAGTGAATGAAAAAAGCGACTGTCGTCTTATTCCCGCCTGGCCGCCTGCTTATTCTCCTGATTTGCCCTCAGCCTTTGCCGCCGCGCCCGGCACATTGTGACCATCAGAGGAATGAAGGAAGGAGAATCTAAGGTGGACTCTCTCCTCCGCCCACGCCCCTGACCTCCAGGGGGACAGGTGAAAGCACAGTGTGGGAGACCCCGAGGCACGAGCAGCGGAAGGGGCGGCCAGCACCCCGCGCAGAGCTGGACAAGACGGGCAAAGGCCGTTGCAGCGCAGCTTCGGAGTCCTAGAGGGGAGACGGCGGTGGAGGGGATGCCGGCCACTCAGGAGCCTCTGCGGACAGGAGGGCAGAGGTTGGGAAGGTCAGAGGTCATCACCGTGAAAGCGAGGGAAAACAGGGGTCTTCGAGGGCAGTGAGGTGGGCAGAGGAGCCAGACACCTATCATCAGCTTACCCAAGAGACCTCCGTGGCAGTGAGCCGGGGGAAGCCCAAGTCCAGCTCTAGCTCGGCCTCTGGTCCAGGCATCGACCTCGAACCCTCCGCTCCGCACTGGGGAAGCGACATGGTGGACTCAAACGTGGCCAAAGAAAAGAGCCCTTCAGACGTGTGCCAGCATGTGGCATTGATCCTTCCCAATTTAAAGGGGGCAGTCTTGAACCATGCCACATCTTAAACTCATAGCCTCTTATTTGACTGGATAGCTTGAGTTTTCCAGAACTAGAATCTGAAATAGGAATATTTTTTAAGCTGGGACTAAATATACAATACGCATAGATACACAAATATACATACAGATACACAGAGATACACACAGAGATACACACGCATACACACAAACATACACACACACCATAAAATATTTAAAAGCCAAACAAAGGATCAGAGGAGAAAAGTATGGGAAGCAGAGAAGGACTGAAGAGCCCAGCAGAGTGGTGAATGAGTGCGATATATGGCAACTTATATGAGCTGGTGGAGAAACAAACAAAGACAGTTCTCCAAAACTGAGTTGAGCTCTATACTGTCAGAAACCCAACCATCGAGAGACTTCCTCAAGAGTGAAGATGATGGGAATGAACATAGGTAATAAAGACATTTATATATTTTTATAATTTATATATTTTAAAATTTTATTTATAATTTATAAATTATATAAATATTTATATATATATATATATATATATAGATAGAGAGAGAGAGAGAGAGAGAGAGAGAGAGTGAATAGAATAGGAGCTAGGAACTTCTCTCCCTCATCCTAAACATGAACTAGAAGATTCAAGGGCGATGAGGTTAGGTTGAAGCTTTCCAAGCCACTTTGGGGTGACAGTGTGCTGTGGGGCCTGGCCGTGGGGCTCTGTCCACGTCACCCGTGCACTGCTTCCCTCTGAACAGGTCATCAGAGGTCCACGCCTCTCCCCTTTCTGACAAGTGGAGCTGCCACGTGGGTGAGGGCCACGAAGGCAAAGGGCACCGCGCTGGCCCATGGGACGGGCGCGACTCGCATATGTCATCCCTTCAGCATCGCTATGAATAACGGAATGAAAGAAGCCTGCAGTTCTCAAATTATCAGCCGCACACGCAAAATTCACATTTCTGCTGTAGGTCCCTCTATCTCTTTCAATGTCCAGACAAAGATACTAAAAGAAATCAAAGTTTAAAAACGATTGCTATGGGGCTGGAGAGGTGGCTCAGGGGTTATGCCTCTGCCTTGCAGGCGGAAGGTCCTGAGTTCGGATCCCAGATCCCACGTATAGACGCCAGGCGGAAGCGGGGGGGCAGCCTGTGCTTCTGGTCCTGGTGGGCGGAGCCTGTGAATCCCGGGGCAGAAGGAGGTGGAGGCGTCCATGGTGGTTTCCGAGTTCGTCCGTGGTTCTACACACACATACACACACACACACACACACACACACGCGCGCACACGCACACACGGGTACATACATATGCACACATGCACAATTGAATAAATAATAATTAAAAAATTTTTTTCAAAAAAAAAAAAAAACGATTGCTATGAACAAAAATCAAATCTGACATGGACGTGGATGTCCACGAAGGGTTCTGAGCACCCTGTGTGCGTTGCTTAGAATCACTTCGCCCCGGGCTTCAGCTCAAAGTCGGGAAGCTCAGAATGAGAAAGAGGCTGATAAAGGCCGACCCGTCGCTGCCAGAGCGTCAGAGTGTGCGCTAACATGCTAGGCAAATTCTCTTAGCTGTCCTGGGCAGGCACGTGGACACAGGCGTGCTCGTGTGCCTGAGTGTGTGTGTGTGTGTGTGTGTGTGTGTGTGTGTGTGTGTGTGTGTTTCTTTTGCTCTCTGCTCATATACTATTGAGAGAGCTGATTCATACAACCTGGACTTGGGGCAGTGACAGAGGGAAGGGCTGTCTGGCATTCCCCATGGCAGAAGGGATGTTTGCAGTTTCCTTTCGTTTCAGATTAGCCTCAATTAAGCAGCGTGATCTGCCACGAGGTCTCTGCTTGGGGGGGAAACCTGATCCCGAAGCTAGGATCTCAGTCTATCGATGTACCAAATTGATGGTCATGAAAAGGATCCTCCCCAGACACAAAAGTACACTTGTTTTCAAGATTAATGTACCCTGAATGTAAGCTTTTCAGGCTGCTCTCAAGGAGTTAACGCGTGCTTGCGCCGGGGCAGCCGGAGCCCCGCGGTATTACTTTGCCAAGTATTCCCTTGCAGGGATGACCTGGCCACTCGCTCCTGAATACACTGAAGGGCTGTTCCCCCCCACCCCCAACAGCTCACGGTGCACGTTCACGAGGACACTAAAGAGTTTGTTTAAGTCAGTGGCGACAGGGGGGCGTCCCCGAGTGCACTCAGGGTGGACCTTACATGTTTCCACCAGCCAAGTCCAGCTCATCTCGAGGAGCCGCATTTCCTCCGTCCACGGGCTTCGGAGCATCTCAGTTACTTGCTGTTAAGCATCTTGGCCTTATCTCTGTGTAACCAATGCCTGTTTCTCTTTTCAAAATTGGCCAACAGGAATTCGGGGTATTGTGTTGAATTTTAATGGGTGCTTTGGTTTCTCCCGTGCCAGGGCTCGAGGCCCCATCTTCTCGATTGCTCCTTTAAAAATAAGATGAGAACCTTCCTGTCTGGTCATGGCGACTTGGGACCCACTCAGCAGGCGACACTCAGCTCACATCCGTCTCCGATTTGGTACTTTAGGTTCTCTGTACTTTTGATCTGGAACCAACTTGAAGTTACGTCTGAGTTTGTGGGTACGTGCCCAGGGATGTGCCCAGGTGTGCCAGCAACCCGCTCAGCAAATGGTGTGTGTGCACCACTGACCATAACACGAGGAACCATTAAGCCGCTTCTTAAAGAAGTTGCTCCTGCTTCTGAGCGAGGAGCATCAGTGCAGGACAGGAGGGGAAAACGGAAGCACCTCCCAACACACGGACACGCACACGCGCACACACATTCACATGTGCACAGATACATGTGCACGCATTACATGCATGCACACACATGCACACACACATGCACATGCACACATGTACACACACATTTACACACATATATACATACACGAATGCAAACACACATGTGTACATATACACATACATGCATGTACACAAAATATACATGTATATACATACATACACATGCACACATATGTATGGGTACATACACACATGTATACCTGCCCACACACATGCACATATGTATATACAAGCAACCACTTGCATACACATAGGCACACACATACACGTACACACACATATATAGACACATGCACACATACATACACATAGGCACACACACGTACACACAGTCATGCACACGCACACATACTCATGCACACACACACACATACGTACCAGCATTCTTCAATCCCATCAGCCCCTCCTGACTTCCTAGCTCTTCTGACAGCGGCCGCCTCAGGCCCACCAGCCATGCTGCCTCTTCTCACAGCCACTGGTCCACAGCAGATGCCACCCACCAGGTCCAGTCACTGTCACTGTGAGAACCAACGGTGCTTTCTGTCCTGTATGCTCTCCCTCTTTGCTCCATTGACTTCAAGGACAGTTAGGACCACTTTGAAACCAAATCTCAGACTTAGAGACATTAGCATCCCAAGGGACCCCAGCGGAGTGCAGTGATGTTCACATTAGGTCAAGGGCATTGGAAGTTATTTAAAACATGACATCTGAAGTTCGCGGCCTAGCCTTCTTCAGGACTGTTACAAGAGAGAGCGAGAGAGAGCTCAACAGATCGGACCAGCCACAGAGCTGCTGAATGCCACCGCCGTGAAACAGAAAGGAGTGAGCTGTGACATCTCGCGGTGACTCCAACCGTAACCGGACAGCACAGATTCCAAAGGAAAGCTTGTGCCCTCCTCACCACTCTGGCTGTGGGGACCATCCAGAGAATGACCCCTGAGAATTTGGAATTTCCCAACAATTTCACTCTGGGAACAGGGAGAAGAACTTCACAGAGGACTGAAAACTTGCCAGATCTGGTGCCAGCCAGAGGAACAATCAGTCTCCCCAAGGAGAGTTCACGCAGCCCTGACAACTCACCAGCTCACCTTATGGGAGAGACTTGGAGCCAAGGAATAGCTAGACAATAGTGGGTGGAATCACACCTCTCTATAAAAATCCATATTTCACACCAAAACCCCAGAGAGAGATGGGCTTGGATATTGGTGGTCTCTCGCCCCAAATGAACCAATTTTCTTGTTCTGCTTCTCACTACTTGATTTTTTTTAACTGATTGCTGGAGGGCAGGTGGCCAAGCGGAGACATGGACTTTGCCATAGGTGAAACGCTATTTGGCCTCTGTAACCTTTAGCTCCTCAGGTATAAGCCTGCACCTCCCACCTAACTCAGGGTCACTACATGAAATAAGTGAAGGATGGGTGGAGTCACCCAGCCATAGCAGGGCACACTTTGGGCACTCTGAAGACAGCCAGTTCCTCCATCCCCATCCCATGACTCCTCCCCAGAGCCTGACTTATGACACCTGTCCTGTAAAACCTAACTGAATGAAGTCAGCATTCACTCACCAAGATGGGGAGATCGCCTGTGACCCAAACCCCAAGTTAAACCCCACTAAACTCAATATTCTCCAAATGTCACTCAAGTATCATGAACTGCTGGCCTACTATGTCACTTCTTGGAAACAAATGTTGGGCTCCACATGTTGCATGATCTACCCCACCCGGGACTGAAAGCACAAACCATTTCCCCTGCGCATGCTGTTCCGGCTCTTGTTAATCTGCTTTGACCCGTCGCGACACGAGTGAATGGCTTTTAGCACAGGAGAAAGGGCATAGCGTAAATTCTCATATTCCAGAGACTATCTGTGTGTTTCTGTCAACCAGCTGCCATTTCGTGAACTTTTCACTGAAGCATCTCTCCTCCTTTCTCAGTGTGGTATTTAATGCAAAGTTCAAGGTGGGGTGACCAGGACAGGTTGTTTCCACGACTTGGGGTGGCAAACGCGAGTAGACTGTAGACATGATTGCACTGGTTTGTGGGGTTTTTCTTTTTGCGTGTGTGTGTGTGTGTGTGTGTGTGTGTGTGTACAAAGGCATTTGAGTGTGAGCGACTGTAGAGGTCCAAGGGTGGCATCAGGAATCACCTTGAATTCTTTTACCTCCTTATTACTTTGCTCTGGGGTTTCCCAGGCTCTGCCTCCCGGGCCAGAAGTGCAGCTGCCTCCATTCCACACGGTATTTGTGTTTTCTGAGCAATGGCCTTTGTTCCTGATTCTTTCACTTCCCTACTGAAATTTCATCTTTTTCTCTGCAATGCTTTGAATTTCATATGCCCCCCCATAGGTTCATGCTTTGAATACTCAGTCTCCCCTAGCTGGGGGGATTCTTTTGGAAGGTTATAGAACCTTCAGGTCCTGGGGCATAGCTGGAGGAAGCAGACTACGAGGGGACTCCTGGTTTTCATCTGGCTCTCTGCTTCGGTGATGCGAACAGCCTCTTCATCCACTCACCAACACGAGACGGGCTGCTCCACCTGGCCCTCCCCACCACGATGGACTGTAGTCCCCTAAAACCATGAGCCAAGTGACAACTGTCCTCCTTTAACTTGCTGGGTATTTGGCTACTGTGGTGCAAAAGTCACCGATACATCCTGGAACCTGGTTTTCTGGGGTGTACTGGTTTCGAGACTATATACTGTATGTGATGGTTACAAGTAACTTGTAAATGTGATGTAAAAAGAAAATATTCTTTGTTAAGTGTCCAGTGCCCTGCCATGGAGAATTAGCAAGGCTGGGGAGACACACAATGGATCGGGCACCTGCTTTGCAAGCTTGGGGAGCAGAGTTGACTCCCCGGCACCCACACAGAGACAGGTTACAGTGGCATCTGTAACCCCATGCTAGGGCAGGGCGGGGGTGCAAGGGCTGGCAGGCGGGGACAGTGAGTTCTGGGGGCTTCCTGGCCAGCCTCAGCGGGGGGTCCCTGTCTCAAAAAATGAGGCAGAGCGCAATAGAGGAAGATACTTATATCAATGTCTGACTTCCAGGTGTACACACAAGAGGAAGGGCACTTCCCCACACATACATACACACACACACACACACACACACACACACACACACACACACACACACCACACAGTGTAGCCAAAGGATTTACTTTAAAAGTTGTCAATTGCAGTAAGAAAGTATCTCAATTTCTAATTTTTTAAATTCTTGCAAGAAAAACCCTTCAGTCTTGAAAGCGGGACTGGCTTGAGCCATCACTGTACACACTAAGAAATAACCAGGGACACATGCTTCGATCCAATCCCACGTCCCCATGGTCCTTAAAGCAGCAGCCCACTGGGGATCACAGCACCAGCAGTAAATATGTACTGGCTGGCATTTTGAAATGTTTTTATACTGTCACTAACTTGGTTAGCCTTCCACCAAATACTCGAGCACTTCACTGTGTTCTAGAAACAGGCTAAACACTCTCCCTGCGGTAGATGCTGGAGGGACAATTGGAGACAAAAATGGGAAGAAAAGGAAAAGCTCTGGGGGTGTGGGGAAGAATCTAGTCAGGATCTCGCCATAGCTCTGCGAATGGCCATGGAGATTAGACAAAATCAAGAGAGAATTCAATGGGAGAAAGGTTGATATCGCCATAAATGGGGCTGAAGCCAGGAAGAAGCATTTATAGAAAAAAAGAAGAAAGCAACCTACCAAAGATTAACAAACAAAACATCATCAGGCCCCCACCTATATGGTCCCAGTACTCAGGAGGGATGCAAGGACGGGAACTCCCCAGGGGAGCTGGCCTGCTAGCTAGCCAAGAGACATGCCTAAATATTAAAAGTGAGAACTGGGGGCTGGAGAGGTGGCTCAGGGGTTAAGCCTCTGCCTTGCAGGCGGAAGGTCCTGAGTTCGAATCCTGAACCCCACATATAGACCCCGGGCGGAAGCGGGGGGCGGGCCTGCGCTTCTGGTCCTGGTAGGGCGGAGCCTGTGAATCTCAGGGCAGAGTAAACAAGGAGGAGGTGGAGGCATCCACGGTGGTTCCCGAATTCATCCGTGGTTCTACACACACACACACACATACATACACACGAGCATACACGCACAATTGAATAAATAATAAAAAAGTGCAATAAAGCATGTGCCACATCCTGAGATGACACTTTGCACAAAAATTAACTACAAATAAATCATAGACTTGAAAAGCTAGACAATGTTTGTGAATTGGGACTGGGTAAAGCGTTCTCAGGCATAACTTGAAATGTGTTACCCATCAAGGAAAGACTACACAAGTTAAATCAAATTAAGGTTTTTTTTCCTGTGAAAAACACCATCTTCAGGTGATTAAAAAAGGCAAACTTGACTCAGGTAAGAGATTTATGTATCATTTATCTGACAAAGGGTGTGTATTCAGAAATACACCAAGACCGTTCCAGATTCAACATCCAGAAACAAAAAATTCAGTTAGAAATCTGAGCAAGACAGGGACACACATCTCATACGGATGCACACACAGCAGACATTAGTGTGAAGAACTATTTGGCCCCGTTAGGGGTTTAGGTAAAGTAAAGCAACGACAGGAAATAGTACCGCCCGCCTCTGAGAATTGCAGAAATAAAGACGCTGCCCGAATCAAGCACTGGTGGAGTCCAGAAGCAAGTTCATCTTTCTCTTGTACTGATAACATGTGTTGGATAGTAAAGTCACGTTACAAAGCAGCCGGGTGGTTTCCTATAAAAATGTACCAGATAACCCAGCAATCGCATGTCTTAATATTCACCTAAGGGGGGGAAAAGTATGTTCACATAAAGCCCTCAAGTGGAGGCTTCTGGGAGTTGTATTTGTAATAGCCCCGGACTGGAAAAAGCCCGGGTGTCCCTCAGCAAGCGAATGGATACCCAACGAGTCTCCATTCACACCAGAAAAACGCCAGAGCCACAGTGGAAAAGGTTATTGATTCACACAAACAGCTTGGACGGCTCCCAAGGAAATCAGGCGGAATATAAAAGCTTCTGGCAACAGGTCCCGCGCTTTACGACTGCACGTGTCCAGAATTCCCGAAGTGACAATCGCAGAGATGGAGCCCTGAGCAGCAGTCACCGTGGATGAGGGGTGAGGGAAGGTGAGGGAGGGAGGGCTGGCATGTGTCCCCTCCCCCCCAAGACAGTCACCAGCCACTGAAATTTCATGAAGCAATACGCTCACACATTCTGGCAAGACTGAAATTGTATGTCTTTTTTCTTCTTGAATTAATGGTGGTGCAGTCACGGTTTCCTTTTCAGAGGAGTGTGTGTGCGTGTGCATGTGCATGTGCGTGTTATATGGATGCGTGTGCACGTGAAAGCCAGCAGCTTGGAAATCACAGGTAAACTAGATTACCATCCGTCTCTGTGCTCAGTGCCGGAGTACAAATGCCTTCCACTGTGGTGCCTGGATGTTTTTTTTTTTTTATGTCAGTTCTGGGATCCGAACCCAGGACCTCATGCTTGTTCCGCCACCGCTCTACCCACTGAGCCATCTCCTCAGTTCCAGTACCAATGTTTTTGCTATCACACTGTCATCACGTCCAATGTGCCCATTAGCATTGTGTAGGACGCGTGAGAATTGCCAGCACCAAAGTTCTTGCGAGTCTTAACTACTCTGAAATAAAAAGGCGTTCGAGACAGCAGGACGGATGCGCGTATAATTACAGTCCCGTTGAGTACCAGGGGGAGAAAGGATGCCTGGGCTACGGAAGCCGTGCAGGGATTGACCTTCTGCTGAGCCTCAGCTTGAAAGAGAGCCGAGATCTGAAAAAAGCCTGGAGGTTAATGAGGTGAGAAGGTCCAAGGTCAAATCCAGCTCTCCTGGCTGGACCAAGGTTCAGGAAGGTGGGGAGGAAGGTAGTTCCCCCTCATGAAGATGCAGAAAAACAGAGGTGACCACCTGTAAGGTGGGCGTCAGGCTTAAAAATCCTAAGCTGCTGGGTCAATTAGGAAGATAAAGAGATGGGAAAAGACAGGTTGCAGAGGACTCTAGCAAACCAACCAGCGCGCATTGGACAGCAACCACTGCAGGCTATTGGATTAGGTAGCTGTTGACCTGCACCCAGGAAGCATGGGAAAGATGCGGGCCGCTTGTGACCTTCTCCTGACTTTGCAAAGGCTGATGGGAGAAATCAGACTCCTTCTCTCCACCAGGCCCCTTCCTCCCCTTTCCCCAGCCTGGCCATCTGCCCACCCTCCCACCACCCTCCTCCCTCTAGCATGCCCATTCACCCCCTTGGGCAACAGCCTTCTGGGATTTAGACCAAGTGACCTCACAGCTGCCTTAACCCTCATCTGGACCTTCTCCTTTCTTCTGGACACCTGTATTCAAATGGCGATTTTGTGTGGAACCTGCCCGGCTGCATTTCAGAGAAACTTCGTTTGTGGGCTGGGGAGAGGCAAGTGTGAGGACCAGAGTTGGACTCTTTAAACCTTAGTAAGAGCCAGGCAGGCACGAGAGCTGTAATCCCAGCACGCAGCAGGCAAAGACCAGGGAGACCCCAGGGCAGGCTGGCTAACTAACCTGGCAGATTGGCGAGTTCTAGGTTCCACCAACAGACCCCGCCTTATTAATAAAGATGGAGATTCATGTAGGAAGACAGCCGATGTTTACTTTAGGCTTCCACCTACACATACACATATGGATGTGACCATGCTCATGTTTGTCCACAGACATGTGAAGATACCTACTACACCTACATACTCAAAAACAAAAGGAAGAAGAAAAGCTTCCATGTGCTTGAAGGTTTCAATGGTGATCTAACATGGAGGTTTCCACGAGACGCATGCTGGGAATTACCTTGGTATATCAAGTACAACACATTGTTTCACCTGCAGACTTTCAATGACAGCGAGAAACACCACGGTCTAGTCTTCCAAATGAAGCAGAACTGAAATTGTCTCATCCTAGTGATTTGACTGAGCTAATATTTATACATCGATACAAGCTTCAATGTTTTACTTAAAATGCTATTTTTACAAGTGGCCTTCAGAAGAGAAAGACTGAAATTATAGAGTCATTAGTGACGTCTTGTTCAATGACGGAAGTCATAATATCACAGGGAATCCAAGTGATGGGCTGAAGTGTATTTACTTACCAGCGGAAGAGCATCGAGACAAGAGCAGACGTGAACCAGCGATGTCCACGTTCCAGCAAAGTGCAGTCGACTCGCAAAGAGCTCTGTGGGCCCCACATGCAAAAAGACATGCGCAGTTGGGGGGGATTTTCAAGGTTTCAATGGTAGAGGGGGCACAAGATTGGGAAATATGGGTGAAAATGACTTAAATTCATTGTATTCATGCACAAAACTGTTAAAGAACAATAATAGCTATATAACCTTTTCTTCCTTTTCTTTCTCTCTCTCCTTCAATCTTTGTTTGCTTTTTCTTCTTTCTTTCTTTCTGGAAGCCGTCATTTCTCCACTGACTTTCTTCCTTCCAAGCAGCTGCTAACCTATCTTTCCACCTAGTCTGATAAAATAACCACACACACACACACACACGGAGCGCTGGCATCGAAAGCTGGACTTAAAACATTCGGTGCCCACCCTAGTCAGGTCTGGCCGTACCGAAGAGTGCTGTGTGTGGTTTCATTTCTGACCCTCAAACAAATGCGAGTGTTTATCTTTCTTTAAGCTCAAGAAGCTGAAAGGTCTGGTGGACCCCGCTTGGGAGACATTGGGGAGAATGGGCCATTCTGTTTTGACCAGATACACAATTGCCTTGAACTTGTTAGGAGTCAGGAGGGCCCAGGTGTGGGGACCCGGCTCCCCGGGGCAGATGTGTGTGTGCTGGTGTGTGTCTTCCCCAGCAAGCATCAGCCCGGTAGAGCCCGGCTCCATTTCACGGGAATAACTCACCTATTCACGAACAAGGAGTTTCAGATTGTACTTTTCCTTAACACAACATTAACTCTCAAAGAGCTGGAAATTCAGCCCTCGGTTCCGTGAGCTTAGATTGCAAATCAGTCACTGAGAACATTATATGAGCAGTAATCCCATTAAATATATCATCTTGCAAATATCTAAATCCAGTTAATTAACTTGTATTGCAAAAGAGCTCAGAGATAGAGTTTTCCAGAGAGCAAGCGTACATTTTAGGGCCCTAATTAAAGCAAATTTTGGGCTCTGCTTTTTATACAAAAATAGGTGGAAAATTGCCTTCTAAGTAAAAAAAAATGGATTGGTGGGAGGGCTGAGTTTATGAGATTTGAACAGAAAAGATACTCAAATATCTCAAAAATGAACTGCTTTCTTGCACAAACTTTTCTACCTGCGTCGATGCAAGCTTTTTTAATAAAAGGATTAAACAAAGTCTGCCATTTAATTAAAATTCATAGCAATACAATGTCATCTTCACAACGGTCATAGAAATGAACCAGCTCATGGGTTTAACTACCTTCAGAGTTCATAATAGAAAGACTTCACTGCATCTCAGGCAACAACCCTCCCTGTTCCTGTGTGGATTGGGGGGGGGGGTAGGATTTAAAACTTAACGTGATTTTACGTAGTGAAAAAAAAAATCTCCATTGGTGAGTTAGAAATATTGTATAATGGGCTTGATTTTTTTTGGTGGTCAGTAATTGGGGAGTATGTATATAATCATTTCTGAGATGTGGCTGTGTATTTACAGGTGCATCTGTATTTTGCACTGTGTGAGGGGGAGTGTGTGGTGTGAGTGTGTGTGCGTGTGTGTATGTGTATGTGTGTGTAAAGCCTTTAGGAACATTCCTTTCCCCTTTCCCTGCTTACTCTAGACTCACCTCACACCAGAACCACACTGCCTCCTCATTCATATTTGTCAGCAAAATAAACCCTCTCCATATATGTTTTTGGTTATGTTTCATGAAAAGTCCACACCCTCAAAGGATGAAATTCAAGGCTGACTTCTTTTTTTGCTGTAGTTGAAACTGCGGTTTCTCTAGACTCTTGTTCCACCCAGATCTATAAAAGAATAGCAAGAAAGGGTAAGAATACTTTAAATATAAATAGCGCACTTCTTCCAAATAGTTCACATTCTTATAATACAAGAAAATCCATTGCTGTGTATGAAGAATATGTGGAATAAAATCTTTTTTGAAATCTCAATGCCAGCTGAAATCTGGGGCAGACACGGTTTTGAAAAGATGTCAACTGGATTGGATTTATTCCTGCTGAGATCCATGTCCCCATGTGGAGCATCACGGTTCATTGTTCTGAAGAACGAAGCCCCAAAAGCCTTCAGTCTTCTAACATTATCATCCTCACTCCCCAAATGTCACCAACATAAAACATACTACTCTTATTAGAAAAACGTGTCTTACTTGTTTTTTTAATCTTGTTTTTAAGTGTGTGTGTGTGTGTGTGTGTGTGTGTGTGTGTGTGTGTGTGTGTGTGTTTGTGTGTCTTTGTGTGTGCGCACGCACTTACTTGGGTTTTTATACCAAAACAGTTTGGCAGTGCTTGTGGCATTCAAATGTGGACTGGGAAAATAAAGAATCCAGTTGATTTCCCAGCCTCCATCTCGCATACTGCAACTGGAATCCAATCTTCATGTAGCCCAGGACAGAGACTTAGTCTGCATGACTAGGTGGAGATTTCTGAACATTTAGTTAATTTGAGAAATTTATACATTCACCTTAATGAGACTTTAGCAGTGACCTCTCACCAGGTTCCAGGCACATGCTTTATGCTGGTCAAGTGGTGCTCAATACTGTAAGTCAACCAGCCCATTTTCTGGTCCTCACCGCTCCACGGTGACGTACTATATTACATCCTCCATTTCACAAGAGAGGAAGCCAGGGTTTTTAAAACGTTTGCTCAGAAGCACGATCTACTAAGCGATGAAGCGAAGATTCGAATCCACATCCACCAGACTCCAACACCCAGGCTTTCCACTGCAAAGCAGCACTGTTTGGTAAAGGTTTATTCTAGAGCCTACACTTTGTGGCTCCCAATTCTGCTCTTGTAAACTCACCATGGAATTAAGAACACTTGAGTCCTGATGTTACTAGTGCTCCCTTCACCACCCAAAGGTTAAAATGGCATCCTGGGCTTCAGAGATGGCTCAGGGGTTAAGACTTTGCCTCATACACAGACGGCCCTGAGTTCAGATCTTACATATAAAGGCAGAAAGGTTGCGACCTGCACTTCCTGCCCTAGTGGGCGGAGCCTGGAAATCCCAGAGCAAAGCAAAAAGGAGGTAGAAGCAATCCAGAATGATTCCCAAAGTCACCCTTGGTCTCCACAGGGACACATAGTGCCCTCTGACACACACACACACACAAGACACGCACACACGCACACACTCACACACACATACACACACACACACACACACACACACACACACACAAAATAAATAAATAAATGATTTTTTAAAAAATAAAAATCTAAATAAAATAAAATAAAACGACATCCTGCAGGAAAGAGTGTGTCCACTGACGGCGCTGGACAGGAACGCTGCAAGAGTCACCTCGGGATGTTGGCAGGAGCACCAACCAGTTTGCCCATGGCACGTGTTGGGTAAGGTGGAGGTGCACATTCCTGAACTGACCAGGCTTCCAGAAATTTCTGCCTGTGTTATGCAAACTACTTCTCTGTGTCCTGGGCTGCTGGCGTCGTCACGGTCCAACATGGGGAACAGCACATCTGGATCCCTTCAGGAGGCCCCTACCTGTGAGCGCTTCCATGGGCTTGTGGCTGGCGAAAGGGTTAAACACTTCCCAGATCTCCCCGCTTCCCCTGGACCCCGGATCATGTTTTCTGAAAGCAAGGCTGCTGCACCAAGGTAAATGGAGGACATATCCTAATGACAATATAATTAGAAGTATCATTGTGGTAATGATTCTTTTCATCTGGCGCAGACGCACGGAAAGGGGCTCTCATTCAGCTAATCCCCCTTTCCTTATGCCTTGTCTCCAGCTCCCCCACCCCAGGTCAGCAGCGCAAGGTTAATTCCAGGTGTTTGATAAGTCCTCAGACTTGGGTCTCATCAAACTAATTAAAGAGAAACACATCCAAATTCTAGTGAATTATTTTACTCTTTAAAAAATGCTTCCCATTCATCAGCTCTGGTAGGTTTGCTTAATGGAAATGACAAAGGGCCTCTTGTTCCTGCCAACCATAGCCACTTGGTTCGGGTTCAGTGGACCCAGAGAGAGGCAGCCAGTCCTTAATCTGGTCTTTCTTTCCTACTTAAAAATCCAAAGGGTAGAGAAGTTTCTGATTTTTATCACACTGACCGAGGCAGGAAAGGAAAGACAAAAACCATCTTGATTCACTAAGTTGACACAGCAAGAATGTATTTGTTTAACTTAAATTCCCCTTAGAAGATCCCCAATGCCTACTGCCACACGTAAAATAATACAAGACATTAGGATTGCATTAGAAACAGCAATATACTTTATATCCCGAAAACTAGCGAACTCTGAAGCTGCTCTTTAGAGAAACCTTGGCGGCAACTGCTCCTTCATGCCTGCTCAGGATGCCCACTCAGGATTCTCCTAGGAGGGTCCACATGCAGGGTCTGAACGCAGGAGAGAAGAGTGAATGTTCAAATTCTTCGTGGGAATGATTTCTTTTTTTAAATAAAAGGATGTTTCATTCTGATAGGTAATTAGCCATACAGGGTAGATCTTAGATGCAGTTATTCTCTGCATTAGCAAAAAGATAGCTGCATAATTAACTAAGTGCATCATTTGGAGATAAATTTAAGCATTTAGAGCAAATTTAGATTAAAATGCAAGTGCTTCTGCCAAGTTAGCAAGAAAATCCAACACAAACTCTAGTAATAAATTTAATATATTTAACAAAGCATAGATAGTTAAGATGTGGCTTTTAATAATGCTAGCCAAATTCATCAGAAGATTATGGTTTTAAAACTCATAAGCCATAAATACCATCTCCAAGTCTCCAAACCCGGAAATGCCAAATTATCCAATCTAATATCTACCCATTTGGTGTTGAGACATTAAGTGGCATTTTAGTATTAGCTTCAAAATGATCTAGCAGTGTCTTAAAATTCATCATGGTTTACTTGAAGCTAAAATTTCAGTGAGACATCTCTTTCTGCACGTGTCTCTCCATTTTTTAAAAGTTTGTTATTATGAGCTCAAAAGCATTGCTGATTTAAACTGTTTTGAGAAAAACATATTTTCCCTCTTCTCTTTGGGCCAACTGCAAATCCAGTCTTGTCAATACCAATTCACCGGCTCTGACTAATCATGACAATTATTTCATGGCTGAAAAATGAATTCACACCTGTGATGCTTCATCATTTGTTTCCAAGTTGAAAGTTATTAGATTTCATCAGCAAGTCCATATTCAGATGATTCTCTTATTTATCCAAAAAGAAGAGAAACTCAACGGAGGGTGAAATGGGGTCACCCAGGGCTTTTCCTATGGGATTTGGGGAGCTGCTAACTCCATAGGTTTGCTAACTGGTATTGTAAAAATATAAGACAAAGTGGTTGGCTTCAACCCATTATTGTAAACATTATAGAAATACACAGAGAAGTTAAAAGAGTAAATAGCTTTAAACAGACAGACCAACTTCCTGTAAATAAAGCTAAGCACTTTTCCACACTGCAGGATTTGTCAGGACCGCTCACATGTCAGCATGCCCAGTTTCCGAGAGAATAGAAAATGTACTGTGTTCTCTGTTAATTAATGGGGGGCTGTGAAGTGACTCGACTAGAGGTGCTTGCTTGCCAGTCTGATGATGGGGGCTCAATCTCCAGAATCCATGTGGTTAAAGCAGAGAAGTTCTGACCTCCATATGCATCCTGTGGCATGTGAGAACCTACACATATACACATACACACACATACACACGCACACATACATACACATGCATACACACATATACACACATACACATACACACATACACATACACACATACATACACACATACACATACATACACATACACACATGCATACATACACACATACCGACACATACACACACATGCACACGTATACATACATACACACATATACACACATTCACACACATACACATTCACACACACATATACACACAAAAGCACATACATCAACATGCATAACATTCACACACATACATATACACAAGCACACACACAAACACTCAAACACACAAACACACACACAAATACACATACACACACAAGTACACATACATATAAGCACACATAAATGCATACACATACATAAATACACACAAGAGCACACACACATATACACATATACATACATGCAAACACACACATACACAAACACATGCATGCCAAGTAAACAAATAAATGTCAAAAAACGCTTTCCTGTCCCTTCATGAGGAAGTCACCCTCAGAATCTGGGACCCCGGTGTCAGACAAGAAAGATGGTTTGGAAAACCGTGACTTGACGGCAGGAGCGAGAGCAGGCTGGCAGCGTGGATGTGTTCAGGGGCAGATGCGCCCACAGGCGGTCCCCAGCGCCCCTCTCCTCTGGCTGGCCAAGCCTTCCTTGTTGGCGTGGACTCGTGGGGCTCTTCAAACTAGGTGCCCCTGAAATGGGCCAGAGCTGCTCTCTAATCCTTACACGGTCTAGACTTTTCTGGCATGGGATGGCCGCTCCCCGCGGTGCTGCTGGATAGTCAGTCGATTCAGCAGCAGTGACGCTGCAATGGTCCCTCAATTCTTGCTGCACAGGAAACAGCCCGTCAGTGTCGTTACAAAATGTCTGGCCCTGGCTGCTGTCATTTTCTGGCTGCTCTTTCAGGGGTAAGAACCCGATTTCGGAATGCATGGGTGTTCGGCTGGCAGTGTAGAAAAGGAATTCACTTGTGACCATAAGGCACAATAAGAAACCAAAAGACAGCAGCAGCCTTTAACGTAAACTAACATTTGCCTTATTTTGTAATGCATCCCAATGCACAAATTCACGCCCTCCGCTGGACAGCTCTCAGAGAAATCAGGAAAAGAAAATAAACCTCTTTCTTTTTCATTTCCACCCCGAAACAGTTCGTTATGATTTTCTTTCCAGAGTCTTCTTGTGCCGCCTCAGGAACCAAATCCCATCTATGGATTCGAAATGACAGATTTTTGTGGGTTTTCGCTTTTTCAGAGATGATGTCATTTGTGGGGAATTGTTGGGTAAACCATACACTCTTTTCAGAAACCTGCAATTACCTCTCTGAATGAAGAGATCAATGTCATGTTGCTAGAAATAATGGCTAATGATATGTCTCCCGAAAGGAAGTGGCGTTATTAATTACCTCACTGTGAACACACAGTTTATAGACAGCTCAGAGGGCCACTCGCCCAATTAAGTGTAATGACTAAAGCTTCGGTTAGTCCATCTGTATCTGGATTAACAAGCCTGCAGCTTTACAAGGACCAGGAGGCAGTCACGCACGGTGCGGGGTGCAGGCAGTGCTCCCACTTTACCATCGAAAGCTTTGTTCTACATCATCTGCCCCTCTGCCACCCCAGCTCCTGATAGCTGACACTTACGATTCATATTAAACTTTTAAATACAGACTTGCATGTTAAATCTACATTTAAATGAGTTTAGAGACATAAAGTTTTAACACTGCACTTAAAATTATATTTAAGATGTGTCCATTTGCATGTACACTTACATGAACTATCTAAGCTTAATATAAAATTTTTATACAGAAGCGTAGGATATGTTTATATGCAAATTGTATACTTATTTTATATGTATATAAAATATAGCATGTGAAGATCTACTATTAATTACCATTAATGTAAGAGCACTGCTGTAACTCAAGGGGCCGCAAGTAGCAGCTAGAACTCAACTCTGCAGACAATAAAGGGCTGACGATGGGTGGGATGACTCTGGCTTGTAAACCTAGGGTACCAGAGGAGATAAAGACAGCAGCATCGTGAGTTCAAGATCAGTTGGAGGCTTAAGGAGATGCCACCGCAAAAGAACAAAAATAGTGAAATATTTTGAGTACCACCTGCATAGCTGTATGAACGCTGCAAGCTCCTGCTTCTCCGAGCTGCAGACCCGGGCAGCTCAGGAGCAGGCGCACAGCCCGTGGTGAAGATGGCTCTGTCCGATGGAACCTTCTGTTATTCGTCCCCCACATCAGTGGTTGATGCCACGATCCTGGCTGTTCGCCTGGCTGATTGTTCTTACTGCTGTGGCGCCTGTGTGCCCAGCGCTGGGGAATGACACGGACCTTCAGGGACGGGTTGGCAGGGACCCCCGCCCGGACAGGACCGGTGCCCCAGGACCTGGGCTTCCCTCTAGGCGTCCAGGAATCCGCCTGGGTCACAGGTGGCCTCAGGGCAGGGGCCTCATGAGTCTGCTGTCCCCACCCTGCCTGTGAGCGCTTCACTTTGGGACATTCTAAAAGGAAGGACATACGTCGATCCGGGAAGACAGACAGCCCCCCTGTGTTCTGGCCAGATCATTGCAGATTCCATCAGGTGGGGGTCCCACAGGCTGGAGCTGGATGCCGAGTCACCAGAATGGGGTGCACTTCCGGTTTGGTTTGGGGCAAAGGACCTTCCACTCTTGGTTCAGTCACAGGTATTTGTAAAGGCACTGAGCAGGTGCAGCAATTCATGGGAAGAGATGCTGGACAGAGATCCACCTATGACAGAGCTACGTGATCAAAGGATTCAGCCTCTAGGAGACTCAGCTTGCCCTGGGCCCGGGGAGAAGTTACAGAAAGACTAGACTGTGTGTCTCACCCCGACACAGGTGCCGGGTGGCTCCTGAAACTTACTTTTGGCCCCTCAAAAAGCCTGTGGCACTATGCGGGAGTTGGCTCTGTGGGTGAGGGCACCTGCCTGCTAACCTGGAGACTCGAGTTCAATCCTCTGGAAGTCCACCTGGTGGGGGGATCTGACTTCTGAAATCTGTCCTCTGACCTCCACACATGCACCCTGGCACCTGTATGCCTTCTCTCTGTCTCTCTGTCTCTGTCCTTAAGTAAATAAACAGATAAATAAAATCAAAGCTTAAAAAAATACACTTCCTGGACTGGGGAGATAGTTCAGTCATTTTGCAAACACAAGGACCCCGAGTTTGATCCTCAGAATCTGTATTAAAAAACAAGAAACAAACTTGGGCAGGGGGTCTCATGTGTAATCCTAGTGCTAATCCTAGGAAGACAGAGACAGGCAGATCCCTGGGCTTCACAGTCAATCAGCTTAGCCTAGCCTATTAGTGAGTTTCAGGCCAATGGGAGACGTAGTTCCAAGAAAACCAAGCAGGTCAACAGCAGAATGGAAGAATCACTCCACTGTCCACATGCACACATTCACAAACACTACATGCACACAAATGAAATGGAGGCTTAAGTTGCCTCTGGCTCCATCTGCCCGGCTTGGGTTGGACAACTCCAGGAGCAGCAGGCCATGAAGAGAGGAGAAGGAAGAGCCCTTCTGGCTCTCACGACACAGGGAAAAGATGAAACTTTTCCAGCCACACCCAGATCCTGCTGGTCTTCCAACAGGCCTCTGCCACCGCTCAAACCTCAAACTGGAACTTTGACCTAGGGAGATGTTAATAAATGTATCATTTCATGTATAAAAACAGAACATGAAGTCAAACACATAAGAAACTTTGAAACCACCTGTAACTTCACGACTCGAACATGCACATTGTTTTTTATTTCTATCATGGCCCTTAAGTGATTTTTACATGGTCCCAGTCATATAGGCACCTACTTGTATTTTTAAATTTATTATCGTGTCATAAACACTTCCCTATGTTCGTTCTAGCCTGTGGAGTCAGTATGTGAATCATGATATTCTTCTGCCCGACATTCACCTGAAGCAATGCCTGTCTCTGCGGCAGTCACGTGACTTTACTACTTACTGCTGCGGAGAAACCTGCCCTGGGGATGTTCGTGCAGGCTGATTATTTTTCTTTCATGTCTTGATTTTAGTCTTGGGAGTTGTTCCTTTTCTCGCTGCTGTAACCACAACACCTGACCGGCGGCAGCGTCGTCGGGAAGGAGGAGTTTATTGGGGCTCACAGTTCGAGGGATTGGAGTCCATTTTGGCAGGGAAGCTGTGGAGGCTGGTCACAGTGCACTGGCCGGAAGCAGGGGGACGGCCATGCTTAGCTCAGCTGGCTCATCCTGGGAGACGGCACCTCCCACGTTCACCCACGTTTGCGTGGGGTCTTTCCTGCTCTAGTGACACCTCTGGATGCCCAGAGGTGTGTCTCCTAAGTGATTCTAAATCTAGTCATATCGACAAGAAAGTTCTGCCATCTCAACCTTTTTAATTTATTTTTTAAATTTTTATTTAGTGTGTGTGTGTGTGTGTGTGTGTGGGTGGGTGTGTGTGTGTATCAGAGGGCACTCTGTGTCCCATGGAAGACCAAGGGCGACTTTGGGAATCATCCTGGATTGCTTCTCCCTCCTTTCTGCTTTGCTCTGGGATTTCCCAGGCTCTGCCCACCAGGGCCGGAAGTGCAGGCCCCCACTGTTTCTGCCTGGCAATCTTACATGCGACCTGGGATCTAAACTCAGGACCTTCTGCTGAGGTGGCTCAGGGGCAAAGAGCACCCACATTGTCTTCCTCGGGCAGAGGCAAAGTCATTGTCCCCTCCTACCCCCCGTGGGGATCAGGCAATATGGTACAAACTTGTAAATCGCATAACTTCTAAATCTGTTTTAACTAATCCTGAACACATGCCAAGATAGGCATGGAAACCAGAGGTGCGCTCTACAGGGGGTTGCATAGAGAAGAATTTTCCCTCCCGAAGAGTTCCCCCCTCCTCTGGAAAGGGGATAAGGAGGAGCTTAAGGGATTGAACACACCATCCTTATCACTTCTGACAATACCTAAGGTAGCGCAGAACAACTTTTAGCCCTCTGAGCACATGGGCTTAGAAACTGCAGCTGGCCACTCGCTTGGATCTAAAGAATAATATTTCAGGAAGACTTTCCACCAGTCCTGCCAGTCCCATCGGTGGAGAATGCGTGATACTCTAAAGTCAGAACCTGCCAATGAATTCACATCTTTGCTGTCAAATTGAGACTTGATGGAAGAAACAGCCAGGCGATTAATTGCATTTAGGAACCATACATCCCGGCTTTGAAGTTAAATGCATTTCCCTGTGGCTTTATATTGGGAACAGCTTTTATTAAATTCAATTACTTTTCCCTCTGGTCTGCTCCATAAAGGTGCACTGGAGGAGAAGGGTGGTTCTCAGCGGAACTATTTCCCCTGGAAAAGATGGTGCCTGAGTGGGACTAGCCACTAAAGGGGGTCCGTTGGCTTGAAGCAAAATAACAGACAAAAAGGCGTGCTTCTGAGGGTCCTCAGAGAAGAAGCAAAAATGATTCTTCTCGTTCTCCACCTGCTCCCTTTCCTGCCTTCCCAACACCCCAATCCCTTCTCAAAAGGGGGAGCTGGTGCCCAATGCTGGCTCCAGAGATTCTAAAGGTACAGCTCGTTGCGTGGTGGGGAGGACCCCAGAACGCATTTGCCTGAAAGACCATGGGAAGGAAAGTCACCAGTTCTGTCCCAGTCAGCGCAGACTTTGATCCAGAAACCTCACTGTTCCTCATTTAACCCTGATTATTCCAGGACCTCCTGTCCTGTCTAGGACAGCTGTTCTGGGGATGAACGAGATGGTGAGATAATGAATGAGTGTTCTGTGAGAGGCATTGGAAGGGCTGTTATAATTTATGAACCGATAGATGTCTGTTTCAGCCTGATTGCATGTAAACTGTACCTTCTTTCATTTTCTCATGCAGATATGTTTGAGATGCTCCTTATTGAGTGGAAAGAATGACATTTTTTGTCTCCCCTCCACTGTTCTGAAATCTAATATTCTTAAGTTACACTGCATCATTAGCCAATCAGGAGACAGCTCCCAACGAGGGTTTCCTAACTGCAAGGATAATGTATTTCTGTAATAAAATGACCAATTTTACAAGTCCCGGGCATTGCTTTAAAAAACAAATGGTTGTATTAGGATCAAAAGCTTGGGGGCCACCTGGGATCAATAAGAGGTCTGTTTCTTCAGAACCATCACCTACTTCAGCCCCGATTCTGGCTTCACAGAATGAAGAAGCCTGAAAACACAAGGCCAACTCAAAGAGCGCGTGGAAGAATTATGTGGGCAAAACGCAACCTCGCAGGCAGGTAATTTCCCCAGGAGCTTGTCAGAGAAATGAGCCAAGGTTGGAGCGCAGTTCTCCTGCCTTTAAAACGCTTCCCCAGTGGGGTTCAGACTCAGCCACGAAGTCTGCCAGATGCAGCCGGGCCTCAGAAGCTGAATTTAGCTGTGGAGGAGCCACGTTGTCTCCCACGCTGCTCACTGAGTTGGTACGTGCGAGCCAGGCAGAGTGTATTTCAACAGGCATACGATCATGAGTGTTCTTCACAAAAACAGTCTTCGGGACAGAAGATCATTCAGCAGCCACATTGAGACTGCAAGAAGAGGGAGTCTGGCTTCTGGAACTTTCTGTGGGTACCCTGTGTTCGACTTCCATTGGCCTTGTAGAGGCTTTCAGCCTCTACAGTGTAGGTGTTTAAGCCATTTTCTCCAATTCTGAGGCAAGCCACTACCATTTCCACCTGGCATTTTCATGTGGGACCTGGGGTCTGAATCAAGGACCTTCTGTTTGGGAGGCGGAGTCTTAATCCCTGGGTCATCTCGCCAGCCCAGGTCTACACAGCACTAGAACAATGGTTTTCTTTGGGACTGTTAGAAGGGAACGATTTGGAAGTGAGGGTCCTGTGGGAACTCCCTCGTACGGACGTCTTCTCTCTGAAGAACTGGATTATGTAAGTGTGTACAGCAGCTACTAAATGGTCTAAGAATCATTTATGCCATTGTGTGTACATTTTATTGAAATGTAGTCACTTTGCATGTCTGTGACAAGGGTTTAGTGTGTTGGGGTCTTCTTGGCTTCTAGAAGCAATGTATCCCCTGGGCTCAGATGACCCACCAGTGCTTCTGCTCACCCTCAGTCTCTTACATTCCTACCGCCCCCTCTTCTGCAAGGTTCCCTGAGCCTTGGGAGGGGTGTGATTTTGATGTCCTGTTTAGGGCCAAGCGCTCTACTGTCACCTATTCTTTGTACTTTGATCGATGTGGTTCTCTGTATTACACATCTTCCATTGCAAAAGGATGCTACTTGGTTGATTTTTCAGTACTTCTCTGATCTAAAGATATAATGTTAAGTGTCTAGATGGTAGCTTATGGTCAAATATTTATAATTATTTGTTATTTGTAATTTGTAATATGGTTATTTGTTATTTGTAATTTGTTCCTACTCAAGACCTGTGATCATCCCTTCTATTTGCATTTGGCCTGATTTCCAGTACCAGGCATGTGTTTCCTGCCATGAAACAGCTTTTAATGCCAATCAGATAGGAATTGGTTACGCCCATACCTTACATGCCACTATTACACTACTGGCCACCTCTTGACAGAGTTGTTTTGTAGCTGGAGCATTCATAGCTGGGAGAAAACACTGATCATTTTTCTTCCCTGGCAGCCTGAATTTTACCTTCTGGCATTATGAGGCTAACCAGCAAGGGGGCAGGTTCCATTTCCACTCTAGCTTGTTTTTACCCACATCCCGTGGTCATCGTGTGTGGCATCTTCAGTAATGGGGTTTTACCATGGGATTCTGAAGAACAGCCAATAGCAATGGGAAATGCCTATTTACTTTGGGGGACCTTTAAGGTCTCTCTGTGCAGCAGTTCTTAAGAGATATCACATTCCTGGTACTGGGAAATTTATTTAATTGTCCATGGCTTCTGGTAGCAGTGTCTCAGGGAAATTTCTGTTTTCTCTTCTCTTCCCCTTTCTGTGTTTCCCTGTGTGAGGTATATTGACCCTTTTTAGATTACATTTTTTGGTAGATTTGTAAAGTAAAGGATTTCTGTCTGGCTATATTTTACACGCTTGGTGAAAAGTTTGGCTCCCCACTGCCTCCTATCCTTTTACTTCTTTCTCCCATTAAAACTTCTCTCCCATTATTGTGTTTTCCACCTTCTTAATCCTCGTGATCCACTATCTCCCTTCTTTTATGGTCCTCCCTCAATCCCTTTCACCCCCTCAGCTTATATTCTTTTCTGATTCATAACTATTATAAGAGTTTGTATTTGAATATACTATTCTGAAGGTTCAATGCTAGCATACACGTATAAGGGAGAACAGGCAACATTTTTCTTTTTTTGTCTTACTTAATGTAATATCTTGCAATTGCATCCATTTACCAACAAATTTCATAATTTCATTTTCCTTGACAGCAGTATTCCATTATGCATATATACCACATTTTTATGATTCATTCATCTAGTGATGGACTTCTAAGCTGATTCCATTTCTTTGCTACTGTGAATAGAGTTGCAATGAACATGTATATACAAGTGCCTCTTGGATGGGAAGAGACATGGATATAGCGTCTGTGGTACTATTCCCAGAAAAGGCGTAGCTGGACTATTGTTTAATTTTTAGAGGCTGCACAAGTTGGCACTCCCACCAACCATGAATAAGGAATCCCTTCTCTCCATATCCTCACCAATATTTGTTAGTATTTGTGTCTTTTATCTTAGTCATTCTGACTAAGATGGTATCTCAGAGTAGTTTCAACTTGTATTTCCCTGAGAGTAAGGGAAGTTGAACATGTTTTAAGTTATTTGTTAGACCTTTGAGTTCAATCTTGTGAAATGTTTTTTTTTTAGTTCCAATTAGGCCTATTTTTAATTGGGTTGTTTGTTTTCTTATTTAATGTTTTGAGTTCTTGGTATACTGTAGATACTAATCCTCAATCAAATATGTCTAATGAAATTTTTCTCCCATTCCGTGAGTTGCCTTTTTGCATGATTGACAATTTCTTTTGTAGAACATAAGGTTTTTAATTTTATGAAATTCATCTTGTTGATATTTTTAGATCCTGTGTGAATAGGATTATATTCAGAAAATATTTACCAAGGCCAATTAAGTTCTAAAGTTCTAAGTTCCTTCCTATTCTTTTTTTCAGGAGTTTTGGCATCTCCTCACCTAAAATTTAGGTCTTTGATCCACTTGAAATTAGTTTTCACGCAGAGTGAAAAATAAGGGCTTAGTTTCAATTTTCTACACATAGAATTTGATTTTTCTGGTACCTTCTGTTAAAGATGCTATCCTTACTTGAGTGCAAGTTTTTGATATTCTTGTCAAATATCAGATGATTTATAGGTGCATGAGTTTATATCTGGGTCCTCAACTCTTAATACATTGATCAGTGTGTGTGTTTTGGGGTCAGTATCATGGTATTTTTATTAGTATAGCTCTGTAATATAATTTAAAATTGGATATGGTAATGCCTCTTGCTCAGGATTGTTTTGACATCCAGGGCTTTTAGTACTTTCATATGAAGCACAGATTTTTATTTTTGATGAATTTTATGATGTTTTTGATGTTTTTTTCAATTTCTATGAATAATTGCACTGGAATTTTGCTTGGACTTACATTGAATCTACATATTGCCTTTGGTAAGTTGGTCATTTTCACAATGTTAATCTTTTTGGTCCATGAACATTAGAAGTCTTTCTACCTTCTGATATCTTCTATAATTTCTGTCTTCAGTGTTTTAAAGTTTTTATTGTACAGGTCTTTCACTTCTTTGGTTACATTTATTCTGAGGTATTCCATTTTTTATTAGAGTAATGGTAAATGAGATTCTTTCTCTCTTTTCTTTCTCACTTGTTTGTTCTTGGTATGTAGGAAGACCATTGTTTATTGAATATTAATTTTATAACCTGCCACTATAATGAACATGTTTATTAGCATTAGGAGATTCCCTGTAGGAGTCTTTCAAATATAGAATCATGTGATCTGCAAATAAAGATACCTTGGTTTTTTCCTTTCCTATTTGCATACATTTTATCATTTTCCTTTTTCTTTCTCTCTCTCCCTCTGTTTTTCTCTCTTTCTCTCTTTATTACTCTAGCTAAAACTTCAAGAATAATACAGTAGTGGTCAGAGTGGGCAGCCTTGTCTATATACTGATCTAAATGAGAAGAATATTTGCCATAGGTTTGTCATATATTATTGTGTTGATATATGTTCCTTCTGCCCCTATTGTCTACAGGACTTTTATTCTGAAGGAGTGCTGAATTTTGTCAAAAACTTTCAATTCATCTATTGAGAAAATTCTGTGGTTTTTGTCTTTGTGTCTGATTATATGCTGAATTATATTTATTGACTTACGTATATACTGAACCATCCTTATGCTTCTGGAATAAACCCAACTTGGTCATGGTGAATATGTTTTTGGATTCAGTTTGCAAGTACTTTGTTGAGGGTTTTTTCATCTGCGTTCATTAATGAGATTGGTCTATAATTTTCTTTTGTGTGTATATGTCTTTATTTGGTTTGGAGATCAGTAAAATATTGGCTTATGTGAAAGAATTTGGAAGTGTTTCTTCTTTTTGTATCACATGAAATAACTTGAGGATTAGTGGTATTAGTTCTTTCTTGAATGATACAGTTTTGCACTGAATTCATTTGGTTCTGGACTTTTTTTAGTTGAGAGATTTTTGATTTCCACTTTAATGCCAATAGTTGTTATAGATCTACTTAAATAATAAAGTTCTTATAGACTCAACTTTGGAAAGTCATGTATTAAAAAGTCATTCATTCTTTTTGATTGTCCACTTTAGTGGCATATTATTTTTGAAGTATGTCCTCATGATTCTCTTAGATTCTTTGGTATGTGTTGTGATATCTCTCTTTTCATCTCTAATTTTAGTACTTGGATATTCTCTCTTTTAGTTTTGGTCAGTTTGGTTAAAGATTTGTCAATCTTATCTACCTTTCCAATGAACTAACTCTTTGATTCATTACTTATATTTTTATTTCTATTTCATTAATTTTGTCCTGATCCTTTATTTTCACCTATTTACTGGCTTTGGGATTGGTTTGTCCTTTTTTCTCCAAGGCTTTAAGTTGCACTGTTAGGTTATTTATTAGGTTACTTATTTGTGATGCTTCTATTATTTTGACATAGACATTGAGCATTATAAACTTTCCTGTTAACACTGTGTCCATAGATTTTGGTATGTTGTATTTTCATTCTCACTGAATTCTAGAAAATTTTTTTTTCCTTTTTTATTTTTCCCATGACCCATTACTCATTCAATAATGTGTTGTTTAGTTTCCAAGAGTTTCCTTGCTATAGATTTCTAGTTTTATTCCATAGTGACCAAATAGAATACAGGATGTAATTTTATTTTTCCTGTATTGGTGGAGACTTGTTTTGTGTGCTAGCATGTGGTATATTCTGGAGAAAGTTCCACAGACTGCCAAAAGAATGTGGTGTTTGGTGTTTGGATGGAAAAATTTTCAGAGGTCAGTTAAGTCCATTTGGATTATGGTTTTATTTATTTCCAGTTTGTCTCTGTTCAGTTTTTGACCTGTTGACCTGTGTATAGATGAGAATGGAGTGTTGAAAGCCCCTACTATGATCATGTTTGGGTTGTTTTTTTGCTGTGCATCTAAAAATATTTAATGAATTTGGTCTATATATTTTTAGAATTGTAAAGTCTTCTCAATGGATTGTTGCCTCAACTAGTGTGTAAAGCCCTTCTTTGTCTCTTATGATTTGTTCCGGTTTGAAGTCTATTTTGTCACATGTTAGGATGGCAATACTTGTTTGTTTCCTGGTTCTATTTCTTTGGAATACCTTTGACCATCCTTTTACCTTAAGGTAGCACCTATCTTTCATGGTGAGGTGAATTTCTTGGAGGCAGCAAATTGATGGGTTATTTTTAATCAAAGCCATTAACCTAAATACTTGATTGGAGGTCCACTGATGTTTATCGATTCATGTTATTTTGTCAGTTATGTGGTATTTATATTTGTGGTCCTTTGCTTAGTGATTGTACTGGCATTGCTTTTTCCCCCTGTATCTTCTTGAATGTTTGTCCTTTTCTTCAGACTTGAGTATTCTTTCTGGTATCTTCTGTAGACCTAGTCTGGTATTCATATAATCCTTCAACCTCCTTTTATCATGGTAAATTTTTCTTTCACTTTTGATTATGACTAAATATAGTAGCCTGGGTTGGCACTTGTGTTCATTCATAACTTGAAGTATGTCTCTCCAAGTTCTTTTAGCTTTTATTGTTTCTACTGAAAAATCGGCTTTTATTTTAATAGGCTGGCTATTACAATATGTGACTTGGCTTTTCTCTCTTGCAGCTCTCAAGATTTTTCTTTAATCTGCATTGTAGTATTTCTATGTTGTCTATTTGGTATTTTTAAATGGCTGTTTATTTTGGAGATCTTCATAAATTCACATGTAGCTCTTGGAGTTCTAAGTTCAATTGAGCTTTCTCTTTCATTCTCTAAGAGCCACTACTTTTTAATATCTTCATCTTCAAAGTTTGAGTGATGTCAGAGTCTGCTTCTATATATTTACTTTTTCTCTCTGTATTCTCTTACCTTTGGCTATATTCTGTGCCTTTGCAAGTCTAGTAGTATTTATTGTATTATTCATATTGTGTATAAAAGAATTATGGCTGCTTCAAATAATGTCTTTCATCAGTGCTGGTACACCCAATCTCTGTCAGACAAACTCTAGGGATGGCACACCAGACCCCAAACAGGGCTTGAACCGAGGCAGGGAGAGTGGATATTTCACAGCACCTGATTCTCAGCGTGGCCCTTTGGGGCTTTTGATCAGAACCATATACCTCTGCTCTGAAAGATGATTCAACTCTTTTCTATGGATAGCTGGGGAATGTAGATGCCCATCTCACAGAACTTCAAAATGTGCCCTACATCACAGAAGACAACACTGTCCACACGGACAGATCAGAAAGACATGGCAAAACTGGAAAACCCAGCTCTGTGAGCGAATAATGATGGCGTTGGGGCTGTGGGATGCCTGGAGGATATTCAGAGGTGGTGTTATTCTGTCTACCAGACAACGGCATGCCCATTTACATGAGCAACCAGGGATACATGGAACACAGAGACGTAAGCCTCATGGAGCATGGACAAGATGTGCATGACGAGGTCCTGAGCCAGGAAGAGAGAAGTTGAAGGAGAATGACGTCACAGAGAGGACCCCCTCAGGGACAGGAAGATCCACTATCATCAAGACGGTTTATTTCATGGCTTCATCATGACTCCATTTATTCCCACTGTGTCTCTGTTCAGGTTCATCCATTTACAAATTTATTTACAAATTCAAGCCTGCCCCCGCCAAGCTTCTGGAAAGTTGCCTATGTGAATATCAACGAAGCATTTCTAAAGTTTATGTGGAGAAGCAAAAGCCCAGAATAGCTGATGATATTGAAGAACAGAAACCAGGTTGAAGGCTGGTATGATCTGACTTCAAGATTTTCTAGAAAGCTACATGGACATCATCTATGATCTCTGACAGAGGAAAAAATGTCACATAGCAGAACATGGAAAAGTCTATCTGGAAACTCTGAAATATCAACACATTAAAAACAAATCATCCAGTCAACAAATGGACAAATAAACAAACAAATCACAAAAGAACAGATGCAAATGGTTGGTAAATTTTTGAGAAAGTGTTCCTTCTTCTTCCTGTCAGGAAAATGTAAATTAAAAGCACTTTGAGATTTATGAAAATGGCTACCAACAAGAAAACAAACAACAGCAAATGTTGGCAAAGATGTGGGGCAAAGATTTTCCACAGCCACTGTGGAAAATCAGAGAGAGAGAGAGAGAGAGAGAGAGAGAGAGAGAGAGAGAGAATTGCCTACAATTCAGCTGAACCACTCCTGGCTGCATGGCAGAGGATTCTAAGTTATGTTGCCATATATCCCTTCACACCCATGTTATTGAAGCACTGTTCACAGCAGTTAAGTTATGGAATCAGCCTAGCAGTCGATTAACAGATGAGTGGATAAAGAAAATTTGGGACTTAGGCACATTGGAATTTTATTCCACTATAAAGAAGAATGAAGTCATATCATTTGAGAGAAAATAGATGGAACTGGAGATCGTCATGTGGATCAAACTAAACCAGACTCAGGGCACGTGTTCTCTCATACCTGATACCTAGACTAACATATAAAGCTATGTGATGTGAAAAGACCATGATATTATGGAAGATTGAGATCTTCCTTTTGTAAGCTTCCAGCCTGTTCTTTCAGTTTTTCACAATACAGCCAAACTTACTAAATGGGGCCTGGGGAGATGGCCCAGTTGTTAAAATACTTATTGTGCAAATACAAGGACCCGGGTTCAATCCACAGAAACCTAGCATTGTATGATATGTGCTTATAATCTTAGCACTAGGGAGGCACAGATAGATGGACTCTTAATCAGACAGCTTAGCTTCTTAGTGAGTTTAAGGTTAGTGAGAGACTCTGTCTCAAAAAATAGGTGGGCAGTGTCTAAGAAATGATACCTAAGACTGTCTATGGCCTACAAATTCTCTCTCTCTCTTTCTCACACACACACACACACACACACATACACATATACATACACACACACATAGGCACATGCATTCCTTCACACATAACCATGCAAACACACAAACAAACAACTCAGTAAGTGCAACCAAGGAAGAGTTGGCTCCATGCCCGATACGCTCTCTATCTGCCAATTTCTCCCTGCCTGGCTTTTCCCTCTGCCTATCCCAGGACCCAGCCTCTGCTCACGCTCACTCTTGACACACCCGTCTGCAGAAGCAGAAGATGGAAAGTAGACTGTTCCCCTCCAGCCATTCTGGGGGGCAGATGGCGGCGTCCCTACCTACCTCCTGAACATAGCATAGTTGCTTTTCTGCGCTGTTATACCAATGCTGTTCTTTGAAGTCTTTCCGAATTTCATGTCCAAATCGCATCATATTATAACACCAGTGACTGCTTATCACGGTCAACCAGCTATAATTTAATGTGAGAGTCATAATCTTTCACAATTCTTCATTTGGAATGTGAGTAAAATTATGTGACGACGACTGGCCAAGCTCACATAATCACACTTCCAAGGCATACTTTCCCCCCCCAGCTATTTGGAGGAAAGATGGGGGTGGTGATAAAAGCACTGATAACAGTTTGGGACAAGCGAACAGGGAATGATCTATCCGACAATCCTCTTATGCTTCAGGAATTTGGAGGATTACATCGCTGTATGTGTAATGGTGAATCAAAACAGAGATACGTAATGTCCTATAACAAGGCCATCTCGGTCTTTATTACTGGGCTGCAACCTAACAGAATTTATTCACGCTCGTGATTGATGAGTCAACCAAAATCAGATTAGTGCAGCCCAAAGAGCAGAGGCAAAAAGAGGCCAGTGGAGGCTGCAGCAGTCACCCTTACGGGTGACCACCAAATGGCTCTCACTCTCTCAGACGAGTAGTACAAATGCATTTATGGCCCACCTAAAACTGAAGTCCAGCTGTCTCACTATTCCTAGCCGATAAGTCATGAGCAGAGATAATCTGCGAACTCTAGGCTGGAAGACTTGCTCAGTCTCTGGGGAGATCTTTTCCTCTCCCACCAACAGTCCAGAGAAGCATCAGCTCTTTTCACCAGGGCCCTAGACTAAAGTTCTGCCAAGAGAACAACCAATCAACTGCTACTGCTACACAGCATGAGGAATAAATGATCCTTGCTTTGAACTACTGAGGTACTCATGCTCAACTACACACACACACACACACACACACACACACACACACGGTTGTCTAAACATCACCAAACATCACTGATCACGGACACATCAAGCTCACCAAATTTTCACATGCTTACACATGTGCACCTCCACACACACATGCGCACACACAGTATTGTCTAAACATCGCCAGACCATCGCTCACCACAGCGACACCACTTTGGTGACTGACAGATAAAGCATCCATCTCTCCAGGAAAGAATTTCTCAGCCTAGGGACAATATCTATCCTCGGGACTCTGGCTGGATATAGGAGGCTTGGAAAATCCACGCTTCAGATATTTCGATGTCGGGACTAGAGAGTGTTTGCCTTGTAAGCAAGAGGACCTGAATGTGATCTCTAGAACCCACAGGAAAGGGATTGTAGGGGGGGGAGCAGATATGGTGGCATGCACATGTAGTCTCTGCATTGGAGGGATAGTGGGGGGAACACGTGGTGGTGTGCTCGTGTGGTCTCTGCATTATGGAGGCTTTGGGGGTACACATGGGGTGGCATGCACAAGTAGTCTGCATTGGTAGGTTGTGGGGGACACATGTTGTGGTATGCACACTGTCATGGTTTGAGATGTGTCCCCCACCATCTCATGTGTTTGGCAAGGTCACAGCACTTTGAGAGGTGGAGCCTTGCTGGAGGAAGGCAGTCACAAGGGGTGGGCCTTGAGGTAGATTAGTCCCACCCTTCCTCCAGGAGAAGTGTGCCTTTGCAGCAAGCAGTCTGCAGCTCTCAGCTTCCAAGACGTCTGTGGTGACTTAGCCTTCTCCAGCTTTGGCCAGCCATCCATGCCGCCTCTGCTTTGAAAGACTGTATCTCCCCTCTGGAACTATAAGCTGAATAAATTTCCTTTGTTCTCTTAAGTTGCTTGACTTTGGGAGCTCTCTCACAGCAACAGTTAAGAGTAGCTGCTACACACACGTAGTCTCTGCACGGGGGAGTTGTGGGGGGACATGTGGTGGTATGCACATGTAGTCTCTGCATTAGGGGAGTTTTGGAGGTACACATGTGGTGGTATGCACATGCAGTCTGCATTGGGAACATGAGTTCAGAACATTGATGAAATGTGACCCGTAACTGTGAGCTGAACGAACCTCTTTCTCCCCTAAGTTGTTTGCGTCGGGCATTTTGTTGCAGTAGCAAGGATGAAAGCTAGAACACAGGGCAGACTGTGAGGGCTCTCCTGACCCCCCAGCTGCCTTCCCCTCGTTACTCTCAACCATGTCACCCCACTCATTTCCTTTATAATTCCACCATAATTTAAATGTATCTATGTGGACATATTGACTATCCATCGTCTGTATCATGACTAGATTCTAAACTTCTCGGCGTATTGTCATCATCACCGCACACGCCTAACAATTACATTACAATTAATTAATGCAACGGGAGCTTGGCAAATCCTTAGCCTATGCCAAGAGTTCAATAAAAACTCGGAGAATGCATAAGCGCTGTTATAGCTGAGGGATTATTATCCCCTCCTCTTTTACTTCTTCTGAGGTGATGTGGCACATTTTTGTCTTACTGAAGAGATTTCACCGCCCAAAGAAGACGCGTGTGCAATCCCCATCCATTCTCAGTCATTAGACCTTCACATGTCTGCATTGCCTGATGGTGCATCGCCGAGAACAGATGTTGAGTCATGAGAATGCTGCATGACCTTTCCCAACGGTAAGATGGAGGAAAGAAAATCAGATGGAAGGAAGGAGAGGGGGAAAGAGTCACAAGGGAAGGGAAACCTGAGGGCAGCAGAATAGAAAGAGGGACGTAGAGGGAGGGGGTGGGAGGAAAGAAGTTTCAGACACAGGTGGCAACAAAGACGACAGAGAGGCTTTGGGAAAGCAAAGTCAGTGAGCAAAGACAGAGGGAGAATGAAACGTCGCCCCAGGTCCTCAGGAAGCGAGCTGTCACGCCCACAGGGAGGGTTGTCAGCAAGGAAGAGGATCAGAGACGGAGCCGTCACTCAACCGCCTCGGGATCCGATGCGCTGAGTGGCTCACGGAGGCCACCAGGGGTTTTCAGGGGCGTCCCTGTCCCATGGGATCAGTTTGCACAACCACAAATACACAGAGCACCCCGCTAAGACCCTCTGTGTCTGCGACTCTGAGTGCGGGGTTGCCTCTCTTATGGCGACAGGGATGCGATAGAGTCTGTTCCTGAGCCGGTGATACGCTGAGCTGCGTTTTGCAATGTTACTCTTGTTGTAACATCCTGATGGAGACAGGATGTTTCTGGGACATCCATATGGATCTGGTAAAAGTCACGCAGGTACAGCCAACATCAATCAGCTCACACCCACTCATCCCTAGGACAGAATTATCCAGAAGTCACTGGGAAGGAAGGTTCATTGCATAACATGGTGATGTCTTGTCTGTCTGACCTCCTCCACGAAGCTTGGCGCAATGAAACTTTGTCCTTCGTGGCCTTTGGCTTTGGAGTTCCGTTGCTTTCTCTGTGTCTTCTTGACAAGAGTCTGTCAATCTAGAAGAGATTTCTCAAGGTGGCCGGTTCCCTTGGAGACTGTGGCACTAAATTAGTATAACCCACCCCCCCCACACACACATACACCTCTCTCCTCTCCATCTTGGAACAGTAGTGGGGTGGCTGGATGGGAGGAGGGCCTCCATCTTATCCGTTTCATTTATTTATTGTGATTTGCAGGTGGGAGCCTGAAAACTGAGCGTGACCCTTTAGGCACACCTATGAAGAATTACCTAGCTAAGGTAAGGCCCTTAGCAAGCCTGTAGATTATCTACTCCATGTGGGAAGTCTCAGAGCATGGCGGGTGGAACCCCAGGCAGGTGGAGAAGACAGAGCTGGCTGGCTTTGGACTGGTGAGCTTGTTCCCCCGGCTCCTGATGCTGGTTTAAAGAAAGAGCTATAGGGCAAAACCGTGTGCATGAATGAAAATCCCCTTCTACCCCGAGTTGTTGGGGTCTTATATTTACCACAGCAATGGAGGAGGAGACGTTAAGATGGTGTGTGAGTATCAGCCATATCTGTTGAACGGCTCTCCTCCTTTCTATAGGGAGTGTCCTGTGCATATTAGGAAAATCCCTGACCTTCACACAAGCACTGCGGAAAAGATTTTGTGTGTGTGTGTGTATGTGGTGTGTGTGTGTGTGTGTGTGTCTGTGGAGGACCAATGGTGACTTCGGGAATCATCCTGGATTGCTTCTACCTCCTTCTTTCTTCATTCTGGAATTTCCCAGGCTCTGCCCATCAGGGCCAGAAATGCAGGCCACCGCTGTTTCTGTCTGGCATTTTTTTTATGTGGGACTTGGAATCACGAACTCAGGCCCTTCTGCTTGTGAGGTAGGGTCTTAAACCCTGAGCCATCTCTCCAGCCTTTTTTGAAGCAATGTATTATTTCCAGTACCTTGATAGTCTAAGTTATATATTATTTCAATGTACCTTGACAGTCTAATCACTGTCACTTCCTAAAAATAACAAGATATGCTTTACAGTAGTGCATTTTGTCAAGTTCAGAAATGAAAGCTATAAAGTAGAAATTTAAAAAAAAAACTAGTTTGTAGAGTGACACTTTCAAAACGACTTTTTTCGAACAAAAAGGGAAGGGAAAGAAAAGAAAAGAAGGAAAGGAAAGAAAAGGGAAAGGAAGGAAGGAAAGGGAAGGAAAAAGAGAGAAGGAGAGGGGAGGAGAGGTAAGAAAAATGTCAAAGTCAGATACAGGTGTCAACTTGACAATCGAAGTCTAGAGTATGGGCACAGTTATGAAGAATTAGTAGTTAAGCTCTGAGCATATCTGCAGGAGATTGTCTAATTGATGTAGAGGGCCTAGTCCATGGTGGACAGACCTAATCCCCGGCAGGTGTATAAGATGGAGGGGGCTGGTTTGGGAAGTTGGCATTTTTTTTCTTCGATATATGTAATTGACCAGAAATACTGTCTGGCAAGTGGGACCCGTCCTTCTTTCAGCAGTCCTGTGAATTTGGAGCAGCCAGTTTCCCTCAGCCCCTGGTGTTGGTGTGAGCTCTTGCGCCAAGCTGGCCTAAGAACTGTGACCAGACAGTCCTAAGAAAGAATAAAACTCCTTGTCCCCCTTAAGTCAGTTGGTTGTCAATTTATCAGTAACATTCAGATTAACTGGGATGGAATTTGGTATCAAAAGCGGGGTGTTGCTGTGAGATTAAGGATCTGGTACCAGAAAATGAAGTATTGCTGTGAAACTGACAGAAGCAGGTGCCAGGCATGGGGAGCTACTAATAAATCTGGCTATGTGGACTTTGTGGATTTTGAATCATTTTTTCCTGGAGGAATATAGAAGTGTTTGAAAATATTGAGACCGTGTGCTATCAAAACCACTGAGTTATAAAGAAGTATAGCTTCCAGCGTTCAGTGGCCAGTTCCCTCAACCCCTTGTGTTGGGATGGGCTCTCCCGCCAAGCTGGGACCAAATAATAGTGAGAATGAAACCTCTTGCTCCCTGTTAAGTCATTCAGTTGTGAATTTATCGGCAACATGCAGAGAAATAAGACAGACAGAAAGACACTACAGTTCCCACTGGAGATGAAGAACATTCTGGACCGAGACAAGTTTCCATTTGATAGAGAATACACAGGATTACCTAGTCCAGAACTTTGTTGCTCCAGAAGTTATTTTGTTTTGTTTTAGAATGGCATAATGAATCCTCCAGTATTTGGGTACTTAAAAAATATTTCTCCCTGAAGCAGTATTAGGAAGATCAGGAATGAGAAGGACATTTGTCAGCATTAGCGCATGCCAAGAACTGCCATCAATCTACGGGGGGACATGCCTGGGGCCGGAAGGGTGGGGCGGCCTTCTGAAGAGTAGCCGAGGTGTCACTTCCTACTTTTCCTCCTGACATTACAAGTATATTATGTGCAATCTAATATTTGCTAAAGCATTGAAAACTCCTTTTAATTGGAATCATTTACTGAAAAGCTTCATAGATTTTAAACAGCCTTATGATTCACTGGCTAGAAAAAGATTGATTTCTTTAATAGGACCCAGCTGCCACTTGCCGGGAGCGAGACATGAATTCTTCAGGGGACCCAGGGCATTTTTTTTTTTGTCAGCAAAGTTGAAAATGATACTCGATAGTCTTATTTGTCTGTGGGGGAGACTTGCTGAAACACATTCGGAGGCTGCTCCTGTTTTTATTGGATCTAATCCTTCTGTTTCCCTTGTTAAGAATGTTTAATATAAACACAATCAAATTTGTTCTGTTTGAGCTGCAGAAGCCGGGGCCTAAAGTCCTATCATGTGGCCTTTTCAAAATAGTTCCTGTGGAATTCATGTGAGAGAGGTGAAGCTATCTATCCTTAGGGCAGAATGGTAACACCTGTTATCAAAGGCACCTATGCGAGACCTTATGTACAATTAAAATTACTCAAAGCAATCACAGAATCCTGGAGACAGGTTCAAGGCCAAATCATACCCTTCTCTGTGGATGGGTTTCCTGCGAAGGTTTGTCCGAGGGCTCCCTGGAGGTCAAGGTTATCATGATCCACTTACCATTATAGAATTTCACTGGATGAGCTGATTCCACGTCCGTCTTCCCTCTCTGGGAGACACATAGGATGAGACCACTTGAGACACACACACACAAAATACCCACTTTATGGAAGATAGGAGTAAATGAGAATGCAAGGTCATCTGGTCCATGGGCCACGACCTCCTCAGTTCTTCATCCTGCACTGGGTGGAGCTGGTTCCCACAGCCATCCGCGTTTCTAGCAAATAGAACTTGCCTCTGGTGCTCACTGAGTCAGGGATACCCCAGAAAACAGGCACCTGCAGCCTTGGGTTCCCGACGGACCCATCAAGTGATCCTTCAGAGGAAGGTGGGGCAGAGAGCTGGGATAGTCTTTCTCTCCCACTTCCCCACCCCAAGAGGGCCTTTTTGCTGGGAGAAGAAGCTCGCTGCACCCCTACTGTGAAAAGACATGGCTAGGCCAGGGACGTGAACTGGGGGAGGCAGAACCCGGCTCCGAATTGTGTGAGGTTAGGATTCCCGACTTTACTCGTGTGGCTCTGTGGATGCGTCTCCTCCAGCTAACGTCAGCGGTCACTGCTTAGATGCACGTCTTACATCCTCCGCCTTCTGCGGAAACGGTTATTGTCAAGTAATGACTCCGTGGGGCTCGGTCCCTCCCGCTCCCCTCCACTCGGCGTGTCTTCTGAGGAGGCTGTTGCTGAGAAAACCCGGTCAGTCTCCACTTGGGCAACTATTTAAATTGGGAAGCTTTTTTTGAATGACCCTAATTGATGAGAAAGAGAAACCCTTGTCAGGTGCCTTCCCTCTGTGCTGGCTTTGGGATCCCCGGTGTGTGACAGATATTAAAGGGGCGATCACTTTGATTTGGCGATGCGGGCGCACATCAAAGACAGCAGCATCAAACACTCGGCAAAGGCGATGAAACCAGCAGCGGCTGTGAAGGCCGTGGCAGGCTGGGCTGCCGGGGTGTCTGCACCCGGCTCCTTGCAGAGGCCGTCCCGGGGGAGGACTGGGTGCTCATGCACCCCGGGTGTGTCTCTAGCTGCCACGCTTTGATTTCTATATGGTTCTTTGATATTAGCAGAAAGTTGGGTTGGGATCGGTTCGGACTGCTTGGTCTTCAAGAATTATGAAACAGGAAAATACCTATTCTAAAGAATCTCTTCTTCCTCATCTTTCTCCTCCTCTTCTTCTCCCCTCTATCCCCTGTCTCTTTCGCTCTTTGACACAGGGTCTCATGCACCCTTGCTTGGTCCCCAGCTTGCTATGGAGCTAAGGATAACCTCTGGCCTCCACCACCCGAGGCCTGGGATTGTCGGCGAGCAACGCCACATCCAGCTTAGGCAGTTCTGGGTATCGCGTGCCGGATGAGTTCTATCAACCGAGTTGCATCTCCTGTCCCTGGAAAGGCACAGCGGTGTGAAACCCACTGCACTTTATAATCCGAGGGCTGTCAGAGACCATCCATTCCATCAGCCTCTTCCCTACTCCCTCATTCCACCAGATGGGGAAACGGAAGTAGAAGCATTTAGTCATTGGTCCAAACTTCCATGTGACCCTCTGTCTTGAGTCAGGTCTGTCCTTCAGACACTGCACGAGTCAAGACGATGGAGAAGCGAGAAGGTTTTTGCTGTCGGCGAGGAGAGGGTCAGTCATCCCAGCAGACTCGGGTCCCTCTCCTCCCAGCCTCATCCGTCTCTGCACCGTGATGTCAGCTGACTTGGCCGAAGCTTTTTTTTAATGGACCGTACTGGACAGATGCGGGCTTTTTCTTACCACTGTTCTTTGAACAATGTAACGTAACAGCTATTTACACAGCAGCCACATCTGACCTTGGTAGGAATCTGGAGGCAATGGAAAGTCCAGGGCAAGATGTGTAGTGAGGATATAAAAATGCCACAGTGGACACAAGGCCCTTGAGCATTTGCACAACATTTTCTAAACTTTTACTTATTTTATTTCATGCATGTGTAAGAGAGGGATACACACACACACACACACACACACACATACTCAGTGAGAGGGAGTAATGTACTTGGGAGGGCAAAGGATGCCATCTAGGAGTTAGTTCTCACTTTCTGCCCTGTTGCTTTGAGTTGGGGTCTTTCTTGCTTTCTGCCAGGGCCCAGAGACATCATCAAGCTTATGAATTCTAGCCATGTCTCCCATCTCTGCCTCCAGTCTCACCCTAGGTGTGTGTACACAGGCCATGACATCCAGCTATTTTTAATATTCATTTTTGTGAGTTTCAGAGATAGAACTCAGGTTGCTGGGCTTGGTGGCGAGTGTTTAGACCACCTAGCTCTATCGTTAACTCTGCACACCTTTACATGTAGGGGAAACCCTGGGATCAACTTTCCAGAGACACCCTGGGACCAAGTTGCCAGGTGTTCTAGACCAAAGTTGAACTGTCTTAGTTTTCCAAGACAGCGGGCTCCGTAAAGCCAGCGAAGAGGCCCCACCGTGCCCCCGCATCACTGCCTGCGAGCCAGGGTCTGGAAGGTGGTGTCTGTGGGCTCGGCCTCGCCGCCCCTCCTGTGACAGCTGGAGACTGGACACGTGGGGAGCACAGGCGCCTTCAGGAGGAGGCAGATGACAGCAGAGGTGCTAAGACCACCCGCGGCAGCCCCAGGGGAGAAGGGATGGGAAAGAAGAAGGGGCCAGGAAAGGACCAGGGGCGGCGGGAGGGGGGGAGGGAGGCCCAGGAGGGAGGCCAGGTGGCACCACTTTGAGTTTAATTAGATGGGGGATGGTGGAGCCAGGTCACTTGGGATCCCTGATGGACAGGCGCTGTCTCCTGGGGGATCCGTAAGGACGCAGGGCTGGGGGCCCAGCCAGGGGCTCGCAGGGGTGGGAACTGTGGGTGCTGACAGACCTCCCGAGGCCCTTTCCCGATCCCTCCTCCACCGCAGCCACGAGGGCCCAGAAGCACAGGAGTCACGTAGAGCCAGGGATGAACGCCAAGCCCGGAGGGCCGGTGTGACAGACGGCCCACTGGCCTAGGGAGCCAGTCTCTTATTTTATTAGTTATTTTCGTTTTCGCTTTGCATTATCTGTTGGCTCGGATTCTGGCAGATTTTCCAGTCTCTCGCTTCTACGTTTTGAAAAATTCAAACTTACGGAAGAATTAAAACAAAAAATACACCGTGTACTGGTGAGCCCTTGGTCTTGATAGGCAAGTGTGGCTAGTTACTCCATTTGCCTCTGGGTTCCGGCTTCAAGCTCTTTTCAAAAAGCCTTTTGGATATGAATACGAACATCAGAAAGCTCCTCAGTCATACTCTATCCCACCCTTTCTGCTGTACGTAAACATCTGGGGAAGCCCCCCTCCCACCCCGCTTTATTTCATAAGCACATCAGATTCAATTTTCAACTCTCCATCAAAGGTCTCCCCCTGTCCCATCACACCCAGAATCCAGCGCTATTTGTGCAGTGCGTTTACCGATGTCTCTTTAGGCCATTTTAATTTGGAAACTTTATTAAACATTTATTGCTTATTTTCTGTGCGGCTAGGATTTCTGAAGACAAAGGGCTGGACTCCGTCGCATTCTAGCTTTGCCTGGCTGCTTTCACGCGCTTAGATTCAAACTAAGTATCTCTGACCAAAAGAAAAAAAAATTGGGAGATCGTCTTTCCAAACAGAAGCTGTGCAACAGGAGTCTACGGCTCATTGATGAAAGAAGGAAAGTTCTTTCAAGCAACATGAATCTTTTTCGAAATTATATTCATTTCTTAGCTTCTCCTCATAAAGATTTACAAACTATTCTGGTTGCAATGAGGATCACTAAAGTAAATAATAATACACACACACACACACACACACACACACAGATTTAGGGTTGGAGAGATGATGTAAAGCCTTTGCTTCTCAAGCAAAAGGACCTGAGTTCAGACCCCCAGATCCCACGCAAAAGTTCAGGTGGAAATGACAGCATCCTGTACTTCTAGACCTGGAAGTTGAAGCTTGGGAACCCAGATAAAGCAGTAAGTAGGTAGAACAATCCAGGATGATTCCTGATGGCATCCTTGGGCCTCCACAGACACAGACTCAAGTGCCCAGGAGCACACACACACAAAATGATTTTTAAACATATAGCTAATAATATCCCCATAGACTCAGTAAGGCACCGGGCATAGAATCTGATCCTGTGATTCCTAGCAAGGAAATCAGCCCACGAAGAAATTAGGATGAGACATACAGACATGTCTAGAGCTAACGAGATGGATCAGTGGATAAAGGGGCTTATAGAGAACCCAGAACACAGAAAAACCCAGAACATGAAAGTTATCCTCTGACAGGCTGTTATCCTCTGTACAGGCTGTGGTACGTGTGTAGACACACACACACACACACACACACACACACACACACACTCGCACTCGCACGTTTCTGGACTGGTTGCCACGGGGAGCTTATCAAAGAGCGCTGGAGTGGCGTGAGAAGCTACACCTTGCTCTGGCTCCACCGGCTCCCACAGCCGTGTGGCCTCCCTCTCTGGTCAGAACCAGGCCGGGGACTGTGTGCCCGGACAGCAGCGGTGTAGCTGAAGGCCGCCTGCCGCTGTGGAGGGTCGTGGGGCCTGGTGTCTGTTCTCATGTCTCTGTGTTTTGAGACAGGGTCTCACTCTGACGCCCACGGTCACCTCAAACTCACTCCTGCCCCTACCCCCCGAATTCTGGGATGACAGATCTAAGCCACCACGCGCTGCCAGGACACTGGCATTCCTGACCACATGGTGTCCTCGAGTCAGAGGGCAATAGTTTCTAGACGTTATTTTTCAAAAATGAACTCCACCTTTGTATGCTAAAAGAGTGGGTCTCCTCTAGAGTCAGATAACGGCAAAACTGTCCTGAAATTGGCCAAAAGCTGTCTTACTAATTTTGAAAATGGCATCTATATATGATTTTTAAAAAACTGTAATACATTTTGTAAATTTTGTAAAACTAAACATCTCCTATACAAATAGCATTATTTTTCAGATCCATCCATCCACACACATACATAGCCCAGTGTACAAATTGTGGGCTTGCTCAACATATATTTTTCTGTTGCGTGTACTTTCCAATCAGTGATGTGTCGTGGGTATGGGGACGCGTCTGCTCCCACATATCTCATGTGGTTTACTTGCTGCATAGTATTCAATCATACAACTTGGTTGTTTTCCACTGGTATTTTATTTTTATCAAGTTTCTCAAGTGTATTTTTTGTGTGTTTGAACCCATTTCTGAACCACTTGTAAGAAAAATCCCTAGAATAAAACTACTGTGTCAAAAAGGGCAAGAGAAGATATTAATAGAAATTGCCCTCTGAAAAGTTTATCTCAATTTATTCTCCGAATAAGGATATCTGGTCTCCTGACAAGGATGTGTTCAGGGGGTTGATTGGTTTACTTCTTCTGAACAGCAAATGTTCCTGGGGTGATTTGGAATGTCTTCCTGGGTTTGTTTTCTGAATATTTTCCTATTTGTCATTATGGTTATGAGTTGCCTATGCAAAAGGAAAATAGGACTTTTCTAACACGTGCTGCAGTCTTCATATGTGTGTATGCATGTGTATGTGGATGCATGTGTTTGTGTGCTCATGTGTGCATATGTGTTCATGTGTGTATATATGTGTATGTGAACATGTGTGTGTTCATGGATGCATACATGTATGTGCCTGAGGCTTCATGCACCCGGACCAGGAGGGCATGACCTCCCCTGCTCTCTCCCTGCCCACCTCACTCCTTTGAGACGCGTCTCTGGCTGAACCTGGAGCTGGGATGGCAGCCAGCAATCCCAGAGATCCTCTGTGTACCCCAGGATACCAGGATTATAGGCAACATGGATGTGCCTGGTGTCTTCTAGGATTAGAGCTCAGGTCCTCATGCTTGCACAGCAAACACCCACTGAGCCATCAGCCCAGTCCCTCACGTTACAATCTTTCATATACTTTCATCATTTTTCAGTTGACTTTGACTCTAGCATGCTTTACCTTCAAACTCATAGAGAATGTACATAATGAGATATAAATGTTTAAGTTTTGTGGCTTGATAAGGCAGGTCTTCTCTGCTCAAGTCTGCTATGAGACCACTCAGAGCCAAAGGTCCCACACTCTACATGGTACTCTTGATGCAAACCACGAATCCACAGAAAATCTCTATGGTTGGTGTAAAATTTAAATCCACATGGAACCTACTGTGTTGTAAGGACAGATGTGGGGGCTTGAATCGATCTGCCTTCCCCACAATGCCAGGGGGCCATTGCTATCATTTGGTGGTTGTATTTCATCTTTTGAAGGTACCTGGGTCTTGCTGGACAGTAATTATTCTCAAGAAACAAGGCACATTCAGGCACCATTAGTTTCTACATATGGAAAATGTTCAGTTGGTATTTAATTGAGAAGCTACTTTAAAAAGTCCCTTTCAGGGGCTGGTGAGACAGTGCAGGGTAGAGGTGCCTGCTTGGCAAACCTGCGACGTGATTTTGATCCCAGAGTCCATATGACGGAAGGAGGACCTCCTGAAAGTCGTCCTCTGGCCTCCACATGTGTGTTAGGGCTCTTTCTCTCTCTCTAAATATTTCTTAAAAAGTCCCTTTTATATTGTAATTCTTAATCTAATTACTTGATTTTTTCATCCAACTAAAGAACTCATACATCAATAAGTATTGATGATTTTTTTTAAATGAAATGAACTTCCATTCACTCATCTTTCATCTCTAAAGGATGCAGCAACAGTTTCAAGGACGGTGGGTTCCCTCCACAGAGAAAGATCAAGGCAACACTAACAACATGCTATTGGAGTCACTCAGCAGCTGTCCGCAGAGCGGACATAATTCAGTGTTTTTTTCAGTCTTGCTTGGAAATGCCTTCCAGGGTTCAGTTACACTTTTCTCAAAATTGAAGGCATGTGTTAACTAAGTGCATCATGAAAGAAATTACAGGTGGGTCTGTCGTGCTAGGGGGCGTGCCTATCATTACTAACCATCGCCTAGGATCAGCACTGGGGAGACCACAAAATCTTAGTCAGTTCCTAATGATGCACCCCACTTAAGTTCCATCAGCCGGTGCTACTATGACCCACTCAAAAGTACTTCACTGGTCATTTTAGTTGGTGTTGGCCTTACAGGATTCACAAGTGCTCCTTGGAGTGGGGGTGTGGGCAGCAGCGGTGGCTCGGCAGGTAAGAACACTTGCAGTACAAGTGCAAGAACCTGAGTTCAAATCTCTAGAACCCAGATGCAAGGCCAGGCATGGGTGAGTGTCCCTGGAACTCCAGTCAGTGGACCTGCAACCTCACTGGTCAGCCAGTTGAAACAAAATGGTGAGTGTCTAAAGGCAGTGAGTGCACAGTAATGAAGGAAGACACCCGATGCCCAGGTCTGGGCACTGTGTACACATATGTACACGTATCTGCACATTCATGTGCATGCACCATACACACATGTACACTGAAGGTATGGGACACTGGGAGACAGCTCGGTGATGGAGAGCTTGCAGCGCAAGCAGGAGGACCCGAGTTCAGATCCCCAGAAGTCATGTGAAGCCAGAAGCGGTTGCACACGTCTGAGATCCCAGCGCTACTGTGGTGTCTTGGGAAGCAAGGCAGGAGGCTCCCTGGCAGCTTGCACATTACTAGTGTGTGTGCAGCACCAAATGACACGGTCTCCAACGAGGTGGCCAAGCCAAGGCTGGCACTGCAGGCTGCCCTCTGACTGCCACGAAATCACATGCAAACGCGCGCGCATGCGCGCGCGCGCGCGCACACACACACACACACACACACACACACACAGGTAATTTTTAAAAATAGGGTGTGGCAAGCAGCAGGGAGATTGTGAGCTGTGATACTCTATAAAGCGCTTCAGGTGGAAAAGTCTAGTTGCTCAGAGTTCTCATCAAAATGACGCTTCTTTTGCATCATGATATAATTAAAGAAACCATTTACACGTCTAGAGTTTCCGTAGGCACATCAACAAAAAGGAGATCCAAGTTCTTGCCAGTTCAATCAGGAACCACTCGAGGTTTCTTTCTTTCTTGTTAATTACATGTGTACGTTGAATTAGAACTGGAGTTTCTCCCTTGACCAAAGACAATACAATCTGTTTTATAATAGCCACAGTGGCAATATTTTAAAGCGCAGCTAATTAAAATCTCAGCATGCTCCGGTCCAAGTCACAAACCACACAACAGTGAGAGCCTCCTTGCATGGCGCTTCAGAGAACCATGCATTCCACATACCCGCGTTCCCTTCTCGGCCACGTGTGGACCGAGGACTCAGGACGTCCCCAGTGTCTCTCAGCAGTAAGCAGGGCAACTTGATCAGGGTTTGGCTATGACCAGGCCGCACCATATGGAGCAGGATATGGGGATGCGTCAAACATCATGATGGCTACTTCATACTGATGCTAGAATTTTTTTTTGAAAGTGTGTGGGTAGGTGCGTGTGCGTGTGTGTGTGTGTGTGTGTGTGTGTATGTGTGTATGTATCAGAAGGCACAGTGTATGTTGGTGGATTTAAGGAGTCATCCTGGATTGATTTTTTTTCTTCCTTTGCTCCGGGGTTTCCCAGGCTCTGCCTTTCAGGGCCAGGACTGCAGGCTGCTGCCATTTCTGTCCAATGTTTACAGTGGGATTTGGTCTTCAAACTCAGATCCTTCTGCTTGCACGGCAGAGACTTAACCCTTGAGCCATCTCTCCAGCCCCACCCTATTCCAGTACTTTCATATCAGATTAGCTAAGTTAAAATGATTGTGTGCATGTGTTTGTGTTTATGTTTGTATGTTATGTGTACATGTGAACATGCAAGAGGCCAGATGAAGGCACTGGCTATATTAAGAACAGTTTCTCTTAGTGAATTTGGAGATAGGTTGGCAGCCAGCAAGCTCCTGCGATGGGTCTTCCTGTCACCATTTCCGACAACTGATTGAGTTGCACTTTTTACATAAGCGTCAGGATTTGAACTTAGATACTGATGTTTTCACACGGCAAGTGTGTTTGCTCACTGAGCCATCTCTCCAACTCCTAAAGGGGCATCTGATGCCAACTCAGAGTACCCACCTGCCTGGTGATTCACACTGGTAAAGACTTTTTGTTAGTTTGTGGACCACATACTTTCAAAATTGAAATACATGTAACTGCATTCAGCCCAGACACTTTCTGAATATTTCATATTTAGGACTGCACATATCTTCACAGCATATTATTCAAATATTCCTAACAGATGGTCTCCAGTGCTCAACAGTGTATAGCATTAAACGACTAGAGAGCTTGGTAAACAAATGAGTCAAGGATTGAAACATCTTGCAGCTTATAAACCATGAAAGATGTTCAATAGCAGTGTATTAATAAAAAAAAGTTTAAATGTAAACATAGAAACATCAAATGGCAATGGGCAATTGTTAACAATTCGCGTCCCTTTCTAAGACGTGACTGTCCCGTACCGTCTCAGGGACAGAACCTTCGTTATTCCAGGGCCGGCAATCAGTTGCCAGAACTTCGCCTGGTCCCCAGAACTTTCTCTGCCATTCCTCACCTCACTAATGCCTCGTTCACAAGGGGCAGAGGTGGAAATTCTTCCTAAGATGATTTTGCTACTCTTACGAGTATCCAGAGCACAACTGTTTTGAAAGAGGTGGAAACTCTAGGCTCGGAGGGCAGGTGGTGAATTTGCCCAGCTGGTTAGACACACGTGGACCTGCACGTGCCTGATCTCAGGTGAGTCACCTGTGTTCTCCAGATCCCTGACGTCAGGCTTCTACAAGACTGAGCTGATAGTTGGTTTCCAGTGAGAGACTGCCTTTCTAGAACGCACGGCAGGAAACAAGCCCTCCTGGGTTCAACTTCTGCCTGACTGCTGAGGTCTTTGGGTCCTTTTGCACTGTTGATGTTGAAGAGAACAGCTAGACTATCGCTGTCACTGTGTCGCCTTATTTAAGCCAACACACAACGGCCTTCTAGATCATTCTATATTAATTTTGTGTGGGTGGATGTATGCGCGCAATTGTCAGTACAGGCATGTGTGTCATGGTACAACCCGTGGAGGTCAGAGGACAGACATATATCAGTCCTCGCCTCCCCCTTGAGGGTCGCTTATCGTTTGCTGCCCCCAAACTTCCTGGGATCCTCGTCTCCACTCCCATCTCCCCATCTTCACCTCGCATCTCATCTGGCGAGTGCTGTGATTAGTGTCTTGTTTCACAGGGGCTTTGGGGCTCTGCGCTGAGGTCCTCACATCCGGGTGGCAGTTACTCTCCCCACCGAGCCATCGCCCCGACCCTCGTTCAGTATCTCAACATTTGGCACACGAGCTAAACGTCTGCAGAAATGAGAGCTCTGCAGAAATGAGAGCTCAACCCCATTTGGCTGTACAAAGAATGTGAGCCTTTTATGACTACGTTGGTTGGCATGGATTGTGTGATCCTACGGCCGGGAAGATTCATTAAACTAAACTCCCACCTAAACTCACCAGCATGCTCACCGTTCACCTTAGTCCACCCTAGTGTTGGCTGTGTATCCAAAACACGATCCCACCTCACCGCGTGTGCCCGACAACCCTCTGCTTTACCAGGCTAGTCCTGAGTCACAGGTACACGCAGAAAGGCTGGGTTCAGGGAACAGGCATCCTCGGAAATGATTTTATTGTATTAACATCATGTAGCATGAAATCTAAACCTGCGGTGTTCTCCTTTGGTGAACAGTGTTGAATTTAGGTGCAATGTTGTCCCGAAGGTCTCCAAAATGTCCTCCTGGGTAACTGCAACCCACACTTGCTGAGTCTGTCCATTTCTTCTTGAAGCACCCCTCTATCATTACCTGTCGCTTGTTCGCACGTTCACAGGTCACTTAGCCAAACCAGGTCTTGCTTAGATACAAAATTTGTGCTGAAAGGACCCCTGGTCTCTGAACTGTTCTGACCGCAGCGACGACGACGGAGGAGCGGATGACCAGCACATCCAGAGCACCATTCAAGAGCGCAAGTGAGTCGTTCTCAGACGGTTTTGCTTGAAAAAGAAAAGCAGCTGCCGACATTGGGAAATGAAGTTTCACGTCTGGAGCAGCGAGATGCATGGCGCTGGGGTGTGGCCCGGTGAACCGAAGCACTTCTGAGGTCAGTACCGACACAGAGACGAGGTGGTGAAAGCAGTTGATTTAAGGAACAACAGCCACAGCTTTAGTCTCAAGCTGGCGCGAAGGCCATGGGTGCTGGCGAGAGACAGCAGGGAACAGCCACTGGGGAAGACCAGGGCACGCGAGGACACTCTGAAAGGAAAGCCATTAGGGAGGCTCGGGGTCTGCAGAGCACAGCAATCTCTTGTGTGGACAGCTGGGCATGAGGATGGGCATGACCAGGGCACAGGCTGCAGGGCAAGTGCTGACAAAAGCCAGGAGTTTGCCAGCCCCATCCTGCCTGCATGTCCTCTAAATCTTGTGCATTCTTTGCTGGACAGAGAGCTCTTGGAGGGGCCTTAACATCCATGTCAGCCCCCACAGCCGGTCTCCCTGGGAGCGCGGCCCACACAGAGCTGAAGCAGCTCACTGAGGACGTGGGGCTTCTCAGACCTCACAGCCAGGCAAGTAGGTGGGTCTTCAACACCTGCCCAGACACCACGGAGGGGCCGTCCACTGACTCACAGGGGCACTGATGATATAACGGTTTTATCCACAATAAGCAATTCCGACAACTGGTTTAAGTTCAAACACTTTAATCAACTCTAACAAATAATAATCATATATAGAAAAATTCTGACTCATGCATCAGATATATAAGTGATACAACCGTCACAGTATACAATGTTTACTTACTTCTGAGTTGGTATCTGTAAAACTGCATATGAGTTGCTAAGCACTGACTTAGGAAAGCGAGTAGAATACTCATCAGTTATAAATAACGCTTACACCATTCAAGCTCTTGCTAAGTAGACAACATCTCTAGGTCTGCAGCATTTCTGTGTATCTCACAATACAAACCACCTGGAAGCTTCGGAGGTTAATCGACCCAAACGTACCATTAGGCAACAGACTTCGATCCTATTAGAAGAGTGAATTTTTTTCTTTGACAGGGAGAAATAAATGAAATAAAACGTCAACTTTCATTTAATGCTTGAAGAGCTTCTACGCTTACTATTCTATTAAACACCAGAAGACACTTTGGATGCAGATTAATTAGTTAAGGTGCTACCTATTGCATATTAAATACTTCCAAGACAGCATACTGGATTATTCGTTATAAATCTGTGAAAACAGGGGCTGTCGAGATGTGTACTGACAGACCCTCTTCCACCCAGCGAGAGCCAGTGTGATCCTTTCCCTCTTCCACTGTCTATGTGCCCCCGCACACCTACAGGACAGGTGAGCTTGCTTCCAAACCCACGGCTGGGGAAGAAGAGCCAGAGGGGCCCACAGAAGCTCCAGTGTAACAGTTACTATAGTTACGTTACAGACATCCGGCCTTTCTTTTCATCTTTTGCTGCGTTTCAAGATTCTCCTGGTGAAAGAATAAGCACCGATCCAGGGGTGGAGGCAGAAGGAGGCCGGGGCAAGGAAGGGACGGCGGGGCCAGGAAACGGCCGTCCTGTTACTTACGATCTGACTCTCATTTAGGTTTCCATTCATGAAGCCCTTTTAAATACAAGGCGGCACTTCGCAACTGGAGAATTACAGCTAGATCTTGATTTACTGACAAAAGCAAGAGATGCAGTTATGCTATAATCTATGAATAATACTACTACAGTGGTGGGAGGAGAGCCACTAGGCTTGATGCAGAACACAGCAGCAAGAACCAACACTCAGAACACTTGCATGAGGGGGCTACGACACTATGTACAAATCTAAGCCACGACCCTGGTGTGACGTGAATGAGCTTGAAGGCCCAGTGGCCGGACAGCGGAGGCGATACTCTCAAAACGGAACAGGGATGTCTGAGCTGGAAGGAGACTGGTCAGAGACAGTAACAGTACTTTTTTTTTTTTTTTACAAACGAGAAGATTAATCACAAAACAAGTACATCAATTTACAATAGGCCTGAAGTAAGTGTCGTTCTGTCAATTTTTAAAATACTCTTGGTGGAAATACTTCCGCACATATATTTTGGGTACTTGAGCAGATCAAAATCTGCCTACACACCCATGTGCTGTGCACTGACTAAGCAGTACACACGTCTTGTACCATCTCGAAGTTACTAAACAAATAAATCGTTAACTATTTCCAGTTATCTTGGGGTGATCGCACTGGTTTTCTGTCTACAAGGCCAGAAAACTAAAACTGCTCAGTTTCCACTTGAGTCAAACCCAGGGACGCTGAGGCGCTGAAGCTGGTTTTGCGCGCAGGAAGCTCCCCCTGGGTCGTGAGTGACAATCTGGAAACATGGCACAAGAACATTTTCCAGAATGGGAAATGCAGACTTAGCTTTAAATGTAATACTTGTCTCAGATCTTGATTTCAGTTAGCAGGACACTTGCACCTCAGATAACCCTCACTGGCTGTGAAATGGCTGTTAGGGAGAAGCTTCGCCTGAGGTTCTGGAGCGGAGAACACTGACCAGCCACTCGCTGATGTGAATCCAGGAGCTTCTGCAGAGGCTCGTCCTTCCGGGCAGACCTCTCATCAAAAACAGCAGCACTTTAGCCTTACCTTTAAACGAGCTCCACTGACGGAAAACGACTCCCTGGACCAGCTTCCCTCTGGGTTCATTCTAGAAGGGGCCCAGTACTGTATCTGCAGACATCCATCATAATACAGAAAGCACAAGAGTTTGGGTGCTTTAAAAAGTATTAAGAGTCCCAGTAACGCCATGATAAAAAAAAATATGCTGGGAATTCCGTACTGCTTAACGCTGTTCATTTAAAAGGAATCTTTACCAAGACCTCATGTAGGAAGTTAAAATCCCACACTAGATCTTAAGGAACTTTGATTATGAATGGTGGGAAAATTAATAAAAAGCTATTTTCTCCTTCTCCAGTTTTTAATTTTAGGAGGGTATTTTAGTTTTTGTATTTTCGAAAAATGTTCACAGTTTCAAAATTGCGTGCTTTTATTGAAACACCTAAGAAACTCAGAAAGATAAGAAGGGACTTGAGTTATGATCGCAGGCTTGGCTAAGCATTCTATAATTCAAAAGCCAATAAAACAAGACTATTACCCCTGCTTTCCATTTAACTCTCAGTGGGCCTAACGAGATACAAATGCTTCATGGAAGGACTTGGAGTATATTAAGTCTCCACACACAGATGATCTTCTCATTAAAATCCTCCATGTTTCGCACTATTTTAGACTTTGGGAGGAAAAGCAGCAATCAGAAACACTTCTTACCAGTTTTTCACTTTTGATTTTGGGATAATTTTTGTGCAAGGACATAAACTAATGTGTGGAGGAATCAGCATTTTGGGGACGTGGACTTAAAAAACTCGTGCAGTTTTGGGATAAATCATTGTGCCGGGTGAACATGGCATAGCGCACATGCCACACGAGAGAAGATCTGCTCCAACACTTACAGCGGCTTTAAGTCTTATTTTGGAGTGAGATTCAAAGGCAACCGTCTGTTCTGCTATTTATGACACTTGAAACCAAGCCTGGGACTTCACTCTGAGAGTTCGTCCATTGCTTTGGGTTATCAGGCACCAGGCAAGCCCCTCCTCCAGGCCCCAACTGATTTTCAAATACAAGTCTGGAATCTTTCCTTTGCTAGCAATTTAGAGGCAGGCAGAATTTCAGCAGAACAAACTGCAGGCAGTTCCTCTGCTGCTGGTACCGCAGGATCTCAGTGCGGGGTGCACGTTCAAGGGAAGAAGGGAAATGCTGTTCTGCGGGGATGAAGCTATACTTGGCCATTGCTTTAAGAAAAAAAACCTTAAAGTCATCACTTTGAGAGGGGAGGGGTAGAAAGAGAGAGAGGAAGAGAGAGACAGCTCAGCTCAGGTCTGATGCTGGAGCTCGAAAGAACGACTCACTTCAATGAGGGGTCACAGCATCGTGACCGCAGCAGCTTCTCCGCAGAGCGGAGAGTTGTGGTGATGACCATTCTGGTGTGGACACTGCGAAAGCGCATTTTACACTACAACACTGGAATCCTAACCTTAGAGGCAACCGGCTGTTTTCAAACATTTTGAAACACAGGCGTATATGAGGTATATGCAAGTACTTTTAAATACAAAGACACATGAACACATAGGTCCGTGTTCACATCTAGTTCTATAAAACAGGTACTGCTTTTGAGTCGTCGACCACATACAGGTTCATGTTTGCATCTGTCTAAAGCAGGAACCGCTTCCCGGCACACAGTGTGTCTGTGAGCTTTGACAGCCTGCAAGATATCTGCTTTCTGGAGAACCTATTCCTGAGGGGTATTCACGGGCTGCCGAAGGTACTTCTGGGCCTATGGCGGATCAGGGGTCCAGCACCAGCACCCCTTGAGTCCTACAGAAGTGCTTGTTCAGTGAGGGCGGCCCACGTCCGTGACGGGAGTGTAGAGTAAGACGCTCGCTTCAAGGGTCACTCTTGATAGTCCCTGTTAGTATTTACAGGTAAGACGATCCTTCCCGAGGAAGGAGGACATGGAATGACACTGGACAGCGTACCGCCCGTCCTTCCTTGCTCTCTCCTTCGCTCTCCCTGCCCAATTGTAAACCAGGCTCTGGCTCTGCTAGCTGTTGGAGAACTTGCCCGCTTTCCTGGACGGCTCGTAGGGCACTCGAAGGATACTGGGCGTCTCCTCCATCACCCTGACCAGCAGGTTGTCGATGTAGTCCTCCAGCTCCCGGATGTGGGTGTCCTTCCTCCGAAGCAGCTCCTTGTGCTTCGCCAGCTCCTGCAGCACCTCGTCGTAGGTCAGGCTGCGGTAGCCGGCCATGGCATCAAAAGGGTTGCTGTCCTGGAAAAAACGCAGACCCGCGTCAGGGGGCAGGAGGTCAGGGACAGCACCCAAGCTCGGGGGAACTTCACTGAAATTGGTTTAGTCTCCCTGATCTTGGCTGGAACGGGCGTGACAGTTCTGAGTTGGGCAAGCCAGATCCTGGCAGGGATGAGGACAGAAGGACCGAAACCCAGTTACTGTCTCTGAACCCCCTTTTAAGCACTGTGGACACCTTCCTAGTGCCAGAGGCTGACATGCAACTTGAGATGACATCACGGGGTGGGGACTGAGAGTCTGGCTCAACGGCAGAGCCCCTACCCGCAGGCAGAAGCCCCGACGTGCATCCCCAGCTCAGCAGAGCGAGTGGGGAACAGGACATGTGATTCCAAACTGCAAGTGAGCTCATCTAACCACCATAGGTGGAAACCAAACAGCTGCAGGAATTAACCCAGGAATGTTAAGATCCCACCGAGACCTGCTCATGTGTGCACCACCCTCCTGCTACGGCGTCCACCAGACGGAGCGTTAACCCACGCCTGCGCTGGGAGACAGTGCATGAGCTTGGTCTCTAGTTTGCTAAGAAATGCCGAAGGCCCTTGGAGCTAAACCAAGGGGAAGATAAACACACACAAACATGTTATTGCATATATATATAGACAATATACAAGTATATGTGTTATAAATAAATAAATGTCTCTTGGCAGTGTCTTCTGCCTTAACTCAGGAGAAGAGACAGTGTTCTGAGTACCAGGTTCTAACTAATGTTATTTTCTTCCTTGTCCTGATTATTGGAAACCTCAACTTCTGTCATGTTACTGTGTATAGTTGAGATATCTGCATCTCCCCTCATTTCACTTGTTTACTTAGTTAACCTTATCACATGGGAATTCTTTTTAAAAACAAAAGTACAAATACAATCCCACTGAACTTATTTTTATTATGAAGGAGACTAAGAGTGGTGTGGCGTCAAATGCTGAGGAAGAAGATGAAGCCAGGCACTGTAACTTGGCCCACAGGATTATACTTCCATCATGTACAATGTCCACATTTAAAGTACTAATTTTTGTGCCTTTTAAAGCATACTTCCATGGCTAAAACCCCACAACTTAAAAGGATTTTCATTACCTTTGTTCAAAACATTTCCATTTGGTTTTTAGAAAAATCAAGAAAAATATTGAGGAAATTGGTTTTCTTGCTTCCAAGGCAGGCCTAAAAGAATCCATTCAGCGGAGGCTGAGGAACTGGACGGTGACTGTAAGGACCTTTCTCTCAACACAAATCACTCAACTTTCCAGTTTTCAGTATCTATGTGGATCGTGTTATGCCTGGAACTTGCCATCATTAAAGCCAAAGCTGGGTTCCTCGCTGCGCCCGCCTCTAAGCACCAGGACAGAGGCTGCAGCAGCCCCCGATGACTGAAGTGTGTCCCTTGCTCCAGGGAATCAGAAACTCAGCCGAGAGCCTCTATCTATCCCAGGCCTCAGTTCTGTGGGGTGACCCCTTGCACCAGGCCGCTGTATCCTATAGACTAAAATCAAATACACACGGCTGCTTCACAGATGGGATCAGCTGGACAATTAGCAAACAGCCCAGAGGCCGGCATGGGGAACAGTAAAGGAGGAGCAGGAGCTTCAAGCGAGAGCTTCCAACTGCGCCTCCCAGTGCAGGGTGCAAAGCTCAGGAACGGGAGACATTGCCTGAGAAGAGAAACCAGCGCAGGTTTCTCTGCTGCTTGGCATTTGCAGAGAGCAACGTAAGAAGAAGCCACACGACTGAAGCTGAGTTCTAGGCAATTAAAAATGTGAATTAAAACTCGAGATGGGGAGATGCTGGAGGAGCAGGAGCAGGGCCCGGGGCAGGGCAGGGGCCGGGCTACCCCCTCACTGAGCTGAGAGTTCAAGGACAGGAACAGAGAGGTGTAAGGACTTAGATTGCACTCACAACTGGAGAGATGCAACTTCAAGAGTTAATACCGCCTTTACCTCTGAGGCCAGCTCACGGACTGCTTCCAACACATACGGAGAATTTCTAGAGATGAGTGTCGGGTTACTAACTTTTTATTCTTTTCTTTAAAGCAATTAAACCGACACAAAGTGTATTTAATTGGCCATCAATAGGTTAAAGGTCCATCATATATTTATGAATTTATTTATAGCATAAATGTATGAGATACATTCTCAGAAACCATTTATTATATAATAGTTTTCTACAACAGAGACAACAATACTTTTGAGATACTATTTTTAAAATCTGCCAATGATAAGCAAAAGTTTGTCTTTCGACCCAAAGAATGTTGCATAAATCTGAGGCAGAAATCAATAGTTCTGACTTTCCTAAATGAAACCATCTCCCTTCAGCCCCTAGAATTTTCTGAAATAGACTTTTCTGAACTCTATTTTTAAAAGTAACAAAATCCAAATAATCTATTTTCTTTTTCAATTAAAACATTTACTGAAAAACAGAAGTTCTTAGATGAATTAAGGGACTTGATTGGCTGGCTGATACTTGCTTTTGAATTAATGTAATAATATGTAATAATAGTGAGTCTGTCCAACTCACTAATCTTAATGGAGTTATATATGAGCTGATTTCTTCAAATTAATCAAGTGATAAAATATACTTAAAGTCATTTACACAATTATACTTAACCTATCAGTAATACTGGTTAATGTAGTTATTTTTTTTCAACATTCCGCTAAAGACAGAAGATGAATGACATGCCCTGAGTTTTCCACTTTGACATAATATAAATTATACAAGTCAACCTCATCTCTCAAGATAATCTGACATTTTACAATACTGCTCACTTTACAGCCATGATTAAGAATATACAGATATACTGTCCCCTCGCCTTCACTTCCTACAAATACATTTCTGTTCCTCTCAATAAAATTTTCCTTTGTCCTTCCAGGTGAAAGATTTGCCCCAAATGCCAGCATCATGTTTCTGGCAGGAAAATATCTCGCCTGCACATGTGGCACAGATAGCCTGGAAAGGATCGAGATTGCTGGGGCAGCTTTGGCTTCACTTTACGCATATGTGAGAACCACGTGAACCTTCTCATTTTAGCCACATGATTCTTAAGCTGACAGATCACTATACATATACATATATAGTATCTGATATAAAGCCTTCTGCTTACAACTTCAAGGGATGGTCATGAAGACAAACGCTAACTAGTGACACAAGCAACAGAAAGCACGTGCTCTTTGGCTACAAAAGACTCCTTAAGGAAGGAGATGCTAAGCAAATACAAAAATTGTTTTTCAGAAGTTACAGTTTACTGCCATTCAGGAAAGCACTGGAAACGTCGGCCTCCAAGCCGGGAAAGCCTGAGGCAGTCTGCGCAGAACCGCTCAGGTCAGCGTCTGCTCCTGCCCAGCAGCCTGTGCGGGCTCCTGGTGCTCTGGGCGCTTGAGCCTCCAGCACTTCATTAAGCCAGCGCACAGGCTCTGAGGATGTCTTCTTAGTTTGACAATAATGTAAGATTCTCCTCTCTCCTTTTTTTTCACAACCAATCCTTTCTCATCCTTACTCCATTTCTGACCATATATATGCAAAAGTGTCCACAGGCGTACAAAAATGGAGACTGGATTTAAAAGTGATCAGGATTTCAGACAGTGTGCACAAGACTCAGAGAATTATCAGTGTTCTATTTTTACCTTATATACAATCTAGCCTTTTAAATTTGGAAATATATATATTACATATTACAATATTTTAAATTTACGCAAAAGCAAATTACTGGGACTCAAAATAACTGCAGATTTAGAGAAGGGTTGTTGTCCTGGTAACCAAATATTGGTGGGGTGCGATCTGACATCCGAGGCGACTGGAGGAGGGCGAGGGAGAAGATGAAGGCTGGCATTCTCTCATCATCTCATTATTGTTCTAATGAGGAACTTGGCTCTGGGAATATCAGCTCGGCTCCGCTCACATCTTCTGTCCTCCTCCCTTCATCTGCCTTTCGGTTCTTAATTAGGCCTTAAAGAGCTCACACTGCCCTTTCGACTGGCTACTGCTCCTGCTTAAACACCGCGCCTCCACAGACAGGTGTTGGCACCAGCATAGACGACATACAAACTTAATTACACAATACTCCATCCAGAAGGAGAGAAAATAACGTGGTGGACAGCTATTACTGGAGAACTTCATGTAAATTACTTCAAACATCTTATAATCTTCAACATAAAAATTGTTCAAATACTCTTCCTCAAAAACAGTCTACATGAGGACCTGCTTTCTCCTCTTAATTGTATCTTGCAGCAAATTAACAACACCTAGTAATCCTCTGACTGTCACTCAGGATCGTTAGTATTCCACAGAAAAGTAATCGCACATCAAGGATTCTTTCATCACCTTTAAATCCTTTAGCTAAAACAATTTTCACATTTTATTTCTTTAAAGAATTCTGAGGATGCTTTTATAGCAATAAATTACAAGATTTGGAAAAGTACATTTACAAGCACCTAGGAATTATAATTAAGGTTACTTAATAAACAATAGCTACACAGTTAATCGATTTTTTGATGTTGCATTTTGCTCGAGATTAAGTAACAGCCTGATAGAATTCATTTTACTATCTGATCAAAGGCTGGCTTCACATACTTCACATACTCTGACGTCTCTGCCGTATTATAAAGACTCGGATATCTACAGAACATCAAAACTTAACAAGCCGTCTACATGACAGCATGGCTGTCGTGCCAAGTGCTGCGTGTCACTTCCTGCAGTTTTAAGGAGAGACGACTGCATCTCAGATGGTAAGTGAAATGAACCCCCCAACCTCTGTTGAGCACAGCACGTCCTAGCAAATCTGGACAGAGGTGGAGGCAGCCGCCCGCCTCGGGGAGTAAAGGCTAGACTCCTGCTACTGTGAGAACGTAAGCTTCCTCCCAAGAACGTGTGCCTGTATTTCTGTAACTTCTTGTTTTCTAGGTCAGCGTGTTCAGAATCACTGCAATGGACCACTTCTGCCCAAGCCTGGATGCAAGATCATATCAAAATGTGGTTAAGACGTCTGAACAAGCCTGAGGGACGAGGTGAGTACCCGAGGCTGGTTGCTGCCAATCCTGGGAATGTATTTGGTCCTGCTCTGCTTGGAAGTCAGGGTCCTAAGTATCTGTCTGTCCAAATACTTTCCTGGCTCACTGGGTATCATGGCAGAATGTGTCTCCTATTGCTAGCAAGAAGTTTGGTTCTTTTTTCAACCCGTCTCCATGACACCAAACACGTCTCCTTTACCACACTGAGATACTAGCTGCATGGCTGGCTTTGACACAGAGCCTTCCTACTAATTTCCAAAGCTTGCAAACAAAACATGCGTATTCTGGACAAACATCTACGCTACCTCCACTTGCCTGAACGTTCACTGACCACTTGAACGGATGCTGCGGCCGATCATGCACCAAAGGCAAAGGTGGAATTTCACTTTCCTTTCATTCTCCCCAAACTGCCACACCAGTCCACAGTGTGTGTGAGGCATTTTAGCCATAGGACTAGAGAAGTCAGGTTTGCTACCTGGTGATTCCCTCTCCCCTGGGACACTCACCGGGATTTTCCTGAGGGCGTCACTGCTGGTCGGAGTCACATGAAAGCTAGGTGACACAAGAGAAAATAAGTGTTAGGGGTCACAGTCACACAAAAGCAGAACATTCTCAAGTCACTCATTCCAACGAAAATGTCCTAAACGGGAATCCAACATAAGAAAATAACAATGCTGACTCAAACTTCTAAAACACTTACAGTTTTAAAACACTATGAAGACCCTTTAGTTATTGCCAGGATTGAGAAATCATGCATCTTAAATATACCACTGCGAAACACCTTTGTGACTTACTTAGCAAGGCCTTTTAGAGAGTAGTTTTTATAACATACCATCCATTTTGTCTACACACAACTCAGTCCCCTGAATAGAAAACTGGAGCATGACGCCAACGCGGGTGGGTTGGGAAACTTAGTTAAGTCTTTGTTCGAAACGCTAGATGCCCTAAAAAGTTGATCTCTCCCTCCCCCCCACTATTCCTCGCCCCCCACCCATGAGAATATATACAGATGCAGTAGTCGTTTCTGCCATTCCAATTGTTTCTAAAGCACTAGCTTTCCAAATCTGCAGTCCGAAATCGAACTGATTTCTTCCACATAGAGTAAGAAAAGAGCGCCGGGACCAAGGCACTCTCCCGGCTGAGCCCAGTACATTAGGAAGGAGACAGCAACCCAGGGCAGCTCAACTTCAAAGCAGCTGATGAGTGACTATTTCATCGTGCACGGCAGGCTCGGCTCCTATCCAGCACTTAAGGGTATTAGCCCCAGAATTGCCTCAACGCACAGCAACTGTCTAGGAACCTTTTAACTCCACACGCATTAAAAAAATACATATTTTTTCATTATACACATATACTATCAGGCAAAAAATAACTGGAGTCCTTTGAAGACTTAAGATACTCACTTTCCAACACTCGAGGCTGTGACAGGAAACACGGACACTGGCAGGCTGTCTGAGACAGGCTCATAACCACGGGCGCAAACCACATCCCATGCTGCAAAGTGAGACACCCACGCATGGCCCACATCAAGGCACTTTCCCAGCGCCAAGCCTCCGGTCGTAAGACGACCTTTTCCAGGTAGCGCCCCTGGGCCAACAGGTTTATGTTGCTACCACATTCCCACGCCCCAGAAGTGTCCCACATGGTGTGTGACGTCAGCAGTCTCCAGAGACTGTCCAGAGTGGCTAAAAAGAAAACTACAACGAAAGCAAAGTCCAAGAAGCCATCAGAAGCACGCCCGGCACCCAGGGCGCGGTGTGCTGCCTTGGACTTCCTGCCCTCTCCCACTCTCAGTCCACGCTAGTGGAAGGCAGGGTCCCAAATGGCTGGTCTCCCCTGGCCCCGAGCAGGCCACACTGCTCCCCATCTGGCTGTGACTGCCTAGAGGATCTGATTGGCACTCAGGTGACAGAATGCTAGGGTTTTCATGAGCACAGACGGGGCAGGGCACCCCGAAGCCAGGTGCTGAGTTCAGATGGTGGGCTTGTCCTGTGACCCTGGGTGAGGCACGTAACGCTGAACATCCATGTGTCAGTACCTCCTTCTGTAAAATGAGGAGGCCACTGTCTCAGCGGGACGGCAACGGAGACGGCTTGAGTTAACGGGGTTGGAGGACAGAGGTGGGGGATAGAGAGGCAAACGCAGTCCATCAACTGTGTCCTGATGTCACGCGCACTCACTCCAGCCTAGAAGGTTTCCATTTCCTCACCAACCACAGTGGTCTCTGACAGTTAAGGGACTGAATGGTCCCCACAGGGTCCTTCTGTGGCTAAGTGGCGGAGCTGCCCAGCTCTGGAATCTGTGCTCCCAAAGGAGACGCCAGCTGTGGGTCTGCAGCGATCTTGTGGCCTGGGCTGCCTTGCATCACAGGTCCCGTGGATTAATGTGCCCACACTGTGAAGTGGGCCCATTCACAGGAGGCAGGGGACCACTCCGTCACTCTTAAAACTTTGGGCCTCCTGCACGGAAAGGTAGGATTTGAACTTCTATGAAGGAAAGTTTCTGCAGACACAGAGCATGCCCAGGGGCTGCAGGACAGCATCACACAGGATGCTGCACTGCAGTGAGGGAGCAGGGAAGAGGATCCTGAGGGGACTGAGGCCGAACGTGGGGCCTCGGCCTGCCTAAGGGAGCAGAGAGTGCTGTTTTGGGCAAGATGACCGTCCACAATTCGATTTAAATGCTGCACGCTTTGGGATGTGCTCTATGAATAACACTGTGACTGTATACCTTCTAATAACTGTCCCTGGGAGAAACTATTGAACTAAGAAGTAGAAATATAGAGATTGCATGTTTGTAATAGGACTTTTATTTTGGACGTGCTATTTGCAGGCATATGCATGTGTATATACATGAGGACACTGGAGTGTGTGTGCCTGTGGAGGTCCAAGAGTGACACTGCAATACACTGGATTGTTTCACTGCTTTGCTGCTTTGCTGCTTTGCTTTGGGGTTTCCCAGGCTCCATCTTCCAGGGCTGGAATTGCAGGCCACTGCCATTTCCACTTAGTGTTTTTACGTGGATCTAGGGATCTGAATTCAGGTCCTTCGCTTGTGAGGCAAAAGCTTTAACCTCTGATTCATTTTCCCAGCCCTGTAATAGGTTTTTAAGGATCACACTGACGATGTAGATGTGATCAAAACTGAAAATACATAGCGTCAACCACTTCTAATCATGAAGGCATCTGAGACGGCTGAGGATTCACAAGGCTTCTCCTCTGAGTTCAGAGAGGGACACACTAGCTGCAGACCTCCCTGCGGTACCTGGGCACGTGTGGGCGCTGAGGTCCCCACACTACAGCACGCTGGGAGCAAGGCTCGAGCACTGGGTATTGTCTGGCGTCTAAAAGCCGAGAACCCTTGCTTGTGGTCTGCTCTGAGCGTGTGCACACTCACATGTTGAACACTGACCAGCTCGGCCACTCACGGCTGCCTTTACTGATCTGCCCTTCTAGGAATAAAAAGAGTTAACTGAACTGAACTGAATCAACTTGGTGCAAAGGAAAATGTCCCTATGTGCTGAAGTGTAGTGCCAAGTTGTGACATCTTCCTCTAAGGCCTGCCGTCCTTCCGTCAGACAAGATCTCTGAGACTGCTCATCTGAACCACTGACGGGCCGGGAGACTGGTGTTTCCCACTGGGTATGAAATAAACTTGACCATGCTGGTGCTGACAGGAAGCCTATAAGGGGAGCCCCAGAGTTCAAGAAATGTAACTTTAGACATGAGACTTGAGGAGGTCTGGAGGAGGCATGGGATTTTAAAGAAACTTTGAAGCTGGTAAGATGCATTTGAATTTAGTAGTTTAAAAGTATTTTAAACTGAGAAATGCCTTAACACTAAAGTTTTCAGGGAAAGGCCTCACTATTTTTACTTATTTTTCTTGGTTATTTACAAATTCTGAAGAAATGTTTACAAAAAAACTCTAAAATCTAAAATATCAAACTATTATGCTTTCAAAACTTTAATTTCTAGGAATCATTAGTAGCTTGTCTATAATGCCATTAATTTATCTTAAAATAGAAGTACTGGGTGAAGAAATAAGCAGCAAACTGGCGAGAAACTGGTGTGTGCTGCTGGTAGTCTTCCCAGAGGTACGGAAATAAACCAGTCTTCCGAAAGTATGGGACCGGCCACTGCAGAGCTGGCCAGGGCTTTTGGCAAAACTCAAAGTGTTTTTCTTTTCATAAACAAACACATTCATTCACAGCAAGAAGCCCTAAGAGAGGGAAAAGACTACTCAGAATGGAAAAGCCCCAAATGCTTGCAGAGACGACCAACCACTCGAGAACAAAGGTCTGCTATGAAGCTGGCCAACGGGCTGCCTGGAGACCAGGCGCAGGGCGAGCTCCAGGCTCCGGGAAGCCGAATCTTCCAAGGAGAGGAAGGTGTGTCCGCTTGGCAAGCTCTCTGCTGGGCACTGAAAGTCCAGTGGGACTGGAGTGCCGCGACACCATCCGCATCTCCCTCCAAGCACCAGCCACACTGCAAAGACGGAGCCAAGGCCAGTGTGGACCACGGCCCAGCGAGTTATTTATACATCACTCACGTACCCTGGATACTGGCAAATCTAGAGGGTGCTGCTTACGGAGGACTTGGAGAACAGGGGAGTAGAGGAATAGCTTTCTCACTCCTAGTCATGGAAGGAGAGCTTGTGACAGTCACCTTCCAAAGTCAGCACCCAATAGATCGGGTTTAACTGCAGAGATGGCACCAAGAGGCAGGTGGGAGGACGGCCAGACCTGGAGCACCAAGCCCCTAAAGAGAGGAAGAGGAAGAGAAACACCTGGCAACGGGGTCCACCATGTGTTCTAGGAAGGATGCGGCCTTGGCGGCCAGGCGACTCCGGGTCACACTAGCCTCCTGCTGACCGCCACCCTCTCCCTGCAGCTGTGATGACGAATCCCTTTAACCCTCAGGAGGGTCGCCTCTGTGGCTCAACTCCACGTCACCAAGGACCTCTCTTTCTGAGACCTATTTCCATGCCACGTGTCCACAGCCAGGTTACTGTTAGTGTTGCTGTGAGACAGTAATCAGATTCTAGTAACTTCAAGGGAGAAAAGAAAATTTATTTGGCTTACGGTTTCAGGGGAGACACGGTCCCTTATGACAGGAAGAGCACAACAGGCACAGAAGCTGGAGGCGGGTTAAGTCACACTCATCATGGAGGCTGAGAGCCAGCTACAAAGCGCCCTGGCAGAAGCAGGGTGGGGTAACCAGTCTAAGGCCCGCCCGACACATCTTCCTCTAGCAAGGCTCCACCTCCCAAGGTCACATGGCCTTCCCAAACATTAGCTAAGGGTTCAAACACAGAATTCAAGCAATTCTTCAAGCCATGACAACAGCTGAGATCCTTGTGCTCACAATCACTCCTTTCCTTGTTTTTTCTTCATTTCCCCTTCTGCAGGAAACACCATGTTCCCAAGAACGTCTTCGGTACCGCTCAATAGTCCCCACTACAACAAGTATCTACAGTGTGGTGGGGGCAAAAAATACGGCTATTGAATGACTTAATACCCAAAGCTTGGCGAAAGATGTACAAAGACTGGGACAGCTGGCTGAGTAAGTCAAAGGCAGGTTAACGCAAATTCTGACAATAAAGTAGTAAGTTCCCCGAAAGCAGAGCAAATCTTTTCCCTAAATAACAAAGATTGCTTAAATTTGAACTGAAAACACATTAGTGGAACATTTTTAGTTCCTTATAAAATGGAAAGAATGAGCCCAACAACTGCCAATGAGAATGAGTTTTCAAATTGGTAAATTTCTAATAGGATCAACTCAACCAGCCAGGTAGTTACAGAATCCAGTCAAATTAATGACAGTGCAGAACTAGACGCTGCGCTCTCTCCTGGGACTGGGCACACACACTAAACACTCGGATGACAGAGAGAATATCTAAGTGTCTATGGGGATTAACTGCAATTTACTTATTAATATTCTCACAGGATATCTTTTAAGAGATCTCAGAGGCAAGACAATTAAACATTGTGGTCGGTGACACAAAGATCACAGACGACAAATTCGGACTCAGTGGCTTTTCTGTATAAATACGAGAACGCTACTGGAGGAAGCTCCAGAACTTAAGGATTCCCACAAATGAAAGCATGCTCCATGAAGAATATCATAGCCAACCAGGTTTACCTCACTGTTGTCTCCTACTGAAGTAAAGTGTTTATTTCAAAGACAGTCACACAACTTACAGACATTTCCAAACATAAGCCAAGTGGATCCGAAACGCCATTCCTTTGAAACTAAACTTGTCAAATATTTTTCTCTGAAGTATGTTACTACTACATAAGAAAAATAAATTCTTGACTGAAAAGAAAGCAATGCATGACCAAGACAGGGCAAGTATTTCCCTCCTCTACTAGCTTTATTTTAGAATACCACCTATGCACATTGCCTACCAGTCTAAAGACAGTGGGCCCAGGGGGCGGCATTTTCACATCTTACTCATTTCTGCAAATATAAGAGGAAGCATACTATAAACCTGGCAACAATCCATACATATTTAATAGTCAAAAACCTAGTAACAATCCATACATATTTAATAGTCAAATTCTCATCACGTTTTTTTCTGATAAGTGAGATAATACTGTTTTTCTAACAGCACAAAATGACATAATACTAAATAAATGATTGTTATTGAATGCTTCAAGCATGCTCGTCTGAGTCCTGAAACTACTCAAGCTGCATTTTTACCCTTGTGAAGAAAGAGGGTGTACCCACTAACGAGGAAATGAGGTCACCTTCAGACCTGGATGAGGACACCCTGGGACTTCTGTAGAAGTATTTTCCAAAAAGGGACTTGGAAGTGCTTGGAGTTTTCAATACAGTCTTACTTGTCCTTCTTAGGATGGCAGCTTTAACTGCCTTCTTGAATAAATTATAATTTTAAGATTTTTTTCAAGTTGAGGCTCTAACTTGGAGAAATCCCATCTAATCTATCTATTACATGTGTTAACATAGACACTCTATAAGAACATAGCAGGAGCCACTGTGTCCAGATGTGCTGATGGCTGCAGTTAGACCATGGCAGGAGCCACATGTCCAGGTGTAATACGCCAGTCACCCTCTGCACGCTCTGGGTTCCATCTTACTTAACTGCTTCTCGCCAGGTCGTTACCCCCATTTATCCAGAAGGGTGAGCACACAAGTCCCTCAGCTGCTCCACAGACTGAAGCCCAGACATGACTCCTCGGCCTGAACTCGCCGTGCTTGTTCTGTCTTCCTTCAGACACGAATCAGTGCCCTCGTATTCTCACCCCACATGAAAGCCTTCACTGAAGCAGTCTGAACATAACTGCATCAAAACTTAAACCATGCTCAGTGTGATTTTTCATTGTTAATAATTTTTGACAATGAATTTCCTTGAAGGTAAGTCTGTATGAAAGAAACGCATTTGCATACCTCCGGTAGCCAAATAGGTGACTCACTCGGGCATCCCTTCCCATAGCCTCCCATAACCTAGAGTTAATTATCATAAAGCTGAGCGCTACTCAGGGCTCCATTAATTGCCTCCTCCATAGCAAACACACTTCCTCAGGAAGCTACCAGGCAGGGAAGATAGGCACAGGGAACAGTTCTCAACTCCCATTAGGAATGGTGAGATTGCTGAGGGTCTAGCAAAGCGCTAATGATTTGATGGTATAGTCCATTCCTGGTAAACTGCTCCCTCGAAACTGATCTAAGCACTTCTCTTGAGACAGATCCTGCAGTGTAGCCCAGTCTGGCCTCAAACTTAAGTCTTCCTGCCTCAGCCTCCCACTTGCTGGCGATAAAGATGTACAAACACCACACACCATTGCCCACATGGCCTTCTCCAAGCTGAGCTAGCGAAGGAGGAAGTATTGAGGACACAGGGAGCTATGCGGGAGGAAGGGCTGGGGACACAGAGAGCCCTGTGGGAGGAAGGCTGGGGACACAGGAGCCATGCGGGAGGAAGGGCTGGGGACACAGGGAGCCATGCGGGAGGAAGGGCTGGGGACACAGGGAGCCATGCGGGAGGAAGGGCTGGGACACAGAGAGCAATGCGGGAGGAAGGGCTGGGACACAGGGAGCCATGCGGGAGGAAGGGCTGGGGACACAGGGAGCCATGTGGGAGGAAGGGCTGGGGACACAGGGAAGGATAGACCTTACATTGTTGTACAAAGTAAGATTTTTTTTTAAAATGTGGTATCTTGTCAAATTTAAGACACATCATGGGCTGGGGAGATGGTTTAAGAGGTGAGTGTGTACTTGCTATGCAAGCTGAAGAACCTATTTGGATCCCCAGAAAGCATGGTAGCATATGCCTCTAATACAGGAACTGGGGAAGCAGAGACAAGAGGGTCTCTGGGATTTACTGCAGCCACTTTAGCAAATCGGTAAACTCTAGTTGCACTGAGGGAACCCGAATAAAAAGTAAGGTGGGCTGACAAGATGGACAAGGGTGCCTGAGAAGAGAATCAACTCCCAAAAGTTGTCTTCTGACCTCTACACGCACTCTACTGAATGTACTGGCCACAGCATGTGTTCTCTCTCTGTCAATCAAGGTGGACAGTGGTTGGCAGGCACCTGACGCTGCCTCTGGTTTCCACCTGCACACACACATGCAATGAGACAGCTGTTTCCTCTCCTTACCAGAGCTCACCACCGCACCCTGAACTCAAAGACAAGTGCGCAGCGTTTCCCACAATGCCCTTCATCCATCCTCACTCCTAATGACCAGCGTCCATATCTACCTACCTGTTGTCCCGACCTCGAGTCCTCCCCTCCTGCCCATCTCCCAGCCTGTGCCCAAGACATTGATTCCGTAGCACAGCCCCACTTAGCTACGTCAGAGCTCCCTGGTGCCATCCAACGTCCTCAGCATGGCCTAAGACCCGGCACCCGTGCCGTGCTCTACGTTTCAAAGGCCAGGATTAGTAGCTCAGTAGTCTGATAATGAGAAAGAAGAAATCACCGGATCCTGGCAACTGGAGGCCACGCAGCGCCCTGGAGAGTCTTGGTTTCCACAGCACGCTAGCCTTCTGGCACTGCGCACCCAGAGGACATCTATGAAGTTCAAGCTCAGGAACTAGATAATCAATTTACCCTCCCCGTGCAAAAAATTTGTGTTGGGGCCCCATCCACAGCTCTTCTTTGCCGTACACAGCTGGCACATCGCAAGCTGCACATTCCTCCCGTGAAGGTAATGTGTTTGTAACAAGTGTTTGCCGGGTACGGAAGCTTTCTGAACCAAAACTAAAAAAGGGCAACATCTAGTTGCACAGCAAATAACTAGACGGTGGATGTGGGGTTGGGAATATCAACTCTCGCAAGGGCCGACTGGAAGAACCTGAGGGAGAACTAACAGGAGTCAAGACCGAACTGGCCCTGAGCAGGCTCCTCTCTGGCCAGCACCAGACCATTTCACAGCCAACAGGGGACCAAAGCGAGTCTAGAACAGACAATATTAGGCAGGAGACCACAGGGAAAACACACCTACCAGCCAGTGTCTGAAGCATGGAGAATCATACACTGTATGTGCTGCAGATGTATTTGTCTCAAAATAGTCAGTCATAGCAGCCACGAAGACCACCAGTCAACACGCAGCAACGCCTCTCTGCCTCTTGGTTTATAAAAATAATGATTCTGATTCTACTTTAAGCCTTCAACGACAACAACAACAGAAAATAGCTTATGTATTGATTTGCAAAAAATTAGCACGATAGGGTCAGTGGAATCTAATCTTAATACCCTCCTCTCAGAAGCCACCAGAGGACTTCCACACTCTATCTCCAATTTGATCATCTCCTAACGACCTGTTCTCTTTAACTATCGGACTCGCTATGTGCTATCCTGTGTCCAGTGCCTAAGAGCTCGTTAATTACCTAAACTATATCTCCATAGGTCTTGTTAATTACCCGTCTCCTGTCTCAGAGGACCTTGTTAATAACTTGTACAGTCTCTCTAAAGAGGTCCTAACAACACATTAAAATTAAAGATGCTTTTCTTTTAGCACCTGTCAAGTGCTGTAAATTGAGAAATTTTCACATCAGTTTATTAGCCTACAGTAGTTTTGTGGGTTTAGGGTTTGTTTGCTTCCTTCTCTCTCCATAATACCTCTGTGTCTCAATTTCTCGACTCAGTTTAAAAAAAAAAGAAGAGGAAGAAAAAGGAAACTTAACAAAGTTTGTCTTTTCTGCCACAGACCTTATTTTTTGTTTTCAGCTTTGAAGACCATAAATATCAATTTGCATTAGAGTTAGCAAAGGGCTGGCATGGATGGCATCTGCAAATTAACCCAAAGGGAGACTCGCCAATTAATGAGGCCTCTCATAACGAGTATTAGGATGACAAGGAGTCGGAAAGTTTCAAGCATCTCAGGGGAGGCCCAAAGAAGTTCCAGTTATGCTGTGGGAATAGCCCATCCACACGGCTCACCTGCCCAGCTCACTGCCATGCTGGAAGCGCTCAGTAAGCCTGGCACACCAATGGATTAATGATGCTAAAAACCATCTCAAAAGTTGGTTTGCAGGCTCATAAGTGAGACTGCAGCTGTTCAGCTGTGTAAAAGATTTATGACCTACCATGAGCAGCAGGCAAATTATCACCAAACAATCTTGCTATTAAAATAAACTTTACTCATGGTCAGGTCTGCAAAGCTAAGGACTGAACTATCAATTCATTCAGGAAAAAAAAAAAGAAATCTATGAAGACCTTACAGATATAAGTTTAACAATTATAAATAGGATAGGATTGTCCTTGGGATTATTTGATTACTTCTTCCAATAAAAGGGAGCATTACGTTAACGATTTATAATTTTATACAACTCCATAATGGCTACCTGTTAGTAAGTCAGTCTATGGAGATTTTTGATTTGTGAAATTAGAAACACTTAAATTTACACTCTGGGTAACTGCTGTTTTGTAGTTCCAAAGAAAGGTACGGCTCACTCATATACAGGAAGCAACCAGTTAAGGAAGAAAAAGGAAGAGAGGGAGGGTTGAAATCCAACTGACCACAGAATGAAAAGACAAACTGTCATAAATTATGCACTATTACTGATAAATGCGACGTCTTGGTCCTGAGGACTATTTCTAGACTTTTCTGAACGATCTCTGGCCTGAATTCATCAATTAACATGAAGCTCTAGATGACAAATACAACAAATGGAAACCTATGACGCAATATAATCGAAAGCCCAGGAATAACAACATAAAGTTCACCCCTACATTACCTGGGGTAACAGAGTCTGTGCTACTGGTAATCACAGCTGCAGCAAGTCAGAAAGCAACTGATTCTGTGCGGATCACCAGAGACCCATGTATCCAAGACAAACGATGGCCTCCATGTTCCTCCTCTCCCTGACGCGGCAGCTGGCGCGTGAAGCAGCTTGTATTACTGATGCTCACTGCACGGTGGTAGCAGGTCCCAAATCCCAGCTACTCAAGCATCTGAGGCAAAAGCATCACAAGGCTCAAGACCAGTCCGGCTTAGGGAGCAGCTGAAAGCCAGTCTAGGCTGCTTAGCTTATTCTGAGCCACTGCCAGCAAGAGCAGATACAGCTCACCGTACAACTCTTGCCGAGCATGTGTCCAGCCCTGGGTTTTGTTTTTTTTTTTTTAAGGAGAAGTTCAGAATAGGACACAACAATTTTCCCCATATGGTTAAAGAGTTTCCTTAACTAAGTAGAGGTACATTTCAAGGACATTAGAGTTCCTTAGAAAAATACACATTCCAAGGTTTCTGTTCAACTGTAAAAGACAGCAAACCAATGAAAGCATGTATCACTATGACTAAGGGCCGGGCCTCGCCTGAGACAATCATCTCCACGTGTTCGGCTCTCGCTGGAGTTCCCGTGCGTCTTACCGTCTTGCTCCCTGCAGCAGTGTAGAGCAAGCCACCTTCTGCTGGGCGCTCTCTCGGGCAGGGTCCCATCCTGCTAACACAGCTAATGTAGTGGAGAGAAGTTTATCAGCCCGACTCCTGCTCCCAGCTGTGGAAAAGAACTGACACTGTGAGGGGAACCATTACATCCGTCACTTAAGTCCAGTCGGTCCTCAGTGGGACCTGGCTTCCCAAGGATGAGGCTGGGTGCAGTGTGCACAGCTGCCATCGCAGCACTGGAGAGATGAGGCAGGGGAGCCACGGGCTTGAGGCCGGCACGACACCCCACAGTGAGACCGTGTCCGAGATAAAGTAAGAGAAGTCTATCATTACTGTACCCAACAGCCACACGGCCAAGAGCGGCTGGGCCCTGACAATCCTTCATTTACAGAAATAGCCGGCAAGCAAGGCCTTCTGGCCAATCCCTAGACAGGCGTGGAAGAAGAGTCGACAGGGGTGAGAGCGAAACAGTGTAGGTTCCCCTTGGAAGCGCTGCACAGCACCCCAATACCTCGTTACAGAGGCAGAACTCAGTCATGTGTCCCAGCAAACTGCAGGAACAACAGCCAAGTGTGTGTCGCGTGGTGCAAAGCCCAGCGCACAGGAGGCTGAGGCGAAAGAGGCCATCCTGGAACAGAGAGACCCTGTCTCAAAACAGCGCTGATTTTGTTGAGCACATATATCCATCAACACTTTTCACGTCATGGCAAAAAAATCACCACTGTCAATGACTTTAAAATGCTGTCCCAAACAATTATATTTGCTTCTGGAAAGTGGTATTTCAGGTGGGGAGATGACTCGGTGACAGAGGGCTCGCAGACCAGGGAGAGAAGCAGAGATCAAGTCCCCAGTACCCCTAGGAAGAAGTCAGGTGGCCTTGGCGGCTCACTTACAATCCAGCTCTCTAAAGAGGACCCAGCATCCTCAGGACAGGCTGCTACTACACTAGTGGAAATGGCGAACCCTGGGGTCTGCCTCAGAAAATGAAGTGGTGGACAACTAAAGAAAACACGTACTTCCCACCTTGGTCTCCACATGTATGCACTCACACATGCATTCACACACATGAACACTCATGTACTCAGGCATCTATATCAAGCTCACATAAACAAGAAGAAAATAAGATTCTGCTGATATAAAAAAACACACTGCTTGACAGTTATAAGAGAGCCACACAGTGAATCAGCTGATTCTTTAGCTGTTAAACAAGGAATGTACTGCTGCTGCCAATCACCTCCCTGTGATTTATAATCCATAACAAGCGAGGACAAGAACAGGTTTGAAGTACTAACAATACTAGTAACAAACCTGACACTGGCCCTAGGATGACAGATGCTAACTGGCACCCATGTTCTGAGCAGTGGAGATCTGCAAACGCCCAGGGCACATGGTGCTGCCATAGACTGAACCCCAAGTCTACTTCCTCCTGGGCACACAGCTAAACCCAGCTTCTCGCCGGCTGCAGTGGGGACGGGCCCGACCGACCTATGCGGGCACAGCACTCCAGGCCTGGCACAGCTTCTCCCCCGGCTGCAGTGGGGACGGGCCCGACCGACCTATGCGGGCACAGCACTCCAGGCCTGGCACAGCTTCTCGCCCGGCTGCAGTGGGGACGGGCCCGACCGACCTATGCGGGCACAGCACTCCAGGCCTGGCACACAGCATCAGCCGCACAGGTCACACCCCTGCTCTGCGGCACACGCCTGCAGATGAGACGACAGAGCGGTAGGTACAGAGGAGAAGCTCGGCTCCCGAGACTGTGCAGTGACCACACGGGGTGGCCACTTATTCTGCTCCTTCTGCCTGTGACACGTCACCAAGACGTGGGGCTCTGGCCGGGGCTAACCTATGCTAGCGCCCGGTTCTGGAAGGTAACAGAGGTGTGTCATCTGCATTGAGAACATAAATTTTGGGATCTTATGAAACTGTCTGTTCAGTACTAGAGGGTGAATCCAAGGCCGTGTACACATTACAACGAGCTCTACCACTGCACTACATCCCCACACTTTAAAAAACAAGAAAATAAAACTTTTGTTCAATTTGACTAAGTTACCCATGCTAATCATGAACTTTTAGTTTATTTACGTATATAGATATGTATGTATGTGTGTGTGTGTGAGAGAGAGAGAAAGAGCACACGTGTGTGAGTGGCACGGGGGGGGGGGGTCAGAGACAACTTCTGAAAGTCAGTTTTCTCCTTCCACTATGTGGAGATTAAACTCAGGCCATAAGTTTGCAAGCAGACACCTCGGCCACTGAGCTAACTCCGTGATGTGAACTTTCAATTCTCCTGCCTTTGCCCCACTAAGAGCTGGGGTAACAGACATGCATCACCGTTATGAGCCTTTTAGGTTTTAAACAACGTCCATGTTCAGTCTATTCCAAAAATCCGCATGGCCCACAGTGGGTGGAAGCAGGAGGCTGCAAAATGAAAGAGCATGTTGGGAAAAGGCTCTGCTCCTGTGCTCATTTCTCGAGGTTTCTAGCATCTACTGCCTGCCACGCCTCGTGCTGAGATTCAGGGCAAAGAGATGAACGAATGCAGGTCCACCCCCAAATCAGTCGCGAAGAGAGGAGGAACAAGTGACCAAGCTCTCAGTGAACAGCACAGGGCTCCCACCAGTGTCGAGATTATGTCAGCAAATGCTGCCACTCACAAAACTACATCTGCTCCTGAGCAGCCTGGGAAAGGCTGCAGGGAGCAGGCTGGGGAAATGGCTCAGTGGGTGAAGTGTTTGCCACACAAACCTGATGACCTGAGTTCAAATCCTCAGAATTAATTAACAGCTAAACACCATGGTGCAAGTGTCTGTAATCCCAGCACTTCTACCTGGAGATGGGAGGCAGAGAAAGGAAATCAGTGGGCACTTGTGGTCAGGCAGCCCGAGGTACACAGCTGTGAACAACAGAGACCGTATCTCACTCAAACAAGGTCCAAGGTAGAATGGACATTCAAGCTTGTCCTCTGACCTATTATTATACATGGATGCTGTGGTAAATGTTCACACACACACACACACACACACACACACAGCAAAGGTGTGGAAGGGCAATGAGCAAGTATCCAAACACCCCAACATAAGGCCTAACTCATTTCCTGTCGGTTTTACAGGGGAACAATTCCAAGAAGCACGGAAGGATATTTTGTGACTTCCAGTATGGCTCCTTCTTCAGGTATTGTCACATACACAAAAATAAAATAATAAAAAAAAAAGACTGTAACTTGTGAAAAGAATGTTCCTTAGTACATTTAAGATTGGGAGGAATACAAATAAAATTCTCAGATTTAATCACATGCCTTATTCACTTAGAAGGCAATAATATCATTCCTGTGTTCCTATAACCCAATCCTGCAGTCACACCTGTCTAGAAAACCCTGTAAATGGGTCCCAACACACTGGAAAAATGATTGACAACATATGTGCAACTGATGGGAGTCGGGGCCTCCAAAAGCAAACAGACTTGGGAGCCAGTATGAGCACTGCAAAGTCCCACAGGGCTCGGGTGATGAATAGACAGGAATTCTGGACACCGCTGAATGACAGTACCACCTTACATAAGCTCCTGGCTACAAATATGAACAACAGAATTCTTTTCATACTATTAAACACAGCAAACCCCACAATAAAATGTTTTCTATTTTCTACAAAGATGGTTTGTGGTGCAAGAAATTAACTTCCCATGAGTTTGTGTTCTGTCCTCATATCTGGACCCTCAAAATACGAAGAAAAAAATCTTTAATAAGTAACATTTTTACATGTTAACAATCATGTAATGCAATACAGCTCTAATTTTGATAGAAACAATATTAATGTCAAAGTAGCCAAAAACAAAGCCTGAGTCTCTCTACAGGTCACATTCCCTGGTAAAGTCCATGGTAATCCAAGTACACAGCCCAAATACAGACCGGAGAAGACTTACTGCTTCATCTGCTGACGTGATGGCAAGCACATTTGTCTGACCATTTCCCACTTTCTGTTCAGTGATTTTAAAATTACCTAAATTAGTCGATCTCTAAGTTATTCTGGACAGTTGCTTTCAACAATCTTCTGCAAAAATACGGTTCAGAGAGTAGGAGGGAAAAACCACTTCTCTTCACTCTTGGAACTTTGGATTTGATGACATACAAGGACTCTGTGAACAAGTGACGTATTGTAGGACCAGCACATCAAAACTATGAATGCCAGTGAGATATTGAGACCATATGCACAACCTGTGTCTCTTCAGTTAGTCTATAAGGAAAAGTGAATGATGCTTCCCCAAATCAGAGCAAACACCCATTCAGTGATAAGAAAAAACACAAGAAATAAGCAGTTCTCTTTCAAACTTTACATGTGTAGAAGATTAGCATTCAACTGAGGTGACGGGCAAGCCCAGTCCACTCGAGTGAGGCTGATGCCACATTTTCTGGGGTAGTGGGACAGGAAGAAGAACCGATTCTGAATAGAACAACTCGTCAGTCTAGGCAACAAGAGATTCCTGCACCCCTTACCCAAGTGCTTGGGACCCAGCGTGTTTCGGTTCCCTGGGTTTTGGAATATCTGTGTGAACGTCACATGTTGAGTACTCCTCAGCTGAAAATCTGAAACCTGTTCATTTGTGATGAAAACATTAACACTTAAGCCAGGATTCCCACCGAGAAGTGTGCCGGATGTTGAGTTAAGATGCCGCTTCCGGAACCTCAATGCGCCCAGTGCTACTCCCTGTGCAGCGCGAGTTATTTATCCTCACCGAACCACCCAACTAGGTGTTCAAAGATGTGGATGCTAAGGTTTGTGGAGACCACATTCCAGTAAGTGAAACTCCCCCCCCGTACATGCTGTACAGGTCTATATACTACGCATTACAACTGTGGGAAAACTTCCAGCATGTGGCCAATACTCTACCATGCTCTTCCACTATGACTTAAAATTTCATGACGTTCACCCTGGTCTTTGCCTGAGTCTCCCCAATCCACTTCTTTATCAATCCCTTCTGGAAAATCCATAATTGTATTAGGACGCATGGAGTCCAAATGATACTAAGAGATGTTTATATGTGCACGCACGTGCGTGAACTCAGAGTTTTAAAAGTCTAGCCTGCACCACAATAATATTCCTATGGCTACAAGTCATCAGAGATCCCTTGGTGGAGGTACAGCACCCACAAGGGTAGTTGAATTGGTCACAGATAAGAACTATTTCCAATCGCCCATGTAATAGGAACAGCTAACGTCTATTTTGCGGCCCTTATGACTGCAGCCAGCAGCTGGGAAGGAGCAGCATCTGGACCGCTCTTGGTCCACCAACGCTCCCCAGACAGCCCAGGAGTTAACACCCCACAAAACACCTAGAAACATACTTTGCGCTTGAATTAATGCCCATGAGTCTCGCCGGGTCTCATCAAAACCCGGGCAGTCTTCTCCCAAAGATGTGGTGAGTCTCTGGCTCACCAGAGTGGGAGGACTTAGCGCTGGAACATTTGTCCTTAAAAGACAAAACATTCAATTCCAAAGATGACATGGCAACACTTGGCTCTACAACCAACTATAAAAATGAGTTATTTTAGTTGAATTACAAGGAATTTAAAGTATCCACTTAAAAGGTAAATTGACTATTTTGAAGTACAAGGTTTCCCAAATAGCAAAAGCCCTTCCCCAGGGAGCATACCTTGAAGACGGCATGATGGCTGAAGCCCTGAATTTTGTTGTAAACGGATTGGTTGACTCAAAATCAAAATAGTCCTGACGGTTTTCACTAAACACATTGGGTGACTTCAAATCACTTGGGCTGTCAGGTCCCCCATTGTTAAGTTTATCAACTCTCCGGCTGTCTTTCTTCCCAGTCACTCTGTCAAACAGGCTCACCTTCTCCCTTTTTTCTCTTTTATTGTCTTTTCTTACTTCAATTGATCTCGAAAATAAAGTCACACTGCTGTCCCATGGCTCGCTGCTTTCTTCAAATGGATTTTTCTTCCTTGGCAGTGTTGCAAATTTTTGGGGTAAGGAAGCAGTCACATTTGTAAACAGGTCATTCTGTCGTCCAAAAGAGGGGTCCCCTTCATCCATGATGCTGTCAGGGTGGCTCATCTTAGACGTATCGAAGCTCAGCGTTCTTCTGTGTGGCGATTTGAGACTTCCTGTGAACAGTTTCGTCATTAGTATGTGGTGTTCTGTGCCCATTCTGCTGATCTCAGGATGAGAACTCGTAGCTAAAGACACGCGCTTCAAGACAACCAAGAAGCCGCACGGTGGAAGCTAGCACTCTGCAGCAGGTAGCTATGAATACCAGTGCACTCTACAGCTGGTGACTTAGTTCAGACACCATGTCACGACCAAAGAATAATGTCAAAACTAAAGAATCTATGAACATAATCCTCGAAGTTCCCAGTCTTTTACATTAGAATTAAATTTACTTTCTCTAAACACAAAAGGCTTTCTAGGGATACTATGGGATGGACCATTCATTCATGCTGAGGCCTGTGTGGGTGTGTGTGGGTGTGAATGCACGTAGACAGGTATAAGACAGAAGTCAGGAAACAACTTCTAAGGTCCTTCTTTAGAAGCTGTCTGCTTTAGTTTCCAAGACAGGCTCCCTCCCTGGTCTGAAGCTCATCCAGCAGGGCAGCCAGGAGCCCTACGAGTCCTGTGTCTAGCCCTCGCCAGAGCTGGGATCGGGAATAAGTGACCCACATCTGACTTTTAAAGTGGGTTCTGCTTGAGTGCTTACCCCAGCTTTCCTTCCGCCCTGCTGTAGGTCTCTGGGACAAAATCAATGGCAATGAATGGGTGAGACTGGGACCCCACACCACCCCAGGATGGAAACGCACAGGGGTGTGTGTATCTAGTTGGGCTTCAGCACCATCAACGGCATGTAAAGGCCACTCAACCAGCCCTCACCACACCGCGGGGACAGGCGGACTCACCACTCTGGGGAAGGGCTCCAAAGGCATCGAGCTGGCGACCGAGATGGGTGGGACCCAGGACACCTGCCCTGGGCTTCTCCGGAGCCCCGTGAGCCCCGCTCAGGTCCGACATTGAGTGCGCCGAGGAGAGTCGCTGAGGACCCAGGAGAAAAGGCTTTTTCGGCTTGGATTTCAGGTGCATGTCGCCGGGCATCTGGCTGGCATGGGGGGCAGGCGCGGATGCGCTGGGCAGGATGGCAGAGGCCGTGTCTGAGAAGGCCCCGTCGCTGCGCCGGCCCTTCATCTTGTCTTTCAGCTTGGCGAACGGAGACCGAGTTCGGTCCTTCATGGACAGGTCGAACATGCTGGCCGTCATGTTGTTCCTCATGAATTGGATGCTCACCTTGATCTCGCCCCTGCTCTTCACTCTCTTCCCTTGCTTGGACTCCAGCCTAAACCATCTTAAAGAAAAGAAGTTCGTGTGACCGACCAGGGGACAGCAAGATCAGCCACACACTGGGAGTTTCTACTGGTGGCTTCCGCCCCATCATCTCTGCGTTTACTCACTGTTCCGAGAAAAAGAAATGGTCACATTTTCTGTGGTTTGACACACACTGAAGGAATAAACAGGACTTTGGCGAATACGAAAAGGACATTTGATAAACTTCCCTCTCATAATCTGAGAACCTTTCATTATCAAAATCTCTCCCCAACAGCACCTGTTTCTATGTGGGTAGTATTAGCAATGGCTGGAGGGCATTTTTAACATTTAGCCTCCGGGGCAGAAGCTCTAAAAGCATTCATGGCTTTGGATTATTTCATAAAATGATGAATAATGATGACATTTTAATCAAGTAACACTTGGCCCTATCCCAAAAATGACCTATATAAAAATATTAAACAAATTCTGTTAACACCAGAGATTAGTACAGCCCATTTGCGAATCACTGAATCTGCCAAGTGACGTTACTTAGTCGCATTTAAATAGCCATAAGCCTTTTCCCAGATCAAATACATAAAAGGCATATAATGCAAGAAATGACAGCAAACCCTATGAAGTTTAAAAAAAAAAAGTGTGTAAATGTTCCCTGCTCGACTCTCTGCTTCCTCTCATCTTACACTCTGGACATGAGGAGTTCATGGGTTGAGAGACGGCTCAGGGTTAAGGTGTCTGCCTCACAAGCAAACCTGAGTTTGGATCCCCTGTTGGGCCGAAATGGTGGAGGCCTGTTATTCTGGCCCTAGAAGGCAGAGCCTGGGAATCCCCAGTGCAGAGCAATTGAGACAGAACAATCCAGAATGATCCCTGATGTCACCTTTAGACCTCCACAGGCAAACACACTCACACAAAATGTGAAAAAGGAAAAAAAAAAAAGGATTTCATATAGCCAGGAGTTTCTGGACACCATGCCAGGTAACCCGCCAGTTTTAAGCAATGGGTAAAAAAGACAAGTTTCTTGGGTTGTGTTTACAGTGTTTTCATCCAGAGAAAGCCTCCAGTTGTTGGTGGCACAAATGGTCACTGGACGGCAAGCGGCCCAAACAACTGCGAATGCAGGCCTGCAGTTTCCCTGGTGTTTCCGCATTACTTAGCAGCGAAGCATGATGCCCACTCCCGAAGGCATGTGATTCTTTAAATTGACCTCTAATAGAGCAGAACGAATTTTCTTAGCTACAAAGCAACTCTGATCTAATTTTACACAAGTTCTTTTGCTCACTGTCGCCAACAGGACGTGCCAAGGAACAAGTGAACTTACTGTGCACAGGAAGGGCAGAGAGCAGCAAACGCTATCGGCTGCATGCAAATACCATGAGAGAGAAATACTTTCTTTATTAACCAGACTGGAACAATTCAACCAAGATATGCAACACTGTTATCCATATAAGCAGTTTCTATAGAATATTTTGTAAGAGGAGGCCTCGATCTAAAGTAGGAAAAAATTATATGTGATAATTGGAAATCTGCAAAAATGGGGCTAAGAATAAGAAATGAGGTGATGAATGAGACAGAGACCATTGGCAAGAAAAAAAAAAAAAAGCCCCTTAATGTGTCTGAAAACTAAGTTACACAGCAGATAACTAGAAGTTTTGGACAACAGAGTGTTTGAGATGGAGGAACATACTTTTGATGGGTGATATTTCAGCAATCTCTAACACCTCAAATTACATGAAATATGGATGGACAACCTCGAAAGAAATATATTCCTAAGCAAACCACAAAACACACCTGTGGACTTCCAAGGAAATACACCTGTAAGCTCCCATAGGGCAGGAGGCGAAGGCGTTCAAAAATCCATCCCATTTTAGATGGAAGCTAAAGCAGACCATCTACCTGGACAGCCTCACTTCCCAGGTCTGAGAGCACTAGGCACAGAAGGGCGTGTCACGTCCAGGGTCCCACTGAAGTCAGCAAGGCAAGCTTCCACATTGGCATGTACATCTGCGGGCAAGGCACGCACTTGGGCACTGATGAGCCACATGTACTACGACTAGTCACGCAGCTGCCACACCTCGGGGCACTAGATTTACTCAGCAGAGGGCCAACAGCATCCACCGCAGCGGAAGCTCCTTGAGGGCAGGTCTTTCAACATGCGGAACAGGATTCTTCAAGCTGTAACTGACATGGGCTTCTGATCCCACTCTGGTGGGACACAATGTCCAAGTAGCTTTAGACCACCGAGTAACAACACACTTAAAAACGAACTGTAAATACTGATTTCCCCATCCCCAAAAAGGGGAAAAACCTGCAACGAACGCTGACAAACAGACTAATTTTAAAAGTAGCCCTCACAGGCAGCTTGGGCAGCTGTTTGGAAAGCGATGGGAGAGGAAAATAAGTCTAATGAGAATGTCAAGAAGCAGTCCTGAAATGGTGTTTGCTTTCTCGGGCTTGCATTTGGGGCTTACGGGATTAATGCGGGTTCTCTTTCACCTCTGGAGGGCTGCATTAACCGGTGTATGGCCTTGATTCAATTTTGAGTGGGCACAAGTCCATGTTCCAAATCACCACACATGTGGGAACGATTCCCATGCAAGTGGTGTTGTGTGGTCAGAAGCGGGAAGACACTGGTAGGCAGGAAGCGGAGGCCAGTGGGCAGGTGCACTGCTGCAACCTTCACAAAAAGCCCCCAACCTCTACATCTGCAAGTGAGTGTGGCACCCAACTCCAGGGATTCATGATGGTATCACTATCCACAGGCTTTGGAAAAAAGAGCCAACATCACCTACTTCAGTTGAAGAAACAAAAAAAGGCAATAGCTATTATATAATAGCATCAGTGATTTTTCTTTTCTATTATTAAACTTTGTATTATTTCCTTAAATCTCATGCCAGAACCACCCCAGACTCCTAGTAAAGGGGGGGAGGGGTTGCAAAAGATCTTTCCACTCCACGGGTTCTGGCTCAGGCCCTTTTCCCTTCTCCTTAAAAAAAAAAAAATCCAAAGTATGAAAATCAGTCGGAGGAACAGTTATATCCGTCCATCTCATTTCTTTGCCTTTCACGACACAGCTGGATGAGAAGATGTAAATACTTGTTGTTTCCAACCGTCAGAAAGTACAGAAGTGTCCTGGCTGCAGTTTCTGAGCGGCCCGCGGATGGGCTGAGGAGGCAGCTCGCAGTGCATCTGGGACTGCAGCACATGCACAGCTGGGAAAGGAAGCTGTTAAATATATTAAAAATCTAGAAATACTACCAATAAAGATACCTCATCAAATGTGTAGGACCCGTTTAGTCACAAAGAAAAAGTTAAGGGCTTAATAACATATGAAAATCCCTTTGTAGCAATAACATCACAGGCTCCGTCCATTCCATTTCAAAGCATTTCCCTCCAAAAGATCTCATCAATTTTATAGACAGACTGCGATATTGGAGTATCGTTCATGGTCGAATTTATTGGAACTGTGATGCCGGCAAAGACAGGAATAAAACAAGAAGAAATTTGGAAAGATTATTTCAAAACCCAGAATCTCTGGGTTCACACTTGGGCCTACTCAGATCTGGAAAATTCATGTTTCAGAGGCCTGCAAAGTATTATTGTTAATACTGTAAGTTCCGTTTAGAGCACAGTAAGAAACACGGCATCACAAAATGCATGAAAGTTACATCTAAAGCACTTGACGTGGTGTAAAATAAGTCATCCAAAATTGATACTGTGGGACAAATTATTATGTGATTATTCATTTTTCATTTTAAACTTGACAAGGAATCCTTCAGAGGAAAGCGATGTCACTTTTTAAACTAGCAAGCAGTTGTCATTAAAATATTGGTATGCAAATTTGCTTTTAAAACAAAACCTTTTGTTCCTCTTTTAAAAAAAAATCTTCTCAATTCCTGTGAATATTTAATACTTGTTTCCTTTAGTGATCCTAGTAGTTTACCTATTAATATTAAATCTTCGATAAAGATCTGATTCAAAAGAAAACCAAAAAAAAAACCAAAAACCCAAAAAACTGCTATTAAAAGAAGTGTGCTGAGAGGTGGGTAAGGAATAGAAGCAAGAGAGATTATTCTAAATTCACATGAGCTTAAAGAAGTGATCGTCGTTACAGAGTTTCCTAAAGGGTAAACAGACTTCATTAGGACTGTCCCAAGCACCAAAGGTACCTGGGAAATTTGAAGTCCTCTTATGTGCGCCACCATTATCCACCCATTAATTCCAGTGATCTTAATGTTCTCTAGACTAGAAAAAATACAAGTTCAAGGATAGGGGGAGCAGAGCTTGCTCTCAAAACACAATTTGAGTCAGCTTGGACAGAACAGCCCACTGTTAATTTGCATCATGATTTCTTAAATTTGTCTAACTGGGGCTTGAAAGTCGCCCTTGGAAAGCCATGTTTTCATGAAGAAGTCATTAAAACACTTGATCACAAGAATGTAATCACTGTCTCCAATCTTACAGCAGTTAATTCGGTCTAAACACTCGAGTTTTGCTGAACTAATTCTTTAGTAAACAATAGCTCCACTATACTGTGAATTCAAAGGAGAATGTTAGGCGGGTTCAAAGCTGAAGACCCTTGTGCAGACACTCAAAACTTTTTTCTTTGAACAACTTTCTACTCTGTCAAGATGTACTGACCCTGAAAAGCAGTAGTGGGGGGAAAAAATAGTAATCAAGGCCAACTTGGGTTTATAATGCTGCAACACCGATTTTTAAAATTCAGCCACTTACCTCCTGACAGTCTGAAAAGTTCAACAAACATTAGGAACACTACATAGGCAGGTTTAACTCATTTCCCATTTCACGGAAAATTGTCATGTTTAAAGATCGTAACTTACACCTGTACTAGTTTAGTTAGTCAACAAGGCTTTGGGCCCTTTTTTAAATAGTATGAATGTTCTGAAACTCCAGGGCAGAAATGCCCCCACTATTTAACAGATGTTTACCTCAAACAGAAATGAGAAAATAATGGATCATTAATCACTCCACTTAAAAAAAAAAAAAAGTTTCAGCACAAAGGCTATTTTTACTTCAAAGTCATGCAAATAGAGTGCTTTAAATTGGGTCATGTTTCAATTAAGGGGGGGGAAGAAACCAACACAATTTTTCAAGAACAGTAAACGCATATATGGAAGATAGAGTTAAATGCCCCCAAAGTCAAAATAAATGACACCACTTACTCTGTTTTCCTCCTTTGTTTGTCCTCAAAGATGTCATTGAGGTTGATTGCCACCTGTCCTAAAAATTTATCCAGCCCCACCAGGGCCCTGTGCATCACTACGAGGAAGAGGATGTATTTCTCCGGGTTGCCCTGCACGAGCAAGCCGGGCAGCTCGAAGGAGGCCTCCTCCTTCCAGACGGGCTCTAGGGTTTTCTCGGCTACCGAGGTGGAGTACTTCTCCTTGCCCAGCTGAATGATCGTGTACGTGTCATTGGTGCCACTTTTGCCTTTCGGCTTCAGGTCTTTGGCTTGGAGCACTGTGACCTGCACGTGGGTCGGGAACCACTTTTGGGCTTGCTCGGACAGCATGGTCTCCGCGCAGGTGCCGCCGCCGCCGCGGGGGTTTGCTCTGCACCGAGCTCACGGGCACCTCCCGACCGATCCCCGGTTCACAGCATCCTCGGGGCGCCGCCCCGGGCCAGGCCGACGGCGATGGCCCCGACCTCCGCCGCGGCGGGGGTCAGCAGGGCCCGGCGCCCCGGGCCGCGGGCGCTGCGAGGGTCGCGGTGCTCCGCGGACGCGCAGGGGCCCACATCACCCGGCCGCGCCGTCCAGGCCTCCGCGCGGACCCCGCGCCTCGCGTCGCCGCCGTCCCGGCAACGGCCGCCGGCCGAGGGCCGCGGAGAGGGACGGGCCTCCCGCCGCGCTCCCTCCGTGCGGCCGGGCCGCGCCCCGGACCCCGCTGCTACGAACCGCCGCGGCCCGCGCGGCCTGACTCGCGCCCGCGCCGGCCTCGCCCTGCTCGCGCTCCGCCTCGCCCGGGCTCCTCCTCCTCCTCCTCCTCCTCCTCCTCCTCCTCCTCCTCCCGGGCGGAGGCGGGAACCCCGCGAGGGTGCGGGGGGAAAGCGGGCGGGACGACGCGGCCGTCCGCGGCGGGCGCCGGCGGGGCGCGGGGCCGAGCGGCGAGGGCGGCGAGCGGGCGCGGGGCTCGGCCGAGCCGGGGGGATGGCGGCTCCGGCACCGGGCGGGCGGCCGCCGCGCCACTTCCGGGTTGGCGGGCTCCGCGGGGAGCGAGGGGCGGGGCCCGCGGGGTCAGAGGTCAGCGCCTCCCTGGTTGCCCTGGCGACGGGGCCGCGCGCGGCGCGGGGCGCGGTGGAGACCCGGCAGCGTCCCGCGGCAGGTGCTTGCGGCGGGAGCGCGGGCGTCGGGAGGCCCCGGGTGGAAGAACCTGCGCGGGCCGAGCCGAGAGCCGGCGGCCGCTCCCGACGCCCGCTGCACGTCGTCGGCGCCGGGAGAGGCCGCTTCCGTGTTGGAAGGCAGCGCCTGGCGCGGAGCTGTGCTCCGAGAACGGCGGCGGAACGACTTTGTCCGCGACCCTCCCCGTCCTTGACGCTTGTCACGACCTCTCGTCCCGACCAGACCCAGAGCCCAGAGCTGAGACCGCGGAGGCGCTGGGTTGGCACCAGAACCGGCTCTGGCCCGTCCGTCACCATCATCCTCCGGGATCTCCTGGGTCCCCACGCGATTCCTCCCTCTTTAAGTCGCAGTCTTTATTTTGGTGAAACAGGTCGCCACCGGGTCACCCTGCCAAGCGTCTCGCAAACACCTCTTGGGGGCGCAAGCCAGTGTACACTGGAGCCGGAGGCCCCACCCAGACTTGGAAAGCTTGGGCTTGGAGGACTGTTCGCTCCTAGATGGACCATCACCTTTACTTCCAATCCTGTCTTATCCTTCAGGAGAGTCTTAATTTCTGTGGGCCACCTTGCAGGCGTGCCCACCTCTAGACCAACAATAGCTAGGAATGCAGAATAAACCTAGATAGGAAGCTTACTTGAAACTGGTGTCATTTGCGATTGTGTGTGTGTGTGTCCATTACATGGTTTTCTGGGGTGCACTTTGTACAGTACAATGTGTTACAGCAATATCAAAAGGTTGGACACTTCGAAAGCCTTCATAGAACTAATGAGGTAGGCATGTTAGCCAACCTGGTGACGGACTTAATGCTTTCTCGCTCTTTACAGAACTAATTTTGACAGGCAGGAATACTCAGCACCAATTTAATTAGGACGGATGGCCCAGAACTAATTTTGATAGTAAAACACTTAAGATGTGAATGCACGTTTTCTTCCTCCAGCGTAAGATGGCCATAAACTACAAGGTCACGTTTAAAACTTCCCTAATCGAGGCAGACTTTCTCAGACCAGGGAGAGAGCCTTTGAAAAGGCCATGTGCACAGAGCAGAAAATCATCACACTGCACATTTAGCATCTGGATCCCAGAGTGGGCCCTTGTCAACTTTAAAGAAAAATATTCTTAGGGGTTTTAAAGACTCTTGGAATAGGCGGTGGTGGAATTTCACCAGCCTCTCTAGGGAGAGATAATTTGACACCTGAAACTTGCAGAAACAAAATAAGCATCCTGAAATCCAACTTAATTAAGTTTAGGAGTTTTATAAATTGCATTTTTAAAGACTTCGCATCTCCACTATGGTTGTAATTAAATAAACAATGGGCAATTAATTATAATAGTGGATGTGTGTTTCTAAAGAGCTTAAATTGTTTGGTAAGCCTTATTAATGATTATAAACTTGTTTACAAGTATCATTTCACTCATCTCTGAAATACAGCCATCTCTAGAGTGGAAGCTGGCAACAGCAGCTTACAGCAACGTAACAGACTCCACAATGCTCCGAAGGCAAGAGCTGAGCAACTTCTCTTCTGTCACACCCAAATTCCTTAAGGGTTTTCCCCAAACTTGGCTAGAGCCAAAAGTATTTAGCCTTCCTATCGAGGTCAGAAATCGTGACTTCATGGTTTTAAAGAAATGGCATCGTTTTGCTCCTGGGGGAAGGAAATAAATACACAAACCTAAAGAACCAAAGACAATCTGGAATTATAGTATAAATGTTAGTAATTTCTCCTAGTGTTTCTTATTTAATATACTTATGTATTTGAGATAGTGAGAGAGAGAGAAAGAGAGAGAGAGAACATAAGAGAGCATGCATGCCATGGTAAATGGGCGGAGAATAGCTTTCAGAACTCAGTTCTCTCCTCCCACCATATGGGCTTTTGGGAATCGAACTCACGTTGCCAGGTTTGCAAACAAGCACCTTACACACTGGGCTATCTCCCTAGGTCGGCAAGTGTTTCAGGTTTTTATTATTGTTACATAACTACATGAAGAGAATAAAATCATGTCAGTTGAGTTAAGTATATGGTTGGCTCATAATAAAAAATGATAGTTCATAAGGCCAGTGATCAAAGTGTTCAGCCAAAATGTTTATTTCTTACAATTTTAAAAAGTTTTTGCAATAATTATATATATATATATATTATATATAGGTAATAATTTTAAAAGAGTGGAAGGGATTGCATGTGGAAGGACAACTTTCCAAAACTGAAGACAGATACTTTTTTTATTATCTTATTCCTAATGATAAGTCCAAAAATGCTTGGTACAACTCCAAAATCCAGGGCTTGGGGATAAAACATATTTTATAGAAGGAAAATGCTGAAAATTCTAATTTTAAACTGTTTACAGTACTTGCTGCTGTGAAGAATAATGGTCCAAGCAGAAACTTAAAATGGTCAACATCATTCTCCCCTGGGAATGGAGGATTTCACAGATGAAAATATTTGGTAAGTGGTGTATCTTTCAGGAAAGTCCCACAAGGGGACTCATTCCAAGTGTGGTGGAAGATTTTCCCGCTGGACATCAGCATCTCCAATCTCATCTCTTGCAGCTGTCTTGAAGGACCATTAACGGTGCTTTCTGGATCTTTCTGAGTCTCAGCAGCCCGCTGAGGCTGGAGCCAAAAGGCTTCAGTGCACATAATACAATGATGTGTTCGCAGCTTTCTAGATGGGGAAATGGAAATCTAGGGCCAATAAGAAGAGCTCTGTGAGGTGTTACTACAGTCATCAGTCTTCAGATAGATGCTGGCCTCATGCATTCCCCACCCCCCTCCCCCCTCCCCCCACCCCCCCACACAACTGAAGTGAGCACAGTCCATATGTGTGTACAAGCAGTAAATCTTGTAGATAATATTAAAAATACATAAATTGATATCCATGTACCCAGTCGAAAAGTAAGAAAGGGCTCACTGAGTAAAGGGCTTGTTGCATGAACACGAAGACATGAGTTCGATCCCCAGTAGTATCCACTTAAAAAAGCCAAGCATGGTAGAACATTCCCAGAATTCCAGCACTGAGGAGATGTCCATGGGTCAATCTCTAGGCCGGCCAGCCAGCCTAGCTAAATGGGTGAACTTCAGGTAATTGATAGATGTCAACTGAGGAGTATCACCCATGTTTAACCTGTGGTGTCCACATATACCTGCACACTTGTGTATACACACATACACACACACTTAACTATATATATATATATATATATATATATATATATATATGTATGTATGTATGTGTGTGTGTGTGTGTGTATATATATATATATATATATATATATATATGCAAGTATTAGGTACATTGACTTGAAGTTATAACAACAGGGAAGTGGTGATGGGGGACTAGGGGATTGTTTGGGTTTGTTTTCATCACCAGGCTGATTAATTTGTCTCGTGGGACTAGGCGGTGCAAGGATGCAGTCCGCCATGCGTGAGATCCAACATGGGATTCAGTGTGCAAAGCCCGAGCCAGCAGCCTTATTCTGAATCCCAGCTTTCGCCTGTTACCAGCTCTTTCTCCTTAGGAAGTAATTTTCCTCTTCTGAGCCATCTGGAAAACCAGAGCCTGTCGCAGAGCCACCAAAGCATCCCCGAGCATTAATAAGTCTGACTAGTACATCCCCAGCACAAAGAAGCAAATTGCGTTATAATTACCTAATTGAATACAGAATATACACTAAAACAGATTTCCTTTTTATGGAACTTGTTAATGAAGAATCCTCTATTCGAGAGAAAAAAAATAGACATATACATACATACTCTCCAAAATGCCTGAGTGTGTTTTCTCCCCCAAATGAAAGCAATTAATGATCAGAGAGAAAGGAAGTGAACATAACTTTTGTTAGCAAGGTTATTTTATTAATAAAGAAATGCACACCTACAGTTCAAGATTTGGACAAAAATCACATGAAGGGCAATTGATTTTGAGAGGCCTTAGACTTTTGTTATAGTCATAAGTATAACTTTTCTTCCTAGTATTTGAAGTTTCTGTGAACTATGAAGACACTCTGAGGAGAATAAAATTTTATTTCTACATTTTAAGGACGTTTTGTATGAATAGCTTTCAATTTCTTGTCTATGGTCTCATGCTACTATGTTGAACCATCTTTGTTCCTTCATCAAAACCAATGCATATTAATGCATAGAATGGGAATTTATTTACTTTAACTATTACATAATACTGGGATAAAGTGAATAAGCCATACTTGATCTTTTGTCCTTCCAAAGAACATTTTTAAAGTCATTTCCAATTTTTAACTGTCATAAAACGATACATTATAGACATACAATATATGTCTCCTTGTGTACAGTGAAATATTTCTTTTGTAAGAAAAGCATCTCAGGGTTGCAGAGATGGCTCAGGGGTTAAGACTCTCTGCTTTGCAATCAGAAGGACCTGAGTTCCAATCCCAGATCCCATGTAAAAAACGCCAGGTAGAAATGGCTAGCTACAGCCTGTACTTCTGACTCTGGAAGATCAAGCCAGAGAAATCCCAGAGCAAAGCAAAAAGGAGGTAGAAGCAATCTAGGATGATTCCCAATGTGATCTCTTAGGTCTTCACAGGGACACACAGTGCCTTCTGATGCGCGGACACACAACACACACACACACACACACACACACACACCACACACACACACACACACACACACGCACAGAAAAAAATTTTTTTAAAAGCATCTCTTTTTAACAGCTTACAATGAAATCATTGAAAGTTCAAGTGTGATGGTAGGGAAAAAGCATGGATGGGCCCATATGTCAGAAGAATTGAGTTCTAGTTCTGGTCCTGCAAAGCAAAGAGCAGCCGAAATGCAAGACCACAATGTGCCTGGGTCCCAATAGTCCCTTCCAACTCCGTAAGACTCAATGTCTCACTGAAAAGCAGATCTTTATTTCTGGGAAGCTGTTTGGTGGATGCACAGTTATTTCTCTTCCGTTTTCACCCATCTCATCACAAGTCTTTCTGAAGACTTCAGACTATTACTACTTACGCTGGGCCTAGCGGCCGTTAACAATAGCCGGAGAATCTTAAGGAAACGATTAACAGCGTTACATAAAGTCCTCACCATGGAACTTCGTGAATATCTGTCAGTTTCATTATAAGTCCAAAATGGGAATTACTTAAACACATCCGGGACTTTTGAACTATCGTTGTGGAAATCTGTTGCAGCTTGTCTTCACGCTGCCGATATGGCTACATAGCCAAATGGCTTAGGGGAACAATGGGTTTTAGTTTTGTTTATGACTCTTGTTCCAGTTCCTAGTCCAGCTTGGTAGGAGAGTTCATACCAAGTCAGGAACGGAGGGAACCACTCACACCATAGCCACGAGAATTGCTGAGAGAAGGACAAACCCTCTCCCTTGCCAGTCTTTCAATCTGCCCATGTACTGATCCAACCGTTTCCATCTTATCTGCCAGCCCAGAAAATGGTCCGACCCAGCAGGAGCTGGGACTTCACGCGTCAATGAGACGCTCCCCCACGGGCTTGCTGTCGCAGTCACTTTTCTTTTATTGCTCTGAGACGACACTCATACAACCTAGGGGAGAAAGGGAGCATTATCTGGCTTATGGCTAGAGTCCATTGTGCCAGGAGTCCCATAACAGAAGGCATGGCTTGAGGCAGAAGCAAGGGATAGGTTCTGGTCCCTCTCTCACCAGGAAGGCAGAGAGAACAAGACGCAGCAGGACCAAGCTACCAGCCCTGCAGGCTCAGCCCCCTGTGACAGGCTTTCCTCCAGCAAGGCGCCACCTCTCAAAGGTGCCACCACCGTCCCAAAGCAACATCAACTAAGGATGCAAACACTTGCGCCTGTGGGATGGAGACTCACATTCAAGCCATACTTGCCCAGGGCTTCTTTAAACTCTGATTCTTCACAGATGAGCTTAAAGTCTCAGCCTTCAAATTGTGAAGGTGCTGACACAAATACATAACACTTGGAGAGAAACAAACTGGAAAGCTACTAGCAAAAACACGTAGTAGTGGTGGTTTTTGCTCTCCGTGAGATCTACCTTTCTGCCTTTCCTTTGTGTTGAAGTGCAGGACTTCAAAGGTATTTATTATTTTTTTCTTATTCCTTATGCTTTGTGATTTGATGTAAAGCATAGGAGGGGAGATAATTTTTTGGAGTATATAGATCAAACTCTCCTTGTCCTTGGATCAGATTTTCAACCATTTCTCCTGCAATGACTTTTAATGGAATTGAAGAATGACTTAGTCCATTTGAGTAGTTAACAAAAATATATTGAGCTCAGAAGTATAGGTTTATGTTTTACATATTCTAAATTAGGTCACCTTTGGATCACCTGCCAGTCATAATACTGGGATGGATCATGGAGAACCTCTGTATAGCAACCAGGATCGCCATGGGCTGTCGACAAAGTCAAGACTAAACACAGGATTGCCTTTAGCATTGCTTACAGCAGGCTGTGGCAAGACACTTGGAACGCAGCCCCTCCACGTCTTTTGAACAACTCTTGTAGTTCAATTGGCTTTAAGCGTGGTCTGGGCATCCTCCATCTGATGCTAGAGCCTAACAGGCCTTCATCGAAAGCAGCCAAGATAATTGATTCTTCAGCCCAAGGTGTTCCCAGGTGCACAACTATCTGCACTGTGGGTTTTGTATCCATAAGTGGAAGAGAGACTGTGAAGTATTGACAAACCTGATCCATGGAGAAAAGACCACCTGGGCCACCACTGCCTCTCCCACTTTCATGGCAAATCGGTGAAATGTTAACAGACCCTCCCATATGGAAATAAGTTGGGTTGTCACTTGGGAGATGGAAGTATAGCAGCCACTTCAGTGGACATTAGTATTGACTACAGAAAGGGAGAACATGCTAGATGTAGCTTTCTCTTGTAAACAGTAAAGGATTTTATAAATATGGAATTGTCTTGTGGTCTAGGGCTTGGGTCTATGAAATACATATGTATTAGCATCCACACACTTTCTCAAGGGTCCATGTTTGCTTAAAATGACAAAAGTTGAACCAATTCAAAAGCCAGGAAATTTCAGTTTGCCATCATTTGAAACACATTAAAGCCAATTCAATTTTATAAGGAAAAGCACTTGTGAAGAAAAAAAAAAGAGCTTGGAGATTATGTAGATAACTGTTTATGAGGGATCCAAACTGATACCTATTGAGGAACCAAAAGAAAATACTGTAGAGAAATGTAAACTTATACTCCAGAAGAGCAAACCCAATGCCTTCCTGGGGGGCGGGCATGCCTTTGCAAGCTCGCGTGCTTAGAACATTGATAGTATCTTGATAGCAGCTTATGCCTTTCATGCCTTTTGCATTCCTCTTCCTTCCCAGTCTCTTGTGACCGCCTTCTCCTCTCACCCCTGGGCAAGGACAGCCGTATTTGGAAAGCCAATGTGGATGAAAGAGTCAAGTCTCACTTTCCCATTTCAAAGCAAATAACAGTAGCAGATGTGAAGGCCAAAGTCTAGGCAGAAAACAAAGGGTTTGGAGACCAAGGCAAGAGGACTGCCCTGAGTTCAAAACCAGCAAGGGCTATAGTGGAAGACAACATTGCCAACACCAAAAATGAAATCGGAGAGGAAGGCAAGTGATAAAAGAGCGAAGTCAAGTAAGGAGTCACCAGTAGGTGAAGGGTAAGGACTCTCATGCAGGAAGTCAAGATGATTAGACCAGGTGAAACATCTCTAAGTCCTTTTCATTCCTGTTGCTGTTATTCTGCATTGTTGCCAATAAATTCATGGCCCAGCAGCTCATGAGAACAACAGGTTTTTTTCTGGCTTATGATTGTCTGGTTACAGCTCTTACTCCAGCTTGACAGGAGCGTCTACACCAAAATTATGGCCTGAGGGAACTGGCCAATACCATATCCATGTAGCCACAGAACTGCTGAGAGAGGGACAGTCCTTACTTTCCAGTCCCAGAACTCCCCAAATTCCAAGCACCATGTGTTGCAGTTCGCCTGCATGGTTGCTGATAAATGACCACCAAATGGCTTAAGGGGACAAGGGGCTTATTTTCTTACTGATAGTCTGGTTACAGTCTGTCCAGCTTGATGGGAGAGCATGCACCAACAACACCAGGGCCAAGGGAACTGGCCACACCATCTCTACGTAATGGATGAGAGAGGGACGATCCTTACTTGCCAGACCAGCATGTCTGGCCAAGTGTTCACAAGGATGCTCACTTTCTCAATCAGCTCTGTGTATTTCATTCCAGGACCTAGCCCCACCCACCATGGGCTGGGCCTTCCCCATCAGCTAGACAATCTCCTGCAGGTTTGCTCTGGGCTAACCCAACCACTAATTCTCCACAAATTCGCCCAGAGTCCAAAACCCTCATCTGCCAAGTTGACACCTGTGTGCAACTATGACACCATGTGAACCTGGAGCCGCCATGTCAGGGTAGTATATCAGGATACGGACAAGAGAGAGACTCTAAGTGGAGGTCTGAGGGATCGCTGAGCCTCCTCCCGCCATCAGAGCCCCAGAGAATTTCAGTTCCTCCCGAAAGGATGAGCAAGAGAGCATGGGTGACCTAAGACTCCTCCGGGTTACTATTGGGGGGACGCACAGTGGACTGGCCATGGTGAGACTCCACCTATTACTCCTGTAACTGATGACCGCTAGACAGAGGCTGATGGCCAATGCCTGCCCCAGCCTTTCCCTAGGGCTTCCATCCCGGCCCTGCCCTGACCATACTTTTACTCCCAGAGACAAGGATAGAAAGATGAATTTGGAGGGGGCGTTCTTTTTTTTATTTATTTTTTTCCACTTATACAAACTTGATAGGTATTCCCCTCCCTCCCTCCACTCCTCCCTGAATCCCCTTGCTCCCTCCCTCCTTCTTCCCTTCCTTTCCCCCCTCCCTCCCTTTCTCCTGGTGCCTCTCCCCCCCCATCCCTGGAGCATCCTTTAGTGTACATGTCAAACTTCCCTCTGGGTCCTCCTCTTGATGAGGTATAAGGACTCAGTAGCATTGCCTAGAGCTCTTTTTTGTGTTCCCCTTTAATATAGGAACACTAATGTGGCTATTAATTCCTTGCCTCTAAGGATCTTAGAGCCTGTGATCCATGCTAGACTTTGGAGGGTCATTGACATGTTGGTCATTGCGCAGGTCATGCAAAGTCCTATTGTGTTTACTTTGGCCCTAACTTGTGTGGAGTATCTTGCATATCGTTGCTCCTCCCTATCTTTAGGCTCTTACAATCTTTTTTTTTTTACATTTTTTATTATTATTTCCGCTCATACAAACTTAATAGGTAGACCAGTTCCCTCCCCCCTCCTCCTCCCCCCGAACCCCCTGCTCTCCCTCTCTCCCTCCCCATCTCCCAGTGCCTCCCCCCCAATTCCCAGAGAGTCCTTTATTGTGTATGCCTAACTCTCCTCTTGGTCCTCCTTTCCGATGACGTACAAGAACCCAGTGGCATTTCCCTGAACCCTTTCTCGTGTTCCCCTTAAGCATAGGAACACTACTGTGGCTGTCAATCCCTTTCCTCCAAGGATCTTGGTGCCTTTAGCCGATGTTAGACTTTGTGAGGTCAATAGTATGATGGACATGGCGCAGGGCATGCAAAGTCCTATTATGATTGCTTCAGCCCTAACTAGTGTGGAGACTCTTCAAATCATTGCTCCCCCCATCCTTTTGCTCTTACAATCTTACCGCCCCCTCTTCCACAAATGTCCCTGAGCTTCAGGATGGGGGGAGATTAGGCTGGCTTAGTTCTATATGGATGATATAGAGTCTCTGAAGTTCTGGATTGTGGTTTGTTGATGTTCTTTTGCAGTTTTGCTGCTCCTGCAGTGCCCTTCACTCCATCGTGATGGACACTGTATGTTACCCCCTGGTCAGAGACAAAAAGCTGTTAAACTGGAGTCTTGTTATAATAGCACATTCAAGGGTAGATGTAATAAAAGCAGGAAACCTCGGTGAGGGAGGGGTCAGTCACCCATTTGCAAAATGATCACTTTTCATCTTAGGCTCTTACAATCTTACCACCCTCTCTTCAGCAAATTTCCCTGAGCTTTGGGATGGGGAGAGATTAGGCTGGCCTAGGAGGTGAGAGGTGAATTTTTACCCAAAGCTGTAATTATATTCATAATTATAGCTTAGATCCTGAAGCGATCAAATATATCCAGGTAAGAACTTTCCTGCATAGACTTTGATAGTTGTAGAAATAGGTAAGTCAATAGGGATTGTGTTGGTTTTGGGGAACGATGTTACATTTCTTATCCAGCACCTAAGTGTATGATCTGAGGTGCGGTCCCAGGAGTGGTAGGGTTCCTATTCTAGCTACTTCAGGTCACACTTAGGACAAAATATTGCAAATACATTAACATAAAGTTGAAGTGACCTTCTAGTGGGACCTTGTTCATAAGAACTGTGTTTGGACTGAGCAGTCTAGCGCCAGCCAGCAGGACAAAGATCGAGGGTGTGAGTGGATTCTGAGTATTGTGGAAACTGGTATTGTGGAGAGTGTGCTTAAAAAATTAATGCAAATCTGGGGTCCAATGATAACTGTGTTTCATAAAGGCTTCCCTGCAATTTCCTTCACCTCTCATCTCCTGAATCTGGAGTCATCTGTGAATTCCAGTTTGGGCACAGTTCATCCCTAGGCCTGGATACCACACCCTCTGTTTTCCCTTCCCCATCTTCAAGAGCTCCCTTCTCAGGCCAGAGAGATGGCTCAGGGGCTAAGCTTCTGCCTCAGAAGCACAAGGTCCCGAGAATGGATTCTGAATCGTATGTAAAAACGCCAAGTGGAAATGGCAGCAGCCTGTACTTCTGATTCTGGAAGGCAGAGCCTGAGAAACTCCAGAGCCAAGCAAATAGGAGGTAGAAGCAATTCAGGGTGATTCCCGAAGTCACCCTGGACTTCCAGGTACACACACACACACACACACACACACACACACGCGGAAAAAAAAGTTCTCTTCTGTACTGGGCAACGTCATCACCGTGGGAACCCGAGTTTGAATCCCAGAACCCACATTTAAAAAGCTGGTGTGGTGGTACAGGTTCGTAACTCCAGGTAGATGTGCCAGTTGCCTGTGGCTCGGCCACCAGCCAGCCTAGCCTGCTTGGTGGGTTCGGGCAGCGAGACCCCTGTGTCCAGAAAGACAAACAGTGCCTAAGGACTGACACCCAGGGCTGCTTTCCGACCTAACACACGTGCATGTGCATGCACACACGCACATACCTGAACATGTGTACACACGCATACATGCAGCCTACCTGAACGTGTGTGCACACACATCTGAATATGAGCGCTCACACACACACAGATGCACAGATGTGCATCCAAACCTACGTACACATGTATACCCCACACTCACACACATACACATATGAGTTAAATACACGCACACCTGAACGCATGCGTGTACCCACACACTCACACATAGAAAACTTGGGTACACATATATCCCTTGCTAGATATGTCCTTTACTGAGGAAAATGTCTTCAAGATTGGCCACGCTTACAGATTCCCCTGTTTTTGCTTGAACACACTTCAGTCACATTTTGGTCTTCATTGTTCTACGACCAGGATGGGCCAAGTTTCAGTCCTCGTCCTATTCGGCCAATTAGCATCCCTTGGCATCCCCATCTCTTGACGTTCCCATCCCTCGGGGTCCCCATCCCTTGGGGTCCCCATCCCTTGATGTTCCCCATTCCTTGGGGTCCCCATCCCTTGGCGTCCCCATCCCTTGGGGTCCCCATCCTTTGGTGAAACTGAAGCTCACATTTGTAAAGTCAGGACCCTGGGAAGAGCCGCTGGGCTCAGAGACCTGCCCTCTGCATGCTAGCTGGGTGCACGGCTGCAGGGCTGAGTCTTGTCACTACGACACAGGGCAGGAAGTACGGGAGACAGAAATCAGCAGCTGCACAGGGCCCACTTAGTAACTCTTCTCACTTACGCTCAGACTGTGCTTCACACGCACCCGGGGCTCCTGCCACAAATGCATCAGGAAGCTTCAATCAGTCGCTTTTCTCAAATGCATGACCGCAGAGGGAACACTGCTGAGAGCGTTTCATAAAACATGGATCTTGGGCTTCATTACCAATATTTGTATTCTAGGACCTTTTTTCTGATAAGAACCAATGATTGTATAAGCATAGTGTAGAATATGTAACATATATAAACATATACAACTTTTGTGTTTTCTATGTCATATCCTTATAAATACAGAAATATTTCACAGTGCTTTACTATGCTATTAATGTAATTTGTGAGTATATACTACACAATTTGCATAATAATAAATATTTATGTTTTATATACAGGACCTGCATAATTAATATGTGTGATTTTATACTGATATATATATTACAAGTTCTTCAGCAGAGGAACCTGATACTCATGGCAGCTAATTTGTTTAAAATGGTTTTATAACATTGATAAAGAAGAGCAAAAAGACGTGAAATTTCTTGGTGATTGAAATCCTAGGAGCCAGTCTCAGAGAGCTGAGTGGAGACCTGTGGATTCAGAGTAGAAATCTAAAGATGGTGTAGACCTCCATCAGGGGCGTGGAACAACTCTCCTCCTGGTGCCGTCTCCTCTCCGCTTCATAGCCCTTCCCTAGGCCAATCTGTTCCTCAATGGAACATTTTTACAATTGCCAGGACTCCTTCCTGCATTGACTTTGGACTTCCAGTTTTCACCCCCTGTGACTGAGAGGGAATCTCCTGGGTTGGGTTCAGTTTTCCTTGGAGCAGGACAGGCCTTTCTAGCAGCTCTGGGTTTGGATGGAGGGAAATAGCTGGGGCTTTTGAGTTGTGGGAAGGGGCCCTTCTTGGGACCAGTAGGGACAGGAAAGACCAGTTCCCGTGGGTCATGCACTGGTAGACAGATGCTAAGACTGATAAATAAAGAAAACACATTCAAACATGGACATCTAAGGCTGTAGGTGTGGTTCAAATTTCAGGGTCAAGCTTCATTTAGGAGCAGAAATGCATTCTATGTCTCAGCTTAAGTGAAATAAAGCATTCAGAACCGCTAAACACCAGCGCTTAATAGCGTAAATGCTGACGACAGAAGCATGTATTACTCCAAATATCTCCTCTCGTGTTTGATTTCTTTCTCGCGAACTACTGACTAATGAAGACTTTGCAAATTATGAATGGTGATATTCTCTAGTGCAAAAGTCTCTCGCTCACCTTCCAGCATTCATGCCTATTGTGATTCTTTTTAAAAGCTAAACTGCATTTGGAATTTCTGGATTCCTCTGTTTGTCATGCAAATATCCAGCTCTGTTCTTTTCATGATAATATGAAATAAAGTAGTTTCTCATAGTAACATTGTAAATCATTTGCTTTCTATTACATGCAGCTGGTTTTGTTATTGTAATGGTTTTCTAGGGGTATATATTCCAGAACACAGAAGATGCAATGTGATAGTCCTTTATTCAGAATTTAGAGGCAATTATTGTTTGCCCTGAAATAATAAGATAATTTGAAAATACAGTAATTTATTGTAATACATTTCTTTTTAATATGTACCTATAGCGAAGAAAAAATGTACATTTCTAAAAATGACATGCCATCTCTTTTTTGTTATATAGACTAGCGTTTTCATCTCTCTGAAAAGTCAGGATCGAAATCAAAAACAGCTGAGGTAGTTACTCGGTGCCTTCCCTCAGTGTATTCAAAAGAATACAGGATGAACGGTAAGAATTAAGTAAACCACAAATTATTTTGGAGTGTCTGGTTTGCATTAGGAATGAGTTTTTCACTGCTGGTTGTTTTTGCAAAAATATTGCCTGTATTTTTGATATTCATTCCTATGATCTAATGTAAACTATGTCCTACCAGTTTAATGTATTGTTGGTTCACGATTACATTTTTTTATTACACTCATGTGCAGGAAATATTTCTCACTCTGCTCCTTGGAATCTCTCCCGAAGAGCAGTCATCCTTAAGACTTGCTGTAGAAAATGTTAAGAGAAATATCCCTCTGCCGCACTGGGACAAAGCAACCTCACACTTAAGTGGCGTGGCGTCTCCTCACACCAAGAGCAAAGCCTCTGCTTTGAAGACATGAGTTAAAAAATGATTAAGAAGCGATAGCCACCAAACGACATCACAATAGGACTCTTGCTTTGAGGCAGCATTTCGTCCCTCATTGGTCTTGACTAGAAATTTGAAGGATGTGATGATAAGTCACATCAGTTCGTCATCTAATGAACTCACAATAGGTTAACATTTAGCTTTGATGTACAAAGACAGGCTGGGTTACAGCTCTCTAGTAAAGTGCTCATCTGACATACTGGGCTTGATCCCAGCACTGCAAAAGAAATGTACACACACACACACACACACACACACGTGCGCACACCCGCGTGCATACACACGCACACAGATGGACAGATAGATAGATAGGTAGATAGGTAGATAGATAGATAGATAGATAGATAGATAGATAGATAGATAGATAGATAGATAGATAGATAGATAGCAAAATAGTGTAGCTGGGGAGATGGTTCAGGGATTAAAACCATGCAGGCAAAACATCCAGAGTTTAGAGTTCCATATCAGGTCAAAGACAGGGTAGGTACGGTGATTCCTGTAATTCTAGCCTCAGAAGGCAGAGACTAGGAATCCCCAGAGCAAGCTGGCTAGCTCGTTAAAGCTTAACAATGAGCTCTGGGTTTGACTAGAGATCTTGCCTCAGAAAGAATAAAGTAGAAGCACAATGGAGAATGATCTCCAAACATCACCCTCAGGCCTCCATGTACCCGCCCCCACACATACATGTGAGTCTACACACATGTGAACATGTGTACACATATTCATATACGCCATATATGAATGTGTAGGAAGAAGAAAAAAGCATTGCCATGTAAATACTTGTGAACATTTTCTTATATATTTGGAAAGAGTTAATGTACACAGTATTCTCATATTTCCATTCTGCTCACAAAGGCAGTATGACCCACATAATGTGTGGCACATAAAGAAAAGAATAAAAATGATGAGGTATCTATCATATTTTAGTAAGAGCACCTCCTTCCCACTGTAATGCTTCATTATGGGCAATAAAAGAGCATAGGGTTTATAAGAAGAACTGATAGGAAGAGCACAAATTCCTTCTGTTGCTGCGAGACAACACTCACATGTAACTTAGGGGAGAAAAGGAGATTTATCTGGCTGACAGTGTCGGATGAGATGCAGTCCATTATAGTGGGAACTGCATAACAGAAGGCAAGAGGCAAAAAGCAGGAGGCTGCTTCAGGCCAGTGCAGCCAACAGGAAGGCAGAGAGCAAGAACAAACTGAGAAGAAGCAGGGTGGGACTGGTAAACCTCAAGCCCAGCCCCTGTGACGGGCCTTCCTCCGGCACGGCTCCACCTCCAAAAGGCACCACAACCTCCCAAACATTAACATCAGCTACAGATGCAAACACGTGATCCACTCACATGCAAACCATGACAGCAGACCTTCCAGAACTCAGACATCAGTGGTGCTGAGCATGCTCAAAGACAGCCGCATCCACCAGCCATCACTGGGCCACCTGCCATATTGGCATGTGACAAAGACCCTCCACAAACTGCTATCCAAGAAGACCTCTCCTCCTCTTGCAAAGGCCTGTCCTGGAGGGGCCCCTGTCCCACCCCTGTGTACGGAGGAGGCCTGGCGAGCTTTCTTTTCCAAGCCCTGGAGCCACGGGCCTGTAGAGGGGAGGTGGGGGAGGGAGGTGGTGGAGGGAGCTGGTAGAGGGAGCTGGGGGAGGGAGCTGGGGGAGGGAGGTGGTGGAGGGAGCTGGGGGAGGGAGGTGGTGGAGGGAGCTGGAGGAGGGAGCTGGGGGAGGGAGCTGGTGGAGGGGAGGTGGGGGAGGGAGCTGGGGGAGGGGAGGTGGGGGAGGGAGGTGGGGGAGGGAGCTGGGGGAGGGGAGGTGGGGGAGGGAGGGGGTGGGGGAGGGAGCTGGTGGAGGGAGCTGGTGGAGGGGAGGTGGGGAGGGGAGGTGGGGGAGGGAGCTGGGATGAGCTGTGGGAGGGAGCTGGGGGAGGGAGGTGGTGGGGGAGGGGAGGGTGGGGGGGAGGGAGGTGGTGGAGGGGGAGGTGGAGTGGGGGAGGGGAGCTGGGGAGGGTGGAGGGGAAGCGTGGGGGAGGGAGCTGGTGGAGGGAGTGGTGGAGGGGAGCTGGGGGAGGGAGCTGGGGGAGGGGAGCTGGGGGAGGGAGTGGGGGAGGGAGTGGTGGGGGGAGGTTGGGGGGGGAGTGGGGGAGGGTGCTGGGGGAGGGAGGGGGGAGGGAGGGGTGGCTGGGGAGGGAGCTGGGGAGGGAGCTGGGGGGGGGCTGGGGGAGGGGAGGGGCTGAGGGGAGCTGGGAGGGGTGCTAGGGGAGGGGAGCTGGTAGAGAGTACACCCTGGACTCTGCCAGTTACATCAGGCTGTCTGTCTTCTGGTCTCAGTGGCCCGACTGTCACGAAGCACCCTGAGACCTGAAGGAACATGTCGAGTCTCTCTGGAACTGCCAGAAGCCTGCTGGGGGAGCTAAGCAATGCATGTTACATCGACTGCAACGACAGCGAGGACACATCTCCACAGATCTTCAGCAGGACCGTGAAGTGGGGACCCTCAGAGCACCAGCGGGGACCTGCGATGACTAGGGACAGATTGCAGGGTGAGGGTGGAGTCGCTGGCTGAGACAGCTCACCTGTGACAGGGTGGTCGATCACCCTCCCTGCCCTCTGCCCCTGCCTCTCCTCTCCACTTGCCCCAGGCTCCGCCATGCTGGGTTCCTTCATGGTACCTGCCCGGGGGGGGGGGGGCAGGCCTGCACCATCCTCTCAGGGGTCGCTGTGCAGGTTTTTTTTAAAATTTTTTTAATTATTCAATTGTGCGTGTATGTGCGTGGTGTGTGTGTGTGTTGTGTGGTGTGTGTGTGTGTGTAAAACCAGGGCGAATTCGGGATCCACCTCTTCCTCGTTTATTCTGCCCCAGGATTCACAGGCTCTGCCCACCAGGACCAGAAACGCAGCCCCCCCACCCCCCCACCCCAGCTTCCGCCCGGCATCTATACATGGGGTCTAGGATCTGAACTCAGGACCTTCTGCCTGCAAGGCAGAGGCTTAACCCCTGAGCCACATCTCCAGCCACCTGTGCAAGTTATTTTTGTACTTTTGGACGCTGGTTCTTCAGCCTCTTGCCCTCTCTCAGCCCACTGTATGACGTGCATATATCTTTCTGTTGAACTCTACACGGCTGCCCTTTGTAGACATTAAACATACGGAAACCTTCAAAAAAAAAAAAAAGACTCTGAAGCAAATCCTTGGAACAAGTAGCTAGCCAATCAACAACTGCCTTGTTAAACAGCTAATCCTCCAGTGTAGACCGTAGAGCTAGTGTTAATTTTCAAAGACAACTGTTTTTCTGAGTCAGACATCCCAGTTATTTTGCTTGGTTTCTGTAAGCTTCAACATAGCAAATAGTTTCTAGTTTCAAAGCTGTTTCACATAGGAACAAACAACCATAAGGAGTTTTGTTTTTGAGTGAGGGAACAATTTTTTTTTGTCTCTAAATGCTTTTGAATGTAATGACTAGACAAACACCCCACTTAATGTCAGTGCTCCTACACCCCAATCTTCTGGAAGTAAACTACACTATATCATTGTTCTCATTTGAAACGGAAGTGCAACAAGATTAAAAAATTGTCCAAGATCACAAAACTAACAAGAGGAAAAGGCAGAGTTCAAATCCAAGTCTAGTGAACAACGGGCTGCTGAGATACTCGCTGCCCTGGCATTGTCACACCAGTGATGTGCTACATTATTTCACATAAAAACATACACACCTAAAATAACCTGCCAGTTTCCTATCCCACCCTGCAAGTCGCTTTTCACTGGAAACAAAGAACAAACAGTGTCCGTGTGAGTTTCGGCCGTCAACTTGCCTGTGGATAACTGAGCCTTTGGGCACTCCTATGAGGAATTAATTAAGGCAAGCCTTTAGGAGACTGTCTTGATTGCATGACTGATATGGGAAGGCCCAGCACACAGGGGGTGGGACCACTGCTTGGGTGGGTGGAGAAGATGAGAGTAAGCAGGTCAGTATTTCTAGCAAGCTAGAAAGCAGCTGTGATCTCTGCCCCTAGCTCTTAGTGGGTGTGGTGTGACCAGTCCCTGGGCTTGTGAAACCGTGATCTGCCATTGTACGCTGGAATAAAATCCCCTGGTTCCCACGAGCTGTTGGGCACTAAGCTGTTTGGGCCAGGCATTATTTATAGCAATGGCACATAAAGTATCTTAGATATGTACACCCTGCTCTTGTGGATTTTTTTTTTTTTTTTTTTTTTTTAGCAGCAATCCCATGTAACATATAGCCTCCAAAAAAAGGAAAGAAAAGCCACTTCCTCAGTAGAGCTTTGTCAAGGTAACTTTTTCCTTGGGGCTCTGAGCAGGACCATACCTTTGGCACCACGCATGTGACCTGGATCCAGTCACATCCTTTATTTCCATCTCTCCTCTTTGAAAAGAAGGGGGTGGGAGGGAACAGTGGAGGCGACTCTTCTGCCTCTTCTGCCCCTCCCTGCAGGGACGCTCCATGAAATAAGCTGTTTACAGCTCGCTCCTCTCACAGTGTTACCTCCGCTGCAGTTTTAGCTACGATGTGAGACCCAGTATCTCTGCCAAATATTTGTTGTGAAGAATAAGCAAATATTTTCCAAAATGCTCACGCAAGCACATTACCACTGCAAACAGATCGTTCACTGGCAAGTTTTGCTCTGCCAGGCCGTGCCAAAAACGGAAAAAAAAAAAAAAGGAACAAAAATAGGAAAGAGACTTGTTGGGGAAAAAGATCCAAAGACAAAAAACAAGTGAGAAGGGACAAGCAGGGGAATGGGGTGAATGTGATCAAAATACATAATATATTGTACATGTATAAAATTTTCAAAGAATGAACTTTAATTTTTTTAAATTCATGATTTCTCACCTGCATCAGAGATAACCATAGGACTCCAGATGCATTTATTGTTATTATTATTTATTTGAGAGAATGGAAGAGAGTGTGAGAATAGGCGTACACATGCCCTCACGCATGGGTGGAGGTCAGAGGTCAGCTTTTAGCAGTCCCCTCTCTCTTTCCACCATGTGGGCTTTCAGGGATCGAACTCAGGTCGCCAGGTTTGCAAGCAGGTGACTAAACCTCACCAGTCTTCCAGAAACATTTAGAAACCAAGACTGCCTAGCATTTTATTTCCAAACATGGTGTCATAGTTGAGCACAGGTGTCAACTTGACAGTTGATGGTTTGAGCTCTGGGCACATTTGTGGAGAATTAGCGGTTGCGTTAAGTCCAGAGAGAACCTGCAGGAGATTGTCTAGCTGCTGAGGAAGGCCCAGCCTATGGTGGGTGGAATTAGGCCCTGAAATAAATCATGGAGAGCTAATTGAGAAAGTTGGCATCCTTCTGTATACTTGGCTAGACATGCTGATCTGGCAAGTAAGGATTGTCCATCTCTCAGCTGTTATGTGATGATGGTGTGGCCAGTTCCCTCGGCCCTGGTGTTAGTGCGTGCTCTCCTGTCAAGCTGAATTGAGAACTGTAACCGGACAGTTGTAAGAAAATAAACCCCTGTTCCCTTAAGCCATTGGATGGTGATTTATCAGCAACCATGCAGGTGAACTGTGACACATGGGTATGTTTTGTTCAATGATAGTTTCTCCAAAAGAGGTTTCTCTACTAGGGTAGTAACTCAGTAGATTATAGAGATGGTTACTTTTCATTTTTTAAACTTTATTTATTTATTGTGCATGTATGTGCTTGCGTGTGTGTGTGTGTGTGTGTGTGTGTGTGTGTGTGTGTGTGTGTGTATGTATCAGAAGGTACTGTGTGTTCCTGTGGAGGACCAAGAGTGACTTTGGGAATCATCTTGGATTGCTTCTACCTCCTTGCTTCTTTCTGGGATTTCCCAGGCTCTGCCCATCAGAGTAGGAATTGCAGGTTATTTCTGCCTGGTGTCTTTACATGAGATCTGGGATTCAAACTCAGGACCTTCTGCTTGGGAGGCAGAGTCTTAACCCCTGAGCCATCTTTCCAGCACTATATGTTAAAAAAAAAAACCTCTCAAGAGGAAGGGGGCAGGGTACTTTCCTCAGTGGTATACCTACTGATCCATGATTCATGCTCCAAGAAGCGCTCAGGCACATGCCATTAAAGACAGTGCAGATAAAACTCAGTGGGCCACACATTCAAGGAGACGTGAAAGTAGGGGGAGACCGGCAGGAAAGAAGGGCTGCCGTGGGAAAAGAAGGGGGTAAGATTGGAGAATAAGGGATGAAAATAACATTAATTCACTGTATTCATATATGAAGCTCTAAGAGAATAAAAACAAGCTTAAAATAGCTCAAAGCACAGAGAGTAGAATTGGTAGGAAAGAGTGATGAGCAAGTGTTTGTCTAAGAATGGTCTCCAGGAACCCCAGTCTATTAGCATTTCTTTACCCGCCCTATCTCCCTTCCGAAGGTCACCTTTACCATCCTCAAGGGCAATCACTGTGATCCACAGAACCTGATTCTTCACCTGGATTAACATGTTACGTCTTGAGCCTCAGAAGGTGTTGTTTCCCAGGGCAGCACGTTCACCTGTTCACCTCTTCACATCAGAGCTGCCTTTGCTTTGATGATAACGGCTCACTTCCCGGAAGATGCTGGGAAATGGGGGGAAGTGCCCTGGAGCCTGGTGGCTTCTGAGGGTTTTCCCTGGTTTATATCAAAGATCAGTGAGACAAAGCCCGTCTCTGGAGGGGCTGGCGGGGTGCTTTCTCAAGGTGGGGGACCCAGTGTCCTCAGCTCCAAATCATTTGCTGTGTCCCAGGGGAAACGTGGACACAGAAGGGGTGCACAGGGTTCAGCGTCAGACACCTTTCGTGTTCTGCTTGGGGTGACAGCAACTCGCCGAGTAGGATGGTCTGAACTGTTTCACGCCTGCCGAGACACGCGCGCGCATCTGCGGTTGTCCTTGGAACGGAAGCAATTCCTTGAACTGTTTTACCAACAGCTGTCTAGTCTACTGAGTTAACGGACTCACCGTCTGACGGCCAGAGAATTTAGAAAATACCCAATCCCACAGAGAGATAATCCGCCAGCCTCTGTAACAGAGAAGGGCTACTCCGTCATGTGATAAGCTTCCGATAGGAGAGCTTCTTTCCTTTTCTCCTTCTGCCTCCTATTTACTCTTTGGCTTTTAATTTTCTTTTCTTTTTTCCTTTTTGAGACAGGGTCTCAGGTAGCCCAGACTGGCTTTGAACTCACTGCGTATCCAAGGATGATGATGACCATGAACATGCAGTCCTCCTGCCTTTATCTCCTGGTGCTGAGATTAGAGGCCTGTGCCACCAGGCCCTGCCTTACGCTGCGCCGGAGATGGAACCCAGAGCTTCTTTCTGTTTTACTTTAAACTTTATTTATTTATTTGTGCGATTGTGTGTATCAGAGGGTACTACTTACTGTGTGTTCCTATGAAGGACCAAAGGGTGACTTCGGGCATCATCCTGGATTGCTTCTACCTCCTTTTTGCTTGGTTCTGGGATTTCCCAGGTTCCACCCACCAGGGCCAGAAGTACTGAATATGTCTTTTTTCCCTGGCAGTTTTTATGTGGGGATCTGGGATCTGAACTCAGGACCTTCTGCTGGTAAGGCAGAGTCTTAACCCCATCTCTGCAGCCCAGAGCCCAGAGTTTCTTGCGTATTAATCAAGCACTGAGTTAAGCCCCAGCCTCTCTTTTTCTTTTTCTTTGATTTAACTACCTAGAAGCTTCCAGTATTGCTGTTTCTAGTTAAGAATGTCAAGTTGTGTAATCACAACATATTATCATTTTATTTTAAAATTCCATTTATAGGACTAACCCATTGATCTCTGTATATGAAATCTGTTTAATAGGAGAGGGAATGGTACTTTAAACTGACCTAGAATCCATGGTAGGTGGAGGTCACAGGGAAATTGGAGCAAGGAACAGCATGCTGCTGTTTAGCTAAATTGGCGTAGTCATCAGACTGCTTCTAACTCTGTTACACAGAGACAGATGCTTCTCTCGGTCCAAATCAGAGATGCTTCTCTTCTCAATGAACAGCAGTGAATGCGGAGCCTGGCCAAGCTGCTGAGAATCGGTGCTCAAATCTAAGCAAGATATCTACACCATCCAGGTTAAGGCTCAGTGAACACTGCAGAAGAGGGGGTGGGTGGGTGGAAGGACTGTGAGAGCTGGAAGAGGGCGAGAAGGGAAGAGAAGAGCCAACTTCTGGGCAAGGCGTGGGCATTGCAGTCATAAACTCGTGGCAGTGTCGATACCTGCAGAGTTATAAGATTGGCAAGGGCAACAGCCAGTCATGGATACAAGAGGGACTCAGGGGCTCTGTCCCCAGTGCTGAACTATTTGCAAATGACAAAGCCCCAGAGAAGGGCAGGTCCTACCTTAGTTCTGTGCTCACTGATGACCCTCATTAGGGTCCGTGCATAGATCTCACCCATCAGTCACACAAAGACAGCCCTGGTTAGAGTAAGCGGTTCACAATACAAATCCATAAGACATGAATCTGGGTAAGGGACGAGACCGGAGGAGGAGGAGATGGGACTGACAGGAAGAGGAGAGAGATAAGAAAGAACAGAGAGAGTAGTCAGAACATATTATACACATGTATACAATTGGTTAAAAATAAGTTTTTAAAACTTTCGTTCTGTCCAAAGTCACATTCAAATGATTTCCTTTAAGATTACTGCTTCCTCTCGATACATGTGCCTTCTCAGGAGCTTGTGTTTCTAAGACGCCCACTTTCTTAAAAATAAATAAAAGCACTGTGCAGATCAGTTTGGGGAGTATGGGACAGGTGAGAACCTCTTGAACATGTCACTACAGAAATTCCATGGGTCACAGGAATGTCATTGCTTCTCCTCTCCGAACACGTCCTTTGGGAAGAATGTCCCTGACCCCCTTAGGTTTAGCCGCTATCGCTATCTGTGTTTGTTTTCAGGGAGTTGGTCTGAAGGCTGATAAGGTCCTTGCCCTCCCTCCTGCCTGCTGGTATCAGGTCCCTGTGATCCCCTTCTCGCCCTTTTCTTGCTTTGACCCTGAAGCATTAGCCTCATTGGCTGGGTGTGCAGACCTCCAACAGAGCCCAGCTGTACCCCCTCAGGAGTGGGGCTGCGTCCTACCAAGCTGGCTGACTCCTGGCTGGGGCCTAGCTTCCCTTGGGGAGCCCGGGGAGCCCCCCTCCCATGAAGTTCAAGCAGGTTAAAGCATTACATTTGTGAGCGTGCAAGGAACAAGTCATGAGAGGAAGGGCCTCTGCGTTCTTCCAGACTTTATTGGGCAGTAAAAACAACAAGATACATTTACAGGAGGGACGACTCGGATCTTCTGAGCCTCGCTGAGTCTGAAAGATGGCTTTTATTTCGTAGGGTTTAGGGAATGAAGGACGACTGGCATAGGCTTTTTACAAGGTCCTGAGTTAACACCACATAATTGTACCTCCCCGCAAGGACAAGCGGTACCCACACGTGGGTACGTGGGTCAACACACACTTTATATCTGTGTTTACCCGATCTAATTTTAGATATTGCTGCTGTATACTAATCTGGTGTCACCATGAAACTTACCAACTGTGCTAGTCTCCATGAATGCACCCACGAACAGAAGGGACATTAAAACCCCCTTTGCCATGGCGAATAAGCAGAACTGCCAAGCAGAAACTTTTCTGCCTGCAGTCACTTTGCTAAGGAAGCAGCCGCTGGAGCCTTTCTTAGGAGGGAACCACACAGAAGGCTCTCTAGAGGCTGCTTGGGACTCAACACAGCCCTTCTGTTCTTTGGCATATTAGGGGCTTCAAAAATAAAATCACTAAGAGGAAAAATAAAACTCAGGTCTGGAATGGAAATGGGGGAACAACAAAGGATGGACAGAAAGAATAACTATTGCAGGGAAAAAAAAAAGGTGAAACATAGGTAAATGAGAGAGACAAATATAGATAGGTGATTGATAACTAGATAAATAGATAATAGGTCACATGTGACTAGATAAATTGATGATAGAAAAATGATGATGATAAGATGTAGACAGAGATGATGTACAGATGATAACATATATATAGATGTTAGATAGCAGATAGATAAATGATTGGCACATGATAGATCAGTGATAAAGGAGTGAAAGATAGATAGTGTTCGACCAAGAAGCATCCTTTGGCAATAGAAGATGTATAATCAGAGGGCCGTATCTGGTCAGCGTGCAGAGAATAAGTGACTGTGGACTGCTCAGCTCTATGCAGCACATTGAAAGCATTCCCTCATGCCAAGGCTCAGGAAGTGTAAGAATGTAAGAGCCTAAGAATGGGTAGCATGGGGAGGGGGGGCTGCCAGTATCCTCTGGTCAAGACAGGATTTCTGCATCCAAGAAGTCACTGAAGAAATAGTCACTTCAACACCTGGTCAAGACAGTTGACTGATCAACATGTCACCATGGATTAGGAAGGATCTCATGAAATGCTGAGCCTCCCTGAGACACTGTTGAAGGTCTATTAATGCCATACAGGGGAAGAGGGGCTTCTTACTCAACGATTTTCCCACCATAAGTCATCTACAGCCCAGCAAGTATCCAGGGATGTGCGGCACTTGCAGTATCTGGACTTGCAGCCCAGAGAAAACCCCGTGGGTCGGTCACACATGCAGAAAGATGTGAACGCAGAAGGAAGATAGATAGATAGATGACAGATAGATAGCCATACACATACCTGCTCCTTCTTACTCTCAAATACTTAATAAAAAGTAACTCCCCACATGAAATAATTATTTAGCAGGGACACCCTGAGGTGACTCCCCCAGTAAACCCCGATTTCTGCTTGTTCATGCTCTCCTATGATAATATAGCTGAGAGATCCGTTTAAACACCAAATAGGGGAGGCATGCTTGGCCATGATTCTTTCAGGACCTCTAACTCTAGAAAGGCCCGCCCCCCCTTAGCAGCTGTCAATCAGGCTGCTCTTGAAGAAAGGGCTTCCCCTTTCTGACACACTCACAGAGAAGCCGGGGGTGGAAGGAATAGCAGCGACCTTAGGGGCTTGAAGACCCCAAGCCTACTGCCACAGCGGGACAGGGATGGTTTTATCATCTCCCTGAGTAAGTATGGAAGGAGAGCTCTCTTCACTTGTGCACCCCCTTCCCCGTGAAAATGCATTCTAATCAATATGTAAGAGGCACGAGGCCCTCTCAGGTCACGTAAGCCACTATTTTAAAGTAGCTTGCTATTTGACAATATGCAAACCCATGGCCATTAATTCTTTGGCATAGTAAATAATCTTATCAGAAAAAATGTGCTGTGAGTCTGGTACACATTTGCTGACTCCTGTAAGTAGGCGCCAGGTCCTGTCATATATTTATGTAACCAAAGAAGCTGTTAAATACTAACATATCAAGATCAAGGCTTCTAGAAATACAATGGACCCGATGTTTAGTGTAATTACCCAAGAATTTGATCAGTGAGTGGTCCTTCTCCTTGTATTCCAGTTTTTCTTCTGTTGCTGATCTGAATACAGGACCAAACAACTGAGAGGAGCCAGGGGCTTTAGCTCAGGATTCTTGGTTATACTTCATCAGCGTGGCAGGAGAGCGCATACCAAGATCGGAGTTGAGAAACTGGCCTGGAGAGATGGCTCAGGGTTAAGACTCTGCCTCAAAAACACAAGGGCCTGAGTTTAGATCCCAGGTCCCACGTAAAAACACCAGGCGGAAATGGCAGCAGCCTCTACTTCCGGCCCTGTGGGGCATAGTCTGGGAAATCCCACAGTGAAGCAGAAAGGGGTAGAAGCAATCTAAGATGATTGCCAAAGTCACCCTTGGTCCTCCACAGGGACACACAGTGCCCTCTGACACACACACAAACACACACATGCTCATACACACACACACACACACATACACACACACAATCTAAATAAGTAAATAAATAAATAAGGTTTAAAACAAGAGCTGAAGAAGTTGACCACATTGTATCCACAGTAAAGGCTAAGAGAGGAGCGATCCCGTCTTGCTGTCTAGCACGCCTGTGTGTCTGTTCGCCAATTTTCCAAGAGCTCACTTTGCACTTCTCACCTGCCCCGGGGAATGGTCCTATCCTCTGGCTGGATCTATGGGTTCTTCACAGATGTGTCAAAGGCTCAGCCCTTAATTGTCAAGCTGGTGCCTGCAGTTAATTGTCACATCATCACGATTTACACATTTTATGAACAGAAATGGGAAAGAAGAAGCAATACAGCAAAGCCTTCTGACGGATGGAGACGTGGACTCTTCCATCCCTTGGATTTCCCTCCTAGATTCTGCAACAGCAGCTTCTCACAGTTGGTTTTTCTTTCCCATTCTCCTTCCTTTTCCTCCTCCTTGTCATTTATATCATACACATCCGGAGCTCAACTGATCTATTGCTTTTTAAAAGCAGTGACTTTAAGTACTCAACTATAAAAACCTTATATCAGGTGATTCTGTGGCTGACTTTCTTTCCCAAATTCAACATGGAAAAACTTTCATTGCTAGCCTGCTCAAAAATAGAACCAGCATTGGTTAAAGGGGCCATCTCCCCGGTTCACTCAGAAATGTTGTTTTGAATGAGGTTAGAAATAATCACGTATACCGACATGCACAGAAACACACACACACACACACACACACACACATACACTGCATAGATACATATAGCACAGACATGCAGACACAGACATACACAGTGATATACACACATGCACACAGAGACACACACACAGATACAGACGTATATATAGAGAGACACATACAGAGACACACACAGAGAGGCACACACAGTTACACACATAGATAAATATACACAGAGACACACAGATATACAGATACACATATAAGCATACACATAGACATGCACACACAGACATAGGCACAGACATACACACAGAAACACACATATATGTGTGTGTATATATACCTATATATACGCACACATATAGACACATGCACACAGATACACACAGACATACATATATTCACATGCACATACATAACTTTAAATTTATATAATTTTGTTATTAAATATTACATATTAAATATATAAACAATATTACATATTAAATATATAATATAAATATATTATAAATTCCAAATTTATAAATTTCATTTATAAATAAGACAAATCACAAGAATTTGTAAAAATACTCCATTTTCCATGTAGTCCTCAGATAACTTTCCTTATTAATAATTAATGTTTCCTTTATGAAACATACATTGATAATATTAACCATATTATAAGCCCCTTCAGACACCTAAATTCTTCCGTATGTGTGTGTTCGTATGTGTTTGTGTATACATGTGCTTATCTGTACATGTGTATCTTTTGTGTGTAGGACGTATATGCACATAATATCATGAAATCTCGTCACAGGCTCTGACTCGTGTGACAACCCTGGTCTACTGAACAGTCCTCATCGGCTCCTGAGCCGTCCTCTTTACACCGTACCTCTTCAACAGTTTAGAGCAGCGTCATCACAAACACTTCATTCAGCCTCAGGGAGTGGCGTGAGAATCTTCTGAGACTGGGGGTGTCTGGTGGGAGCCAGAGAAAACTGAAGCAGTGTTTGCAAGTTCTGGGGTGACATCACCCTGGGTTCACCCAAAGCACGTGGAGACCACCAGAGATCAAGCCATGGTTGGGAAGGGAACCTGTCAATCCAAAGGCAAAGTCAAGAGTGGAGGACCGTGGCAGAACCTTCTCTTTTCTGGTTCCGAGGACAGAGCCTAACTCAGGACTTTGTGGGCGCTGGGCAAGACTCCCTCCACTGAGCTACATCCCCGGCCTTCTTTTCGCCTCTTCTTTAAAGTTTCACTGTATGGCTCAGACTACACTTGAACTCACTATGTACCCCGGGCCACCCTTGAACCTGTGATTCCCTCCGTTTCAATCTCCTCCTGAGCAGCTGGGATTACGTGCCTGCATCACAAGGCTTAGGATACTTAGGTAAGGTCAAGACAGATTTTTTTTCCCCCAAGTGGAGTTCCATTCCACAAGGCCTTTTATACACGACTTATTTAGGGGGTGCCTCCACATTTTGGGGGGACACTTAAAACATTTGGTGTGAACACATAAATTAGAAGCTGATGTGTCTGGACTAGCCTTAAACTAAAACCCTTGACTAAAGATGTCCATCAGCTTGCAACGTTCTCTGGAACTGTAACCAGAGATCCGGGTGAAGACGCGCCTACAGTTGGCTACGGGCATCGTTAGCTTCCCAGGCTGCATCGGATCCATTTCAAAGGCTGAGGAAAGGATCAGAGGTCAATGTGAAGAGCCTGGGCGGGTCACAGAGGATCCCGGGATACAAACACAGAAACCCTTTCCGTGGGTCAGGACAGAGCAGGAGCAGGATGTGGAAGCATCTGCCTCCCGCTGGCCGCTAGGGGCAGAATGTCTTGGTGATGACGGGAAGCTTAGAAAAACATTGCGTTTCTAGAACTTATGCTGAAGATGATGCGTGTGAAGCCTGAAGCCTATCAAGTTAAGTTCCCCTTCACAGTCATTTCCTCTCTGTCCCTTCAATTGTGAAACAGCTTTGGAGACCACAAAGTAGCTTTTACTGCCCTCATTTCCACTGTAGAAACACAATAAGGTAAGGTCAAGACAGATGTTTTTCCCCCAAGTGGAGTTCCATTCCACTGTAGCCCTCTGATTCTACTCTTTTATATTCCCTTCCCTGGATACTGCTATCATTCAGATGCTGAGGTCTAGTGTCTTCTTTTATTGGGAACTCAGGTTCCCAAAATTTTTTTTAAAAAGCTGCATGGATGCGAACCATGCCCCAAGACTGAGTGATCTGAACTTGACTGGCAGGGGCCTGGAGGATTGAAATGCTCCAGATCCACAGCCCAATTGTTCGGAGCGACTGTGTCTAGCTTAACATCCTGGTGACTCTCACCGGAACCTCTAGATTGTATTAACTTAGCAGGTCATTAGCTGCCTCCAACCCAAAGCTAAGAATGTCATCGGATAATAGCTAAGCATTCCTGTTTAGCCAAAATTAATTACCTGATGTTCCCACCCATGTACCTGACTTGTGACATTCTTTTGTTCTGTGACTATTCAAAAAATCATGTAGTTAATGTGTTATTTGGGACGATGTGTTCCTGGGACTGGGTCAGTCACATTTGACTTGGAATAAATTAGTTCTTGCCCCCTTTGAGGTGACAGCAGTGCTTTGAATTGACCATTTCCTTGTTAATGTCATTTTAATTTTCTCATTAATTTTTACTAGTGCACAGTGACCTCCCACTCTGCGAGAATGCGTGTGCTTTTGTGTGCTTCTATTCATAGTGGCTTCTTTGGGAAAAAGGGGAATGCATGAGCAGGCTGCTGTGGAGGTTGGCAAGACTGGTACAGGAAAAGAAAGAAGGGCACTGGCCTGGTGGTTGGAGGTGGAGACTGCACAAGTATATCACGTGATCCTTAGACAGCTGATACAAGGCCATCTGTATTACATGGATTTCTTTAGAGAGACGGAGCCAATAGAATAAGGCAGAACCAACTATATATATATATATATTACATATATAATAATATATATTATATACATGTGAAACAAGTCAATAAAGCCAATAGAACATATATATATAAAGTTAATAGAGCCAATAGAATAAAAACCAATAATATATATTTATTATATAAGCAATGGAGACAATAGAATAAGACAGAACCTATAATACATATTATTCAAAGAGATGTATAAGATTGACTTGTAGGAAAAGGTATCATAGCTACTCTTTCTGCTGTTGTGAGACAATGCTTGCACCTAGATGGTAAGAAAGGGAGATTTATCTGGTATCTGGCTCCTGAAGGGATCCAGTCCAGTCATGGCGAGGATCGCATAGCAGAAGGCTCGGCTGGAGGCAGAAGCAAGAAGGTGGCTAAAGTCCCATTGCAGTCGTCATGAAGTCAGAGAGAACAAGAACCAATTGAGAGGAAGCTGGGCTAGCCGCCCCCCATTAGGTTAACAACAGCTAAGGATACAAACATGCAAGTCTGGGGGGCAAGTCGCCTGCAAACCATGGCCCGGGTCTCCAGGTACACTATGTAAGCATCGCACCAGGAGCGTCGTACTGCTGATTGGCTCACATGAGAGCCAATCTATTTTCTCCTCCAACCCCTTCTATCTGGGCTGCTGCACAAAGGCGCCGCCCATGCTGGGAGGGGCTTTTTTGTCCAGTTCATCTTCATGGAAAACACCCTCATGGACCCCACAGACAGGTCGCTTCTCACTTGATTCCAGATCCCATCAAACAGACAAGGATGATTAACCGCCACACCACCCAAAGGCAGCTGGGTCCTACAGGGCTGGTGGGAAACACTAGTGTCTTTTGCTTGGTTACAATGGCATGTATCGTTGGCCTTGCAAAAATTTCTGCTCCCATAAGGCATCTGACTCCATCACATCTAAAAACCCACATTTTTAAAGACAGAAAAAAAAAAAAGGAAGAGCCTGCAATTCCCCCCTTTCACCTCTGCCTTACTTTATGAATAATCCTTCCCAACTTCAAGTTTGCCCATAAGGAACCATCCAAAATCACTCACTCGCCCTGCAGTGCAGTACTTTCAATCGAGAAACCTTTCTCTTAATTCTATACTCTGTTTCTGAATTCTTTCTCGTGTGGCGACAAGAAGCCGGGAACTGGTCAGAATGTTTACCTGCTTTCTGTCTTTGAGAGCTCCCTGGTCTTCATTGCTGGCAGTACTTGGTTTGGTTCAGCTCTTTGCCTGAGCTCTACATCAGAGTACAAGAAAGGGTTTAGCCAAGTTTTCTGGTTACTCTTAGCTGCTGTGTTAAAATACTCTGAACAAAGCATCTAAAGGCGGATTTATTTTTGAACGTACAGGTTTGAGGGGATACCATGCAGTTGGGCAGGAAAGGCATAGTGGTTGAATCATACTGCATTGGCAGTCATGAAGAGAAGCGGGGAGACGGGAGAGAGAGAGAGAGAGAGAGAGAGAGAGGAGGAGAGAGAGAGAGAGAGAGAACAGTGTAGGACCGAGCTATCAAACCCCATCCTGGCCAAAGCCAGACTTTTTCCAGCAACAAGGAGGGTCTACAGCCTTCCCTAACAGCGCCACCAACTGGCAGCCAAGTTCTCCGACACAGGAACGTGGGGAGCCTGTCAGGTTACAGCCACAAGGCAAACCAGTCCCCCAGTCAGGCCCCAGTCCCCGTTAACACCCTCGCCCCGGGGGTTTGTGGTCAGTATTGCCCTATAGCCGGCTAAGGTTGTGGAAAGTGAGGGAGATTCCGGTACCACACAAGCGAAGGGGCTGCTGGGATGGTGGTCCAAGGGTCCCTACCCTTGAAGTGGCATCAGAGCCCATCCTAGAAAGAAGAACCAGGAAAAAGGGCAACAGGAAGCTGATGCAAAGACAGTTGATGCCGAGAGCCCAGCACACGGCCGACTGGAATGGCCACTGCCTCTGGGAGGAGGGAGGCAGGTGGGCGGCCGGCTTTGCTACAGAGCTGCAGCCCAAAGAGGCCCCAGGAGGGTGGATGAAGGGAAGTGGTCTAACCAAGGGGTCCCATTCCAGCTCAGTGTGGAGAATGATTTTAAAGGACCACTGAAGAGACTTGTCTCACAATAGCCTCTTCCCTCCAGGAAATAAGCCCCCTACCACCTGGTGGGTTCAAATTAGGAATAAAGGGATGAGTTTTTCTTCCTCATTTTTTCCCTATGCCAAACTAAAGATGAAAGTAGAGATACCTGAATATATCCAGGGCTTTAATCTGATTTTCTCGAAGAAAAGCATGTTCTAAATCCTGCATGCAGCTTCCCTTGGATCTTCACTCAGATAATATTTGGGGGGACCCCCTTGTAGACAAACATCTTCCCAGTCACTTGGGGAAAAATATACTTCACAAATGCTCATGTGGGAATCAATCTTTTCCTGGCAATATAAATGGATCTTCAGTGATGTGCTGAAAGAATGATTATTTTTAAGCAGAGGGCAAAAGAAAACCTTTGAATCAAAACGGGGAATTCCTCAGTCCCAGCCAGAAGGTCTGACCACCCTACTTGCGCTGAGTTTTCTTGTATTTATTTTTGTCTGCCTCGCTGATGGAGCTGTGTAAAAAAACACCTACCTCGAATACCTCGGACTAATGGCCTCATTTGACAATTTGTAGATGGTATTTTTATATTACCCTTTAGGACCTTAATAATTAGTTTTTCTTTAGTGCGGTATTAGATCATTAAAGTTCATAAATTCCATAGTCACCTGTATCCATTTATTGCTAATTTATTATAGAGCATATCATAAAACTCTCCTGACATACAGGCCTCTGCATAACTATAAATCTTTTTGCAACTGTTTAGATAACTTATGCTTGACTTCAAGAAGAGACCTCTAGAGCAAATATTTAAAGCATCTATTTCTTGCACGTTAATGGCGCAGGGCGGATAACCACGCAAAGTCACGGAGAAGCATCCATTTACATTCGGCCTCTTTATCACTTCACATCCTGATAAAGATGAATGTGTTTTGAAGAGGGAGAAATGTCAAGTGTCGAGTGGCTGTTTTCGCTAAGTGCTTTAGAACGTCCAGATGAATAAAGCCATCCTTCCAGTTAATAGAATAGAATAGAATGCAAAATCGGGGGGGGGGGGCAAGCTTCTGGTGAGATGCTGAGATGAATTTTGTCACTAGTAACTAGTAACTCAGTTGTAAAGCTTAGAAACTTGGCAAACACAGATGCCATCTCTCCAGACGGTGAATCTTACTTGGATGGGGGGCGATTGTGGCGGGCTATGCTTCAACCAAGGAGATGACGGGCCATAAAAAAATATCTCAACCGTTGAGTGTATTTGTTTTACCACTTAAACTTCAACTTACTTGGAAGCCAGTCTGTGCAATTAACAACTACCTGAAAATCAAGTAGTTTCCACCGACTTTGTCTCAGATGTCAGTAAGTGTGACGGATGGGATGGCTGCATACTGCCAGTGAGGGGTCTTCAAAGACTTCCGCAGCCGCGCAGTAGGCGAGCCGGGCTCACTCAGGTTTTAACGTTCCTTGCTGTGGCGTCTGTATTTGATGGTTTGGCCCCCTGCTGGCGATAGTGTTTGGAAGACTGCGGATCCTGGCGTGGAAAGGAGACTGGAAGAGTTGAGTCATAGAAGAGGTGTATGTGAGGGGTCACAACTCGCCCTGCTTCTGGCCTCTTTTTCTTGATCTGGTCGCACTGAGTAAGCCCCATCCCCACAGCTCCAGCTGCTCCAGTTTGACAGTCACCACCATGCCTGCCTTTCCCACCACGATGGACTAAAATGGGCTGAATGAATCTTCCCTCCTCGAAGTTGCTTCTGTCGGGTATTTGGTCAAAGCAATGTAAAAGTGACTCTGGTGTGGGGAGTAGAAACACCTTGGATATTACAAGTGACAAATGTGTGATAAGGTCACATGTCTCAGGAATCATAGCAGTGGACTGAATCTGTCTCCATCACAGGTTCAATCCAGTGCTATATGCTTTTTAAAATTCTCCTGGGGGCTGGAGAGGTGGCTCAGGGGTTAAGCCTCTGCCTTGCAGGCAGAAGGTCCTGAGTTTGGATCCCAGATCCCACGTATAGACGCCAGGTGGGGGTGGGGGCGGCCTGCGCTTCTGGTCCTGGTAGGTGCAGAGCCTGTGAATCCTGGGGCAGAAGGAGGTGGAGGCGTCCATGGTGGTTCCCGATTCGTCCATGGTTCTACACGCACACATACACACATGCACGCACATACATACGCACACGCGCACAATTGAATAAATAATAATAAAAAAAATTTAAAAAATTAAAATTCTCCTATTAGTCAGTCAGGTCGATGCAACATGAACGGACATTCTGGACACATTCTCGGTTTCTGAGAAATGCTTGGCGCTGCAATTATTAAATCTGAATGAAGCGCCCAGATAAGTTCATTGCAAGTGAGTGAAATGAAAGGAATACAGCAAAAAAAAAAAAAAAAAAAAAAAAAAATCAATCAACCGAATTAGGGGCTAGGGAGATGGCTCAGGGGTTAAAGCTTTGCCTGGGAAGAAAAAGGACCTGAGTTCACATCCCTAGATCCCACATAAAAAAATCTGGGTAGAATGGCAGCAGCCTGCAATCCCGACCCTGGAAGGTGGATCCTGGGTAACCCCAGCACGAAGGTGGTCGGGCAATCCAGGATAGTTCCCTATGTCACCCCTGGGCTTCCACAGTCACACACGCTGGAGTATCTTCTGGTACACACACACACACACACACACACACACACACACACACACACACGAATTAAAATCAGAACTTTCATAAACATTTAGAGCAATTGAGCCATGTGATCAATAGGGATTAGTCCACTTTACATGCATGTGTGCACATTCATGTGCTCACTGTGAATGCATATGTGGAGGTCAGAAGGTGTCATCCTTTTTCTCTGCCTTCTCGACTCTGGACAGGAATTCCCACCGAATCATAAGCTCGCCATACTGACTAAGCTGATTGGCCAACAAGCTCTTGGGATGGGCCCATCTCTGTTTCCCTATGTTATGGTTACAGCCATGCATAGCTATGCTTGTCTTTTGATTGTTGAGTGCTAGACATTTGAACTTGGGTCTTTGCACTTGCAAAGCAAGCACTTTACCTACTGTGTCACAGAGAGAAGAAGGTGCCAAGCAGGGGTTGCTGTGTTCACAGTGAGTGGCTCACAGATTTGAAATGTACTTGCCGTAATTACCTAGACAGGAAGAGTCAGATGAGTACAAATCCCCAATCATTCAGAAAACAGGACTCAAAGAAAAATAGAATAACTAGGATGATACAAGAGCTACCACACTGGAAACCAAATCTGGGCCTCTGACAGATAAACATTAATAGGTAGAAATTGCTTCATGACTGACAAAATTGGGAGAAGAATTCTAAGATATGCTAAAAGGTCTGAAAACATACAGTTTGAAATGTACAATTAACTCATTTTCAGCATCTTCAGTGATAAGTACAAACATTACCCTAGTCAATTTTATCAACTCTCAAGGAAACCTGTTGCCCTCTGACTACTCACCTCCTGATGCCCATCTCTCTCCCCCAGCATTGAATAACCACCAGTCGACTTTCCATTTCCATAAATGGTCCTGTGCTGGACTTCCATATGAATGGGGTTATGCAATCTGTGTTCTGTTAAGCGACTTGGTTAATTTTCCCATTGTACATGGTCCTGGGCTATAGACGGCATTTTAACACAGGTATATAATATTCTTTTGAGCTGACTCACCACTCACATTCCCGTGCCCCGCCCTTTCTCATCTCTCTCTCTCTCTGAAGTTCTCTTTGTTTCCTTAGACAGCTTCATTTCTACGGATGTGTACATATACGATCCTGTGTAAACACAAACTGTAGAAACCACAAATGAGAGAAAACATGCAATATTTGTCTCTCTGAGTCTGACTTAATGGACTTACTGTGACTACCTCCCATCACATTTATTTTTCCTGAAAGCCTCATTTTGGTTTTTATTTGATGGCTGAAAAAATGATTCCTTTGTGGCTATATACTAGACTATCTCTCCCTTTTCTACCTCCCCATGGGTGGACACCTAGGTTGTTCCCACAGCGTAGCTCTTGTGAGTCTCTTCAACAGGGTCCATGACGTGCTGACTTAGAATCTTTGGGCACACACCCAGGACTGGAAGAGCAGAGGCTGGTGCTGGATTTCTTTCTAGCTTTTTCTTTTTCTTCTCCCTTTGAGGAATTTCCACTTCTTCCACTTGGCGTGATTTCCAGGCCCACGCGTGTTGGAGCATGTATCCGTGTTCTATGCAATGTTCCAGCTTGGAGACTATGTTTCTTTCTCTCTCTCTGCAGTCTGGATGCGGCACGGCCACCTGGACATGATGTCCTGCTTGCTGTGCTTTCCGTCGTGCTGGTGAGGGTGGGTCTGTTTGGGGTTTTTAATGAATCAGTCAATTTGTTGATTTTGTGTTTGTTCTGCTGGCATCCTCTGAGCTCCTGGATCTGGGGTTCAGTGTGGTGAATTCGCAGTCGCTTCGGGACTGCAGCTGGAGAGCTCTTTCTGTCACGAGGGTGGTTGTGTCTGCTGCAGCAGTCCTGTGAGAGCCTCAGCAGCTCGTGCGCGCGTCTCGGCTCTTCCTGTGTCTCTCGCTTTCCTTGTCTGCTCTGCTCACGCCACGTGTCATGTCCTTTGTACTCAGATACCCCGTTCTGCTGATTTCACTTCCCTCTTCAGCCTTCAGGTTTAGAAGCTTCTAGGACAAATCTGAAGTCCGGAGATGCTTTCCTCAGCTGAGTTCAGATTTCAGGACCCCTCAAAGACATCTTCGCTTCTGCTGTGGTGTTTTGACATCTAGTATTTTTCTGGCTTCTCTTTCAGCTTCCCTCCCCCCTTCCTCTTCGCGGACATCGTGACTTGCCTGTCATCTACTGTGTCCATGAGAGCCTTTAGCACACTGATCAGAGAGGTTTTAAAGCCTTAGGTGGTCGGTCCATTTTCCTGTCAGATTAGAGTCTGATGCTCGTTCTGTCTCTTTGAAAAACAAAAATAAACACACACATACATATACACACACATGTACACATACATACGTGCATGCATATTCACATGCACACATGCAAACTTCATGTCTACTCATGCATATGCATATATACACATGCATACATACATATATGAGCATGCATACTCATACACACATACATAAGTGCAGGCATACTCATACATACATGGCACATCATATATGCGCCCACATATATAAGTGCATACAAGCACATACATACATACACACACACACACACACACACACACACACACACACACATATTTATACAACCCTGTATTCATCCACACCATATATGTGAACCCTCCCCACACACATGCACATATTGTGCTTTGCACTTTTTGCTGCAAGGCGATGCCGCGTTCCGTGAGAGGAGAATTGCAGGGTGCAGGCCTGGACAGCAGGGCAGTAAGGCATAGGGGGTTCTGGGGGAAGCTGCTCAGTACTGTGATTACAGCCTCATCCTCTAGTGAGCCCCTGCCTGGGCTGAACTGGACAGTGCATCTCAGCCACTCCCCATCCTAGGTACCTCCCACTGGACTGGAGATGCAGTCGTTTCCTCCCTTGTGGGGTGGTTGTGTCTGGTAAACTAGTTCTTGTGAAGACCTGAGCACTCCGGTGTATGTCAATGCTACCTTTCCATACAACCGGAGTCATCGTAACTCATTTTGCTTGTGCGCTCATCCATTAGTGGGCATGTGGGTTTCTTCCGCCCTTTAGGAAGAGGAATAACGTTGCTGCGAACATGCGTGTGCCAACATGTGTTCAAGATCCTGCCTTCGATTCTTTGGATCTATATCCAAATGAGAAATTGCTTGAGAATTCTTACGTTTTTGAGGGATTGACTTTTTTTTTTTTTTTAAAACAACTGCTTCATTTTACCTTTCTGCCCACAACGCTCAAGGATTCTAGTTCCTTCATATCCTTGCCAAGAGTTCCCATTTGCTTTTTGTTTGTTTTGATAATAGACATCCTCGTGGGTGGGAGACAATAGTTCATTGGGATTTGATTTGCTTCTCCCCCCATGAGTGAGGTTAACCTCTGTCTTCTGTTTGGAAGCCTGGGGCATATTAACCACAAGATAAGGTTCAGAGAAATTTATCCTACTCTTGGCAACACTCTGGCCCACACTGTGTCCCAAACCTCTGCACCAGTGAGAACATGAACTGGATGGTTTGACTCTCTTAGGTCTGGAAGATTTAGAAGTAAGTATGAAGTTGCTGTGATAATTAAATGGAAGCGTTAACATGTAGGCTTAACAAGGAAACATCTGATTTTTTTTAATGAACTTGTTCTGGGAATATGATAATCTTTTAATATGAATTGAAAATTTCTCATCGTGTAATTGTTCATTTAGAGCAATCAAGCTTGTCCTGATTGGCTCAAGACTGTGTTTATTTTGAACTCAGAAATACTGTGTTCCAGACATTCTTCTGTTTAGGAAGCTTGTTGTCGGGTTATGTGTACGTCATGTTTTAAACCTAAAATGTTGTTGAACTCTTAAGAAAACATTGGGGGAATTTAAAATACCTTCAGGGATGGGAAAATGACTCCGGTAGTTAAAACCTTTGCCTTGCAAGCAGAAGGACATGGGTCGAATCCCTAGATCCCAGGTAAAAATGTCGAGCAGATATGGTGGCGGTTGAAATCCCAAGCCCAGGAGACAGAGCCTGGGAAACCCCAGAGCAAAACAATGCGGGAGCAGAGCAACCCAAGATGAATTCAAAGTAACCCTTGGGTCTCCATAGGTATACACACTTAAGTGCCCTTTTGTATACACACACATACACACACACACACACAAAGATACTTTTAGTATCACAGTGGCTTTAAGTTGTTTGATGGATATATGAAAGCTGCTTAACTACATTCTAGAATTTTTACAATTCATACAGCTAAGATACTTCAAGAAAGACGTGAAAGCAAGATAGGATTTGTTGGGAAGAAGATAGGTTTCAAAGAGAAAGAAGGCGGGAGAGAGCAATGGGATCAATATGCCCAAAATGCACTATAGACACATATGAAATTGTCAAAGACTAAAAAAAAAGAAAAGGGAAAATCCATGACTTAGAGAGTGCACATTATTAAAACTAAAAGAAAAAATAAATAGATGACATGAATTTATAAGCAAAGCTTAACTGTCTAAAGATATTTAACTAGTGAAATTGTCTTAGTTACTCTTTAATTGCTATGATGATTACATGACCCAAACAATTTCGGGGAGCAAAGAAACTGTTCATACCCACAGCTTCAGACGATAGCTCATTATGAAGACAACAGAGTCCATATGAAGGTCAGGAGCTAAGCCTCACATTGTATCCTAGGAAGTGCTGACGAGGGGCACACTATCTACCTTGCCAGCCATCCAGGGCCAGCTGCAGAAGGGCACACTGTCTACCTTGCCAGCTATCCAGGGCCAGCTGCAGAAGGGCACACTGTCTACCTTGCCAGCTACCCTACCTGCCCAGGGAATGAATGGTCTTATCACAGAAATTAGATCAGTCTACCACAGGTTTGTTCAAAGGCTTGCATGAATTAATTAATTCTTCATAGGTGTGCCTAAAACCTCAGCTCTTAGAAGTCAAGTTGATCTCTTAAAACCTAATCAAAGCCCCATCAAAAATAACTGCCAGTATTTTACTAGCTTGAGTCTAAAGAGATTTTCAAGTTGACCATGAACACAGATGATCTGAAAGACAAAGAACCATCTCGTTCTGGGTTGCCACAAACGACCTCCAGTTTTGGGCTTTCCGTAGGTCCCCGGAACTGTAAGTGTTTAAACTGGAGCTAAATCAAGACTATGAAAACCACTCCAAAGGACACCAAATACCCATGAAAACTCTGGCCCAAGATGTTTGCAAATGTTTCTCCTTGAAGGGAGCAGATGGGCCTGGTAACGAGGGAGCCTTACCAGCTGTGGAGGCAATCAGCAGAGATGTCAATTAATGTAAATGGTACGCATGCGTGGCCCGAAAATTCTCCCTTTGGTAGAATCCTGAAGATCATCTAAACTACTTTCTCGTCAACTCACTTGGAGAACACTCACCTTGCCATGAAGAAACCAGGGGTTGACCAACATTTTCAGTTGCAAAGGACACTCGGTGCCCCCTCTCGGTATGTATATAGCTATGGTGTATGTGTGCCTATAATTTCAAGATAGATCCATTTTATGTGGCTCGATCTGGCTGGAACAATGTTGTTCTCTGTCTCTCGGTTTGACTTTAAACTTATGATCCGCCCGTTTCAATCTCCCAAGAGTTCAGCTCTCTGCTCAGCGTCCCTTTACCTGGCTATTTGCCTTTTGATGGACTGCTACTGCTGTAATAGGACTAGAAAGAAGGGTCAATCATCTATAAGAACCATCGCAGTTTGCGATTTCGTGGCACATGCTTTAATTAGACTTAAAAAGAAATTTCCTGTTGAGGCTCACAATGATTGTGCTATACTTGTCAGAAATTGCCTTTTGGAATATAGTTCATCTTGCAAGCTTGACGGCAAGCAGTCCTTGCAGAAACTCTATGAAGAAGCGCCCAGCTGTAGCCAGCGATGTTTATAAGCACCCAGATGCATGCAAGTGCTTTTGGGCTGTGAAAACTTCAAACCAAGGAGGAGGAAGAGATTTCCCATTGCACTGCTACAAAGCAGCCTGGAAAGTGTAGTGATCAGGCTGGGGAGACGGCTCAGGGATCGCAGCCTTCGCCTCGCAAGCAAAAGGACCTACGTTAGAATCCCAGATCCCACCTAATACTGGGCAGATGGTAATGGCCTACAATTCTGGCTCTGGAGGGTGGAGCCTGGAAACCCCAGAGCAAAGCAGTAGACGGGGAGCAATCCAAGATGATTTCCTGAAGCCATCCTTGGACCGCCAAAGGTCACACGCTCAAGTGTACTTTTGTACATGTTCACCCACCTACATATAAACATGTGCAGACACCACACACACACACACACACACACACACACACACACCCCTCACAGAGTACAGCAGACCCCTCCTAACTGGTGATCCTGAATCAAAACATCCCCTTTTATTTTGTTTTACCCAAATCCAATCTCAAGTATAAAGAATATTTATAATAGTCAAAGACAACTAAGACGTATTGTTGCAAGATACCTTAGAAGTTCAAGCCTACCAAAGGCTAAAGTAAAAATTCTACATCAATAATATGAAGGTACTTTTATCAACGTGGGTCTGAGATGGTCTGAAACCCCTGCTTTGTAGCTTATTATAAAGGAGAGATTTTTTTTCCCCTGAAGGTTAATATTGGTTTTTAAAAGGAATGATTTCTTAAATTACAGTTTCGAAACCTTCATAACTGCCAGGGTCTTGTACAGACCTCCTTTTACTGGGGAGCTGGAATCTTTTTGTATGCTGGCCCTCCTTGATCTTAGGCTGCACGAATTGTTTGGTTTTATTTGGTGCCACGGGGACTCTTCCAAACTTATCAGAAGCCTCCATTTCATACAGAAAAAAGAGAGGTCCTGACACGTCAATAAAATACTGCTAATGTTTTCCACGTTTACGATTCCAGGGTCAAAGGCAAACCTCTTATTGTATTAATAATAGCAAAGCAAAAATAGGCTTTGTAGTTGTGAATTCGTGGTTTTAAAGAATAATTTCCCTCTGTTTTTATTAATTCAAGCCATCCATCTACCCACCCGGGATTCCATCAGCATTCACTTATACCTCATGTTGCACCTTTCCTTGGGAAGAGACCACAAGGGCGGAAATGCGTGTGGCTCTTTACAGTCCCAGTATGGACTCAGAAGGTATGCTGACATATAACATTAAGAGTTCTATTTAGCTGAGTAACATTAAGAAATGGAGTCTTTTTTTTAAAAAAAAAATAGCTTTAGGGGGAGGCAGCTCAGTGGGTGAAGGACTTGTCAAGCCAACGTAAGAGGCAGAGTTTGAATCTCCAGCACCCGTGTAAAACGCTGTAGTGACCACTGGTAACCCCAGCACTGGGGAGAAAGAGATGGGAAATTCTTGGGGCAAATTGGCTAGCCAGACTAGCTGGCGCTAGCGAGCTCTGGGTTCAGCCAAAAACCTTGGCCTGATAAATAAAGTAGAAAGCAAGGAAAGAAGAAACCAGACATCAACTTCAGGACTCCATGTATACCTGCACACACATATGTCCATATACATGTAGCATGTGTACACACACACACACACACACACACACACACACACACACACACAGGCTTTGTTCTACTCCTGAAGGATGTCAGGGTAAGCAATATATGTCATGTGCTCTTTGTTAAAAAGCATGGCCATGCATTCTGTACTCTGATTTATAGATGAGCAATTATCAGATATCAGATATACCTGTAGACATGTCAGCTCTGCAAGCCATCTCCTTGTGAGTGTGTATGGAATCCACAGTGCACTCAGTACTGATTAGAGTGACACTAAGCCAAAGCCATAAGAATTTAGTTCTAGAAGACTTTTGCTTGACCAAGGATTTTGCTGAGGACAAGGCAGACATTGACAGAGAGCTTGCTTTTTAATCCCTGGGCCTTGCTCTTGTGCCTTCCCTACCTGCCTTCCTTCTACACTTCAGACTGACTATGGTAATGGAAGCAGGCAATGCACAGTGCAGCTAGACTCTCGGGCTTCCTGCTTTATGGGGGCAGACAGGCCCTGGGTAGGTACCTCTCGGAGAGAGAAGCTTGTCTTTCCTAGTTCCCTAAGAAACAAATGGCACTGGGGTAGAGCTCAATTGGTAGAGTGCTTGCCTGGCGCACATGAAACCCTGTGTTCAGTCCTCAGCACCACATGAAGTAGGTGTGTTGGCACATGTCCGTAATGCCAGCAGGTGGGAGGTAGAGGCACAGGGAACATAAGCTTAAGGTCATCCTAGGTTATGTAGTGACTGTGAGCCCAGCTCTCAGCCCTTTATCTTTTTCTGCCTCAAAAGGAGAGAGAGAGAGAGAGAGAGAGAGAGAGAGAGAGAGAGAGAGAGAGAAACAGAGAGACAGAAAGAGAGATAAAGAGAGAGAAAGAGGAAAGAAAGAGGGAAAGAGAGAAAGAAAGAGAGAAGGAAGAGAGAGAGAGGAGAGAGAAAGAAGAGAGAGAGAACAGAGAGACAGAAGAGAGAAGAGAGAAGAGGAGAAGAGAGAGAAAGAGAGAAAGGAAAGAAAGAGAGAGAGAGAAAGAAGAAAGAAAGAAAGAAGAAAAGAGAAGAAGAAGAAAGAAAGAAAGAAAGAAAGAAAAGAAATGAAAGAAAGAAAGAAAGAAAGAAAAAAAAAAAAAGAAAGAAAGAAGAGAAGAAATGAGGATGTAAGGGAAAAAAAGGAAGGAAGGATGAGAAGGTATAGGAGGAGGGCGGAGGGATGGGGAGGGAAGGAAGGGAGGAGGAGGGAGGAGGGAGGGAGGGAGGGAGGGAGGGGAGAATAAAAGAAGGGAGGAAGAGAGATTCATCTGGCCGATCCCATGAACTTGTCCGTGGAGCTCCCATGCCCAGTTAAGCACATCTATTAACGTGCAGTTAATAGTTCAAGGGCATGAGCAGATTATCAGCTGAATGGTGACAGGTGTGTGGTAAGGTGTAGGTTTCAATCCCCTGGGAAAGATGAACACTTCTCAGCATTCATTCCTTGGAAACTTCACAGCACCACATGGCCTAGTCTTTTACAAGCAAAGTGCTTTTTTCAAAGTTGTATTTGGTTAGGATCTCACAAATACCGATCGTAGGGCTGGGGAGATGGCTCAGTGCTTAAAGCATTTGCCTCACAAGCAAAGAGTTCACATCCCCAGATCCCACGTTAAAAATACTGAGCAGAAATAGCAGTGGCCTGCGATTCCAGCTGTGGAATGCAGCGCCAGGGAGACCTAGAGCACAGCAATAAGGAGGTAGAGTAACCCAAGATGATTCCCAGCATCATCTTTACTCTACAGGCACGCACACTCAAGTGTGCTCTTACGCACTTCCATGCAAACTCACCTACATGCAAAAAAAAAAAAAACAAAAACAAAAAACAAACAAAAGCAAAAAGCAATCACAGAAGTTAGGAAAAGGAAGGAAATCTTCATTCCTTCTCTTTTTACAATGGGTTGGATACACATGCAGAACGAGAGTTCAAACCACCTGTGTGTTAACTCTGTCCTAAAATGGGGAGAATGCCTGATGATAGATCGTTTTCCTGCTTCCAGAGAGCAGCCAGAAACATGGACCTTGGAAACATGGACTCCTAACTCCATCTGTCTGACTGTCCGGGGCAAGTCACTGACCATCTCTATGCTGTCTCCCCATCTGAAGAATGAAGCCACAGCACACAGGCGCCCGAGAGCATGTGACATTCACTCATGTTGATACACACAATGTCCTTGAACGAAGCCGATAAGAACCTCGGGGGCTAGAGAGGTGGCTCAAGGTTGTTAAACCTTTGCCTCATGAGCAAAAGAACCTGAGTTCAGATCTCAAGATCCCACAGAAAACCACCCTAGAGCAAAGCAATAAGGAGGCAGAGCGATCCAGGATGATTCCCAATGTCACCTTGGGGCCTCCACAAGCAGAGACACTCACACACACACACACACACAGACATACAAACAGACACACATACAAACAGACACACATAGACACACACACACACACACACACATACAAACAGACACACATAGACACACATAGACACACACAGACACACACACACACACACTCACACACACACACACATACAGACACACATAGACACACACACACAGACACACACACACAGACACACACATACACACACACACAGACACACACACACACAATACAAACAGACACACATAGACACACACACACACACATAGACACACACACACACACAGACACACACACACACACACACACACACACATACACACAGACACACATACAAACAGACACACATACAAACAGACACACATAGACACACACACACAGACACACACACACAGACACACACAGACACACACACACTCACACACACACACACACACAATAAGAACCTTGTAATGCATGTAGGCATATGTTGCTACTGTTATTAATTTTCCAAAAGGCAAATCAATTGGTCCGCCTTTCCCAATCTCCTTTGTCTGCTCATTCCATCCATTCATTCATTGTGTTTTGTCTAGAACAGACGACCCAGAATGAGATCGAATGTCAGAGCTAACCATAAAGCTGAGGGGCAAAAATGTGAACCTTCCTGTGTTGCTTATCTGCGTATTATTATTGTTCGGCTTTGTTTACTTTTTGCTAGTTCTAAGGACTGGATCAGTGTACATTGGACGGCTGTACCCGCCTCCCCTGAGACCAGAGGCTTCCATTGCTCATCATGCAGTTCCTGTGTGTTTCTCTAAGTCCTCCTGCAGTCTTGAGTGCGGAGCTGCAGAGCTCTTGAGAACGCAATGTACAGACACACGCCACTTTCTTCTATCTGTTCACTAAATTCTACGTGACTGTCAGCCGCGTGCCACGGAGCATCCAGGGTGCCAGGAAACAGAGGAGCTCCCAGGAGCCCAGCTGGCAGCCAGTACCATAGTGCAGCTATTCAGAAACCATGATGAAGCCACGGTGGAGACACGTTGATTTCTCAAGCTTCTGAAGACATCTAAGAACAAATGAAGACATGGAGTCAGGTGGGTTGGTGCCTGCCTTTGGCACTTTGGAGGAGACACAGGAAGATCCAGAATTCAGCACCAGCCTCAGTTCTATACCAGTCTTGAGATCACCCTGGGCAACGGGAGACTCTGTCTCAGAAAAAGGGCTGGAAGGCTGGAGAGATGGCTCAGGGGTTAAGACTGTGTCTCCCAAGCAGAAGGTCCTGAGTTCAGATCTCAGGTCCCATGTGAAAATGCTAGGTGGAAATGGCTGTGGTCTGCACTTCTGGGACTAGTGGGCAGAACCTGGGAAATCCTGGAGCAGAGCAAGGAGGTAGAAGCAGTCTAGAATTATTCTTGAAGTCACCCTTGGTCCTCCACAGGGACACACACACACATTAAATAAATAAATAAATAAGAAAAAGGGATGGAAAAGGAGGAAGAAGAGGAGGAATGACTTTCTAAATATTTGTATATTTCATATTATGTCTTAAAAATGAGTGTTTAATAATTAATAGAGATTAATAAAAATAAATAGAATGACAGTATAGTTAATCTCTTAAAATAACCTCAAAATAAATGTTCAAATCCCTGACAGGGGCCATAGAAGGTTCTTGAAGGCCTCCCCATCTCCACTACCTAATTCAGCCATCTGAGACTATCATCTGTCCTTCTTCGGCCAAAATAAAAAAGTTCTTTCTTCCCTCTTAGGTTTTGCTCAGACTAAACCTCAAAGATGTATAATATGGATTTTGCCTAAGTCAGTGTTTTTGTTAGTTTAAGGAATGTATATCATAGTGTATTTGCATTAAAGCCTTAATTCAAAACAGAAAAAGTCACACTTGCAATATTGTGTGTGTGTGTGTGTGTGTGTGTGTGTGTGTGTGTGTTTAAGGAGATGCAGACACTGGGAGATTGCTCAGTGTGTAAAGCCTTTGTCTCGAAAGTAGAACAACCTGCATTCAAATTCCCAGATCCACATAACGATGTTGGGCGGTGTGGCGACCTGCCTGTAATTTTCGCCCTCAAAGGCAAAGCCTGAGAATCCCAGAGCGAGCTGGCTGAGCAGACTGGCGCTAACGGTGGGCTCTGATTTAGTTAGCGACTCCGGCTCACAGCGGTAGAGTAGCAGAGCAACCGAGGATGGTTCCTGATATCTTCCTTGGACTCTCAAGTGAGCTTGTGCACACCTGCCCACTCAAATGTAAAACACACACACACGCACACGCACCTCCTACACACGTACATGGAGAAAGGGGAAAAGGTGATTCGGGTGCACGGACGCCCCCTCCCCAGATGGATCCAGCCCAAGGCAGGACACAGAAGAGACATGACTGTGTTCAGGGCTCACACCCCTGCAATGTGATTAAAAAATATATAAACAGCGCTCAGCTTGAGGGTCATGTCAACAATTAAATAAACCCCCAAAAATATCATTATTGGAGTGAAGCCCACTTTATACTAGTCTACAGTACTTCATAGCTTTGGGAAATGCAGGAACTCAGAATCATACATGTTTCTCACTTACAGGAGCTTGGAGCCCTCTCACTGTACGTACTTTTTTTTACAAATGAGAAAACCGAGGCCCACAGTGGGTGGAGTCAGCTGTCTTTTGATTAAATTGGATTTAACTTTTAATTTATCAAGATTATCCATAAGCATGTGCGTGAGGTGCGTGGGCACATGTGTTATCGCATGTATGGTGACCACAGGGCAATTTGAAGTACTTGGTTTCCTCCTTCCACCTTTACCAGGGTTCAGGGGCCTCAAACTCAGGTCGTCATTCTTGCCTGACAAGCTCCTCTGCTTGCTGCACGCTCTTGTCAGCCCTGGACTGAAGTTTTATGAGCAGACTGTTTAGGACTTTTGCCAACTTGATCCCGCATGGTGCTGTAGTTTCCTGTAGTCTGGGTCGAATTGTTGGTGAGGCTGCTTCGTAGACTGCAAGCAGGAAGTCTGAAAGTATTAAGTCTATTTCTAAGACTTTGGAATTGCTTGGTTTTGATCTACCTGTTAAGTTTAATCTTCATCGTAAAAAATTTTTTTAAATGGAAATAAAAAATCCTATTTCCACTAGGCCCACTGTTTTCTAACTGAATTTTTAAAAATAGACTGAAGATTATGAGTGACACTTGTTTTCAGTTTTTTCTGCATGAGCATTCAATCCCTGTCATGAGTTCCTATATAATCAAGTAAGGGAAAATGGATATCTGAGTGGTCGTTGAGGAATTGAGAATACCCTGAATTTTCTTCTCAATGGGGGCCATTTCCTTCACAGCATAAGAAAACATCTGTGTCGATGCACTAGTCCAGTGAGCACACTGAAGTCTTAACCATGAACTTAAGCTGGAGTTCTATGCTTCTGATGTTTTGATGTTCCTGTTATTGAACATAAAATTCCACAGAAGAAATTGAAAATCTATGAGAATGCTTTCTTCAGTGTGAAGTAAGTGTCATTTTAATCTCAACAGCTTGCTACCCCTTGGATGTGTGACTAGGTTACACCTTTGTTATTATGCTTTTATGACGTTGTCGTGTAGTGTCTATTACGGCTCTTACTGATCCTTGCACTCATGGCAATCCTCTTGTCTCTGCCTCCTGAGTTTTCAGAACATAGGTACAAACCACTGCTCCAATGACGCTTATGTTGCTGATGTGAATACACGACCAAACAGTTTAGGGGAACCAGGGATTCTTTCTTGGTTCACAGTGTCGGGTTATAGTCCATCATCCTGGCTGGAGAGTTCACACGTCAGTTGCCAAGGGAACTGGACACGCCACATCCACAGGAAGAGCTTCGTCACCTGCCAGTCTGCCAAGATACTAAACCAGTTCTCTCTGTCTTATCTACCCGCCTAGGGAGTGGTCACAATCACTGTGGACTGGGTCTCCCCACAACAATAAAATAAGCTCAGGGCTTGCCTTATGAAATAGCTTCTCCCAGATGTGCACAAAGGCTGCAGCGGTGACTCTTTTCTGTTGCTGTGAGACGCCGCTCAAAGTCATGCATCTGAAGGCAGAAAGGGAGATTCCTTCAGCTTATGGTCCAGAGAAGAGATGCGGTCCTTCCTGGTGGGAAAGGCGTGGCTGGCTGCGGAAGCTGGAGGCGGCCTGAGTCACGTCCGTCGTGGAGGCTGAGAGCTGCAAAACTGTCAGCGGCAAGAGCAGACCTCTACGGGAAGTAGGGTGGGGCCAATCGACCTCAAGGCCCACCCCTTGGGACTGCTTTCCTCCAGCAAGTCTCCACCTCCTAAAGGTGTCATGATCTTCCCAAAACAACTTGAGATTCAAACGCAGGAGCCTGTGGGGAACAACCCACATCTCAAATTGTGACAGAGGCTCAGTCTTTAATTGCCAAGTTGGCATCTGCAGCTAACTGCCATAGCTACCCCTCCGTTCCTGTACCCGCCCCACCTCTAAAGCATCTTCTGTGGCATAGATATGCGGCAAAAGTAGGAGAAAAATGTGTCTGCAGGATGAGCTACTGGGATGAATCAAAGCAGAAAAGAAAAGAAATGAGAGGGCGGCACAAGACGCAAGGCAGTGCCCACTGGAAGTGTTTCGGGCAAGAGGACCGTGTCATCTTTAGTTCTGGGCCTCTCAAATCAGTCTGCTTCTGGGTACAAAGACAGCGCTTTCCACTGTGAGTTACTTTTCACGTGGTAAACTTAAGTATGAGTGTATATTTAACATACGATGCTTCAGAAAAATATGTATTATACATAAATATAATAAACCCAAACACGCAAGGATCGCATAGCCATATATTACAACTGCAGATTTATAAACATATTTATGGTATGAATATAAAATGTCCACACGGGCTCCTCTGTTGGAACACTTTGTCCCCAGCTAATCACGTTGTTGGGGGGGGGGTTGGGAACCTTTGGGAGGCAGAGCCTAGTTGAAGGAAGTGGGTCTTTAGAGGGCGGGCCTTAACAATGACAGTCATGCCACTTCCTGTTCTTCCCAGTAGTTGGGAGCCAGGGAGGTGTGGCTTCTCAGCCTCATGCTTCCACCACAATGGAGACCTGCTGTCATGCCTTCAAACTACTGATCCCAAGGGCATCTTCCTTGCTTCTTGTCAGTCATGATGACCAGGAAAGTAACTAACGCAATTTATCACGAGAATAACTATGTAAATACATAGTTGGCTCACCGCAGCCTTGGTTTCTGCCTCCCAGGCTTCAACTGGCTATGGATTCTAAGTATTCAAGGGAAAAATATGTCTGTACCGAATGTGAATCGACGTACTTTTCTGGTGCTATTGCTCACGGGGTGACGGTGGGTAACGGCTCTGTGCTGACTGCTTCATAGGGCGAGAAGGAAAGATTCTCAGTGTGCTCACCGTGAGGACACCCGTGATTGAGTCTGACGTGGCCTGGTATGTATGCACTTTTTATGTTTTCATGTATGTTTAAAAGGAATTTAAGTTTCAAATAAATATACTTTCGTTCAGTTGATAAATGATGTTACACACGTTTTGGAACAAGAGCACCCAAGGTATGATATATAATACGTTTCAGCCCAGGAATGCTTCAAAGAGGTAACCAAATTCTAAGAATGGTCCTCAGAATAAAGCAAGGCCACTTCAAAAAAGAATGAAACTCTCCTGAGACTTTTTTCCAATGTACCATTCGAGGTTGGTAAGTCTCAAGGGGGGTTGGGGGCTTGGCTGTCACAGTCCTGGACCCCAGGATCTGAATATTAAACCAAAATTTTAAAAGTTCTTTCCCTCCATACTGTCCTCTTCTCTGAATCTCCAAAGCATTTGTTTTGCAAAATCCTAAGTGGAAACACATTTAGGCACCATAATTTCAAACAAACCATCTCTTTTTTGAACTCCGCAGGCTTGAAGCATTAACACAATAGCATATCAAGTTCGCGAAATTTCAGATAAACCACGTTCAAGCTATAAAATAAAGATGACTGGGGAAAAAAGGGCTTAATTTTTCCCACATCTCATCTCCTTTTGCCCCAGGACTCCCAGAATGACCAGCTGGGCTCTCTCTGTAGAGGACAGGCAGCCTTGGCACCCGGGTTGACCCAGTCACCACTTATGGGATGTCCCCTCATCCCGGCATCCCCACATTTCAAGACAAAATCATTTTGACCACATGTGCTTTTTTTGTGGTATTCAGTAATACCAACAAGTGACAGACACTCTAAGTAGATTAACTTGGTTGAAATCAGCTGCCTTGACTGTGGCTCACTTAAGAATTCTGCCCCCGATTTTTAACATGTCTTGAGATAGAAAGAACAAGAATCAAGGTATTTAAAAAAAAAATAACCCTGAACCTTAAACTAGGACAATTAAAGCAATCAACACTGCCACATAACTTTTCAATACTTAAGTCCAACAAAATCATCTCCTGAAAGTGCAGCTTTATTTATTTTGGTCAAAATGAGTATCTCTCTTGAGCTTACTTCTGAGTTACTTCAACATCAAGTCACCTAAACCAAAGATCAAAAGTTGAATCAAACAGCCGCAAAGGATGCAAAGTCATCACCCAGGGACAAGAAACACCCTGAAAAATTGTTCTTCGGTCACGTGTGAATCGTTTCATAAGCACGTGTGATTCCTAGATACATTCTAGTAACAAAAAGTTAAGAAAAACATGCACACTCTTTAGGGCAAACAAAGATTCAAATCGCAAGGAGATGGGAAAGAAAAACATGATTCATGCTACTCTGCTTGCACTGTGAGCCGAGATTTTTTTTGAAGTGGTTTCTGATGGTGTCTGCCATCGTTTATAACCCTCTCAAGCAATCTTGTAACATGCTAAACTACACCAAATTAAGCGAGCGAGTAGCCCAAAAGGAGTCCAGTAGGCCCGGGGGTATCTCACTATTTCTGCCTGTTGTCTTCACTGCTCAGAGAGAGGCCATGACGTTTCTAGAGCCTCTAAAAGCTCAAGTGGTGGATTTGGAGGAGAGCCATCGCGGAGCCGGGATGAGCAGGGATGAATTTGACAGTCCAGAGCACAGGGAGATTTCCAAGGTGTCCTTGTGAAGTAACTCACATGGTTTTTAAAGTCATTCATGGGCACATCCATTCATTCCACCACTCATCAAAGGTCATATTAAGCCCCCCACACTCCCCCTCCATATGGTTAATAAGGTACATGGGAAATAAAGACGAGAGTCCTAACCTTGTGCTCAAAGAGTTTATTACAGTCGGCCACAGAGGTGACACACAGATGGACTGGATAATGGGTCCATGTATAAAATGACATGCTAAGGTCACCAGAGGGAGAGATTCTTTGCAGTTGGAGCAATCACGGGCATGTTCAATCATTCATTCATCCAGCCACAGATTTAACACATACAGTCAGAGACCATGCTCGGCGCCGATTATGTGAAAGTGACCAAGATACCTACAAACAGGTAAGAGTCACTCATTAGCTTATTCAGTCAGTATACAGTGATCCTTGTCTGAACACCAGGCATTGTCTGGACTCTGAGGGTGTTGGATGATGAGGTTCAGCTTTTCCTCACGATGCCTAGGTTCTATGAGGACAGATAAGCTGCAAGTAAAGATAGAATGATGTAACTTTATCATTAGTGCTTGGAAAATAAAAGCAGGCCAGTTTAGTGGGGAAGATAATGAACACATGAAAGGTCATTTAGGTAGGTGACCAGAGAGATCTCTGGAGAGGAGAACATCCAAGAGGAGAGATACCGACTATAAAGCTCTTTGGGCTCAGCAGAGGAAGTCTGGGGATTAAGAGGACCACAAGGGCCACCGGAGTGGCTGGCTGGGGGTGTGATGGAGAGGGATGGAGGATGGCAGACCAGCAGCCTGGGCCAAATCGCTCGGGACCCGTTGTGAAACCAGGTCTTGGGCAGACATGAAGCTTTCAGTGTGGATGAAATGGGATCTGAGCTGAAGACTGGTCTTCAGTGGTTCAAGAATAGAAGAAACGGGGAGATGGGCCCCTCAAGAAAAGATGAACAGCCCCAACTCACGTCGTGGAGTCACTGAGGAATGATGAGGTGGGGGTAATGGTTTAGAAAGAAGTGGGCGGGAAGTGAAAAGGGGAGAAAGTGAAGACTAGGGATGTGGGCTGAGGATCTGGGTGGATTTTAGCGCATTGAGTAGCAGGAACATCAGGAGTTTGACTTGGGTGCTCCGTAGGATGCCTAGGATTTCACAATCTGTTACCTAAACTTGGTGGTTTAACACAACAGACACGCACCCGTGGAGTTCTGGAGGCCGGAAGTCAGAATCCAGGTGTGTGCAGGTCCGCACATCTCGCAGCCTCTAGGGAAGAGAACAGCCTTGAGCATCAGCTTCCAGATCACAGACCTTCCTCGTCTGCTGCCTGCAGTAACATCCTCGTCTGCTGCCAGCAGTGGGGTGGGGTCATGGATGAGCTTGGCCAGGCGGCTGCATGTAGAGGTGGAGGTAAATGGCAGACAGCAGGGAGGGCAGAGGGAGGGAATTTGGCAGCTCTTTCAAGGCACAGGGTGGATGAAACAGAAAGCTGTAGTTACTGTGGAGAGTGGGGCTGGTGGAGACCCCCTTCTGACAGCTCTCCATATCACCACCTATATGCAGACAGGGCCAGTGCCTGGGCCAGGCCCAGGAAACCTCAGAGGGGACAGATCGACAGAGAAAGAGACGCTGAGCGTCCAGGAGGGAGAGAGAACAAGAGAGGACAAAGCCCGAGGGAGGCCGGACCTGCCCAGGGTGACCCTAGACAGGAAGAGGGCTCCTGAAGGGGGAGTCAAGAGTGACAGCCGGGGTCGGGGCGGAGCTGCAGGCTCTGTGGCAGGGACTGAGTGCGTGTTGGGGTGCTGCTGAGTGGGTGCTGGGGTGCTGCTACCTTGGGCTTTGTATGCTCACAGCCAGGTGGAGGAAGCGTGTGTTAGGTGGATGACTCACTTCCGTCAGACCTCCGGGGTCCCATGGTCGGCTCACAGCTCCGGACACGGCTGAGCCCTGTCCTCTGGTCTCTCCAGCTGTGGCACATACCTGCGTTATATCCCCTCAAGCCGTCTGGATCCCGCCCCTTCCGCCCTGGCTCTGGAGAACATGCCCACGAGTGCTTCTGCCAGCTTCGGCTTCAGCCAGCTTCCGGCACACGCAAGCCACGGTGACTTGCTTCTCACATTTCCTGTCCTGCGGCTCTTCTCTGACATGATGGAATGAGGGCAGCAGAGACCTGGTCAGAGCAAGTCGTGCAGAAATCAGGGGAGTCCTGGAACCATCCTTTGCTCCCCAGGACGAGAGCCAATGTCTGGACGCTTTGTTCCACTCTCCCGAGTGGAGCTCAGGAGCCTCAATTCCTCACACTGTTCTAACAGCCCCACAGGACCGAGTCGGCCATAGGGCCTTTCCCTGTCCCCGTGTGACTCTCCTCCCGCCCTTCCTGAGACACGTTCCTCTGATTCAGTCTTTGCCGAAAGGAAGAGCAGGGTGAGATTTCTGGTACTGGGCAGAGCTGTCCGTGACCCTGGACACAGAGCTTGGGCAGACTTCCCAAGTAGATCCCGGGGTGATCCTCATCCGTCTGCCTGTGGCTGGGGAAGAGTCGGGGGGTCTTCGAGCCAACAGAATCTTTCAGGACACCTCTGTGCTCCTCAGCTGCGGGTGGGTGGCCCAAGGATACAGGTCATCATGGTCATGGTCCAGCCATGTGATATCCCTCCTGTAGGGTTCCAGTACAGTCTAGGTCACTTTTCTGTTGCTGTGAAAAAAATGTGTTGGTCAGAGCTACTCCAGGGAAAAAGGCCTTACTTGGGCTTACAGTTGCAGAGGAATAGATACCAGCATGGTGGGAAAGAACAGGCCGGCAGGCTGGGGAGGCCTGGTAGAGGCCTGGTGAGAGGAACAGGAAGTGGGTTGGCCCACAGCGCACACGCGACGTGCGCACAGCAGGAAGCAGAGAAAACAGAAGCAGGGCCAGGGAATAGAGGCCCACCCACCAGTGATCACTTCCTCCAGTGCGGCTCCACCTCCTGCAGGGATCAGGACCTTCCCCGACAGCACCAAGTATTCAGAGCTGTGTGCGTGTGGAGGACATTTTACATTCACATCGCAACAAACACCAAGACGCACCCCCTCTGCGACCAGGGTTTAGCCACCTTCCTAACCACTAGAAAACGACTGAAACTGTGGTCTGGCTAGTGAATGGGCTATTTCAAAGTCCTGCCCTGGGGTCAGCTTCTTGGGGACACTCTTGATGCCAGGAGTCTTAACCCAGCTTCCCTCAAAAAAAAAAAAAAAAAAAAAGACTCCCCCAAACAATGGTCTATGCACAGGTAGTTTGGCTTAGGCCATGATTCTGTAAGAGGGATGGGGAGAATCACAGTCTAAACCACTGTAGACTGACTCAATTCTGTTGAGTCTGTCTAAAAAAGCTTTGTGAAATGACCTAGCAAGCAGTGCTCCGAGAGGAATGGGGAACGGATGTGACTGCTGCAGTCTGGGGTCAGCAGGGATGATCGGAGGTCAGAGAGAGGCCAGGCTGGACCCGCTCTACAACATTACTATGCTGCATGTGATAAGTAGTCCCTAAACCTTTCCTCAAAGGAAAGGTGGGGAGAGACCTTTCAGCGCCTGCTGAGAAAGGCCTCTGAGCGATCTTATGCATCAGCCCAAGGATGACAGAAGTCTCCCCACCAGTGACTGTGTTTCTAATCTGTCTTTCCCATCCCCAGGCTTTCTCCCCCTACCCATGACGTCCCCATTTAACTGAATTCATTGGCCCCAAAGGGGTCCGGGAAGCTTGCCATGCCTCTCCTTCCACCTGCGCTCTCTCTCGGGGCAGGAAGCACAAATGAACGTTGGCAGAGTCGATTGATCCTTGGATTCCAGTTGCAACAGCAGAATTGACGCTTCCCAGACTTTAGCAGTCTAGACAGGTCAGAGGTGACAGAAAGATAGAAAAGGTCCGTGGGAAGACATGAACCGTCAACATCTGGCCAGCGGCAAGGAGCCTGTCTCACGAACTTTAGACCACGGAATTGGAATGACTTCAGCGGCAGGCCAATCCAACACTGCGTTGCCAACTCCTGGTTCAGAAAGAAAACATTGTCTCTTAAGTGCTCATTGGTGGCTCTGATTCTTTTGGCTTGCTTTTTTTCTTTTAATAGACAGGGATTCATAGGGGCCATATTGACCTCAAACTCATAGCTAAGGATGGCTTTGAACCTCTGCTTCTCCTAGGTGCTGGAATTACAGGCATGCTTCCCCTAGCCCAGTTTTCTGCAGTTTTGGAGGTTCAAACCCAGGGCTTCCTGCTTCAAAGCAAGCACCCTACCAACTAAGCCACACCTCCATTCCTGTCTTTGCTTTCTTGAAGGCCCTAAAGAAGTAAACAGTATTCCTGTTTCAATATGTAATCCAATCTGCAGACTACTCATTATAGAACACGGGTCAGAGTGAGACAAGCACACAGTACTCTTCCCCCTAACCCTGTATTTGGAACTCCCCCCCCCCTTTACCCATTTAACTTCTTTCCATGGTGAGAGTCTCCTGTGTATTTTCACTCTGTTGTAAAAACAGCTTGGGAAATCGTAGACCAAGCTGTCCATTGTTTTTGCAAAGGGTCCTCAGAGGAAAGCACCTGGCTTCCTCTTCTTCCACCAGCGCTGTTACCATAGAGCTCCAAGTCCTTCACGCAAAGCCATCTGATCGGCGGGTGGATTTGGTATGGCTGAGAGGCAAGTGCCTAACTTGTTTCCTTGTTCCATCCCCACAATTCCTAAGCTGGAGACATTTCCCTGAAATAACAAATACCTGCCTAAGATATTTTTTAAATCTCTTAGCTTAGAAACATTAAAAAAAATGCTGCCGGCTACTCATTTCATTATTGTGAGTTGGCTAGTCATTGTCCTAGTTTCTTTTGCAGCTGTTGTGATTATCCTGACAAAACCAACTGAAGGGGAAAAGGTTTATTCTGACTCATAGGCCAATCGTACCGTCCATCATATTGCAGAAGCCAGGCCAGCAGGAACTTGAAGCAGCTAGTCACAATGCATCCTCATTCAGGAAGCAACTTGACAAATTGAAGGCTGAGGCTTTTTTGGCATATTCGTGAAGGACAGGTGGTGAAGGCGCGCCCTCGGCAAACCTGTGCGAGATTGTCTCATCGACATGGGAAGACCCAGCCCACGGTGGGTGGAGCCCTGTTCCCTGAACAGGGAGAAAAGAAAGACATTGGCAGCCTGGCACGTGAAGGGTGTCGCGTCTTGGCAATTTCTGTGGCTATGGTGTGGCTTGCTTCCTGAGCTCTTGAAATTGGTATGAGCTGTCCTGCCGCGCCGATGAGCTATCACCAAGAATTATGAACAAGGATGAATTCTCATTCCCCTTACTCGTTTGGTCCTGTATTTCTCAGCAGCATTAGGAGAAGCAACAGCAGGAAATGCACAGCAGAAGGCCAGGAGGCCGGCAGCAGGTTCCAGAGAGGAGAAAGCGAGGTGGGATACAAAGACTCAACACCACGACTCGGGCCGTGCTTCCTCCAGCCAGGCTCTACCTCCTGAATCAGGAGTCTCATTAGCTTCCCAAACACCACCAGCAGCTGAGTGCCGAGTACTCAAGCCCTACGGGGACAATCCACATTCAAACTGTGACACTGCTCTGAAAGATTCCATTTTCCAACATGTCTCATCCCACTAGCATCATTTCTGCTTAATTACATTACTCGATCACTCAATTTTCTTTGCATGAACAGGAAGATATACAGACTTCCATCTTACACGCCTGCTACCACTGTGTGTGTGTGTGAGAGAGAGAGAGACAGAGAGAGAGAGAGAGAGAGCGAGAGAGACAGAGAGAGAGAGAGAGAGAGCGAGAGAGACAGAGAGAGAGAGAACCCTCTTCTCCACCATGATGGCCAAAATCCCTCTGAAATCAGGAGTCAAAACATCCCCACCCTCCCTTGTTTCTGTCGGTCACTTGACCATTTAAAAGGCCTATCAATTAAAAAAATCATAAAAGTCTGTTAATTTTAGATATAATCATGCTCAATACTGACAAGTGTTTAGCAGCTAGGAAATATGCAAGGAAGGGAAGAGGAGGAAGGTAAAACTCTTATATAAACGATTGCAGGAGACAGATGAAGTCCACAAAGCTGCAGTCACTGCTGAGAGCAAAATTACCACCCTTGAAAAATCATAGGTTGGATTTACTTAAACAGAGAGAAGGGTTGGGCCATTCTGGTTGGAGGTCTAAGCAGCAGACTGTATGGTAGCTGTGTGTTTTGATGGTATTAGCTTTGCTCATGGTAGGGCCATCTTTGTGATTCCTGGGAACTTTCCAGCAGTATTTAGAAGTTCAGCAGGTCTTCTCTCTATTCTTAGAAAATAAAAGATTACGGTTATTTCGTTAAGCCTGCATGTTACATCTTTCTAAAAATAAACCAGAAGATTCCCTGGTATGTGAAACATACATATTAAAAATAGGAAGATCCTGTCTGTGCATGTTTCTACATTCATACCTCACATATTTTTTTGCAGCCATTCATTCCTTTATTTATATACTGATTAATTCCCTCCAAAGCAGCTTATCACAAAACTGTTTTCCTCTTTAAAAACAAATTAAATCCATGTTCTGTAAAAATAGAACTTGTACAGTCAAAACTAGATATAAACAAAAAAGATTGCCATAGAATTAAGTTTACAGAATGAGAACTGAATCTAAGCGCATATAAAAAATTAAAAAACACTTCAGCACAAGATTTATCTTTTGGTTTTGTGACTAGAGAGGCAGTCTATATATCACTAATATCTTGAAAGACTTTTTTTGCTCTTTTATATTTGCTTTTATTCTTATTTTTTGAAAGACTTTTTAACCCATATATATATATATATATATATATATATATTACTCTAGTACATTTTTAACTTTCTACTTTTTCTATCATGGCTTGAATCTGAAATGTTCTCTACAGATTTATGCTTTGAAGGCTCAGTCCCTGATTTTGGCATTATTTTGAGGTCTCTGGAACCTTTAGAAGGACGGATCTGGAAGTGTAGGTAGATTATCAATGGCAGGCCTTTGAGCATTATATCTGACTCTAGTTCCAGCCTTTTTTCTGTACCTCCTGATTTGTCTCTATTTCCTGTCATGTGACCAGAACTCCAGCCTACCCGCCTGCTGTCACTGATAGAGCGTTCTACCTCTTACGGTGATGAATGGAAATCCCTCTGAAACCAGGAGCTGAGCATCCCCTTTCCTCCCTAAAGGTGTTTCTCTCAGTTGTCTTGGTCACAGCAATAAGTAAACCAGCTGATACATTTTTCCCCAGTCCACACAGGCCAGATTTTGTATTCAAGAAACATCCTAAAGATTTCTGGTAGAGGTGCCACTTGTTCCTTACTTCTTGTTCTCAAGAGAAAGGTGGAATAAAAATTAAAATGAGCAGTCGCAGTTTGTTTTAAATAGTACCAAGCAGAATGGAAGAAAGCACAGGTCCAGCAGAGCCTGTCAGTGCACAGAGAAGGCACAAAACTGAAGATCAGACTCTAGAGCCCTGGTCTACAAGGTGCTGCTCTGACTTACTAGGGCCTTCGGTGATTCGATGTCCCTCTTCCCTCGGCAATCACAAGGTAGCCAAGTAGATGCAGATGTGATGTTTTAGGTGGTTTGAAGACTGTCCCCTGGGATGGACACTGTTAGACCCTGGTAGGCCAGAGGCTGATCTTTTCTGGAAATGCTGTTTGTGGTTACACTTTCTAAAAGCACCATGTATATAAATTCCAAAATTTGATTTCCTTAACATTTTAGAGAATTGCTTTAAGATCTTTTCACTATTTGCTATTTTGTGACATGTTCTAGAACAGGTATTAAAATTCTTCGGAAAGTGAACTTAAGTGGTGTGGTAGCGCCGCATCATTAGCATGGCCCTTATGTCCCCAGGATCCCCTCCCCTGAACAGCAGCCTGGGGAACCAGCAGTGCTGGTCCGTGGGTTCAGGAATTACCTTCAGCCTGTCCTTCCAGCACTTCCCTCCACCTCCCTGACTCTTCTGTCATTCGGACGTGCCAATCCAGTCTGTTATTTCATTCTAGCTCAGACATCAGAGAATATAACTGGGATTTCTTTCAAAACCTTGGACACTTAAGGATATTGCAGCTAGCCATCAGAAAGGCCAGTGCTAGAGAATAATAATATACCACCACCATCACCACCACCATCACCACCACCATCACCACCACCGCCGCCACCACCACCACCACCACCACCATCACTACCACCACCACCACCTCCATCACCACCACCATCACCACCACCATCACCACCACCATCACCACCACCACCACCATCACCACCACCACCGCCACCATCACCATCACCACCACCATCATCAATACCACCATCACCATCACCATCACCACTACCATCATCAACACCACCATCACCACCACCATCACCATCACCACCACCATCATCAATACCACCATCACCACCACCACCGCCACCACCACCATCACCACCACCACACCAGCCACCGCCCCACCACCACCACCACCACCACACCACACACCATCACAACCACCACCACCACCACCACCACCACCACCGCCACCACCACCACCACCACCACCATCATCACCACCACCACCACCATCACTACCACCACCACCACCAACACTACCACCAATACCATCACCATCACCCCCACCACCATCATCACCACCACCAACAACCATCACTATCACCACCACCATCATCAACACCATCACTACCATGAACATCAGCACTATGATCACCACCACCACCATCACCATCACCACCACCACCACCATCACCATCACCACCACCATCACCATCACCATCACCATCACCACCAACATCACCACCACCACCATCATCACCACCATCACCATCACCACCATCACTACCACCACCATCACCACGATCACTACCACTATCACCATGATCATCACCATCACCATCAACCATCACCATCAACCATCACCACTACGATCATCACAACTATTATCACCATCATTGTCACAACTACCACCATCAGCACCACCACCACAAACATCAGCACTATCATCACCATCACCACCACCACTATCACCATGATCATCACCACCATCACCAAAATCACCACCACTACCACTATCACAACATCATCACCTCCACCATCACTACCACCACCACCACCACCAATAGCAATACCAGCAACGAACGCAGCAGCAGCAAGAGCAGAAGCAGTCTTGGCAGCCAACACACTCCGTGTGTGAGACACGAGACGCTTGCGTATATTTCCATTTCGTTCTTAGAGCAATCGTGTGAGGTAAACCCTGTGGTCCACAGCCTTTTACAGATAAAGAAACAGACACACAGGCAGGTTAAGAAATGTGCCCAAAGTTAAGCTGACCACAAGCAGCAGAGCTGAAGACGGAGCCCACAGAATCCTCGTCTGGAATACATGTTGCGATCCATCTCTCTACGGAACATAAACTAGCACTAACTCAAGTAACTGCAGTTAGAAGTTAGGTTCTTGTGGCTGTGAACATCATTTTACATGATCCTCGCAAAAGCTTTTGCCATTTGAAAAACAATGCTCCAAAGCCACAAATCTGCGACGATTATTTTTATGTAACCCTGTTATGAACAGTCTTATAAGTGTTTAATTACTTACACTGGTGCTTTTCCATATCTGAGCAAACTTTTATTTCTCATCCTGCAATGTTAACAAAGATCTTTCCATTTGTCTGCTTGGTTTTGCTTGAGTGTAGCATTTAAGTAATTTTTAAAAGAAATCTTCTAAGGTAATCCAGTATAAAGAATAAGTCTATTTGCTCAGAAAAGCTGAATGTGATTCAGTTTCTTCAAAGAAATTTGGGACAGATGTGTTTTTCCTTCTTCTTCTTCTTCAACAAATCCAGAAGACAAAAAACGTATTTTATTTCTTGTGAAATGCATTTTTCCCGTTCATCTCAGTATGTGGGGCTGTCAGAGTTTATAAGCTTGGCAGTGCTCTAACGTGGCCGCACTGTTCTCCTTAGAAACTTATTAAATCTATATTTTTATGAAAAACAGAATGTGGTAGAAAAAAATTTTTTTTCATCTTTGACATTTACTTGTTGGCTAGTGTTTTCAAGTCATGCTGGATCTCAACCCGGAGTCACAAAACCTCCAAAACTTAAGTGCTTCCAAAGTTTGTTTGAAAAGCGGGAGGCGTGGGTGAGGACGGCTGACCCAGGCTTCTGAACGATGCTTGGAGGATCAGCAAGGATCTCAGAGCCGTTAAGCTCGCTGCCCAGAAGGAAACACAAGGAAACTCCCTTTGCGTGACCTGCCCCTTGAGGTTGGACGCCATTAAACATCGGCATGGGAATTTTAAAGGTTTTGGCCAGGCCTTCCTGGCAGGCCCGGCGTTTCTGAACCCGGGATGCTAAGAGCTTTTCCCACAGCATTTCCTGCACCCCCATGGAGCTCCCACCAACACTGCCACCACCAAAACCACAGGCTCCCCGACAGCGCTCCGACCTCCTTTGATTTATCAGGGCTGTTCAACTCTGCATCAAGGCCCAGCTGTGCCTGGGACAGGAGCTATTTGAAGAGCTGCAGAAGAGTGGACCCGCGCTGCGGCCTGTGCATCGGAGGAGTTTGTCGAGTATCTCCAAAAATTCTTGCCCTGATGATGGGGTTTCATAACCTCTGTGGGAGGTTCGGCAAGGCTTCAATTTGGTCCTCTGTGATCCTTGATCCATCTTTTGTTTTTTCATTTGCTAGAAACCCTTGTTCATTAGAGACAGCGTTTAGCTATGTTATTTCCAAATCCAGCTGCTTTTAAATTCTTTATTGTTAGACATCCTTATTTATTATATCTTTGTGTGTGTCAGCATATGCATGTGTGTGTATGCATGTGTGTGTGTATGTGTGTGTGTGTGCGCGCGCGCGTGTTATTGGGATGCGTATGGAGGGCAGAAGAGTAGCCTTGGATGCTATCTTCACCTTCTGCCTGTTTGAGACAGTCTCTTGTTCACCACCACGTGGATCTGCATAGCTAGCCTATGAGCTTCTAGGAGGGTCTTGTCTCTAGCTCACTGTAGAAGAACTGGGATTACAGAGACCTACGGCTGTGTTCAGCTTTATGTAGGTTCTGGGGATCTGAACTCAGATCCTCATGCTTGTACGGCAAGCACTTTACCCACTGGGCCACTTCCTAAGCCCCAGTGGGCACAGGTGAATACCGTGATTTCAGAATCTAAGTACCTTTCTCTGAAGTATGTCAGTCAACGCTGAGCCGGGGTGTTAGATGTGACTTCTCAGAGGACACGCCATCACGTCCAATGTGCATGAGCACGCCTCTTCTGATGATCAGGCTCAGAGGGTAGCACGCAGAGAGGAACACCGGAAAGGAAGAGGAAGAATTCTCCAGACACGCAGGAGCATTTCCAAGAGGCAGCAAGGGAAAGGCCAAGTCCTGCAAGCACGTTGCTCTACTTCCTGGACCTTAATAAGCTGATTATTTTTTTCCTGGGCCATTATATTCCTATTGGAAGCATGAGAAAAATGGCTATAATTACAGACAGCTCACAAGAGTGGCCAACAGCCATGATGGCATAGACTGCTTTTACACCAATTTTTCCAGGACCCATAGCTTGAATGAAAAGCTTTCTCTTCTCTCTCTCTCTCTCTCTCTCTCTCTCTCTCTCTCTCTCTCTCTCTCACTCTCTCTTTCCTTGTGACGAGAATAGTTTGTTTGACTCATACCAAACCAAATCAAGCATTTCTGTGGGCACAAAGAGGAATGCAAAGCAAAGAAAGATTTTTTTCCCTTCCAAAAAAAGAACGTATGCCTGGAAAATAGAATTGCTCCACATTTCACAGAATCCTTGTCATTAACTGCTGAAGGCAGACTTGGCCAGTCCAATTGCCTTTGGAGATAGTTGACTTTAAAAAAGCACATATCAGCTTTTAAGAATGGATTTGTGTGAAGTAATATATTAAAAAAACCTTCTCTTGGTATATAAGTTGTGATGAGTTTCAGCTTCTGTTTAACCTCTGCCTCTTCATCTTTAAGAGATGCAATTGCCTTCAGACGAGAGTGGAAGTGTCATGTTCTGACCCCTCTATGTCAACCCAATACCCAGTGTGATGCTGAAATAAGCAAGTTTCTTCCAAAGCAGATGCCCATAGTGTAGGAAATTAAAAATTGCTGGAGGGGGGAGGTTTTTTATTTTTTAACAACAATGACAGTAAATCCACAGTTCTCGGTTTCTCAGTCCAACCTTACTATTGGTGTATTGTCAAATCTCAAATGATGATCCCTGTTCACCACGCACTTGATTTGGATGGGGAAGCACACTTAGTTCAAACTGTCACGACAGGTCAAGTCTCAAGCCTTGGCAAGTGGTCCTTGGATCTCAGCTGTGCGACTGAGCGATTCCAAGAACAACCTGCGTGCATTTTTCTCCAGAATGTAACATTCCAAATGCATTTTCAGTGCCATTTGGTCTGAAGCCTCAATGAGTCTTTGAACCTGTGTCTGTCAGCGCCGATGGGACAGCCCCTCTGTTCTGTCCATCAAATATGGCGACCATCATCTTGCCACCTCTGGAAGCCAGCCCTGCCCTGCGTCGCATGAGGCTGACCAGGGGACTGCCACCGTGAAAATCCAGATACCAGGTGGATTCGGTAGTTCCCAGGGACAACACCCCTCAGGGGTCTTTGGTTTGGATTTGGGGCGTCCCCTGGGAGCCAGCATCCTCTGGAGGCCTGTTCAATACAGATGTATTCTACCACATGGCTGCACTGGTCACTTTTCTTGTTGACAACAAGCAAGGTAAGAAAAGGCTTTATTCTGACTTACAGTTCAAGGGTACAGTCTGTCGTGGTGGGTTTACCCGTCGCTTTTCTCTGTTGCTGTGAGAGAATACTCAAACTTAAGTGAGAAAGGGAGATTTATTCAGCTTAGGGTTCCAGAGGGGAGATACAGTCCATTAAGGCAGAAAAAGGGTATGGGCGGGGGTGGAAGCTGGAGGCAGCCTAGGTCACATCTATCAAGAAGGCTGAGAGCTGCTGCCAGCTTAGAGCAGACTCACTCCCTCAAGCAGGGCGGGGCTAACAAGCTCAAGGCCCACCCCCTGTGACTGCTTTCCTCCAGCAAGGCTCCACCTCCGAAGGTGCCGTGACCTTCCCCAGACAATAAAGATTCAACACATGAGCCTGTGGGGACAATTCACATGTCAAAGGACGACAGTGGGGAAGGGAAAGCACAAGGAAGTTGAGGGGCTGGTGAGGCGACTCAGTAAAGAATTTGCCTCACAAGCAAAAGATCCCCAGAGCTTATGTGAAAATGCTGGGTGGCTATGGCGGAGGCCCTGAAATTCCAGCCTTGAAACTCAGAGCCTGGAAAAACCCCAGCGCAAAATAGTTAAGGTGGAAGAACAATCCAGGATGGTCCTCAGTGTTGCCCTTGGGTCTCCGCAGGCTCGTACACTCAGGCACCCCACGCGCATGTACATGATCACCCACATGGAGACACGCGCACAAAGGAAGTTGAGAGACGTGGTTACGTGACACCCGCAGTCAGGATACAGAGAGAGACCATGCTGGCACTCAGCCTGCTCGCTCCTTTCTCATGTCCGAGCCCCCAGCCATCGACATTAGGGTGGGCCTTCCGCCTCACTGAACCGAATTCACATTATCCCTCCCGGACATGCCCAGGATTTATCTCCGGGATGATTCTAGATCCTGTCAAAATGACAATACGAATTGTCATAGGGGCGCTGTGGCAAGGAGTGGAAGAGGTTGCTGGAAACTTCTGGGAGCGTGCCCGTAAGGATTATAGGGGCCCTGCTTCCCTTGCCTTGCTCACAGCTGTATGTGATCCAGTGGTTTAGCTTCACTGAATGCTTCTGCCACGCCCTAGTCACAGGGCTACAGCAACAAGACCAAATGGTTCTGGACCAAGAAAGAAAAAATAATTACAAATGGATTATTTTTTTTTTATAATTTTTATTTAATTATTTGTGTGTACATATATGCGTGTGTTTATCAGAGGGTGTTATATGTGCCTATGGTCGTCTGAGAGTGACTTTGGGAATCATCCTGGATTGTTTCTACCTCCTTTTTGTTTTACTCTGTGATTTCCCAGGCTTCGCCTTCCAAAGCAGAAGTACAGTATGTTATCATTTCTGTTTTTTATGCGGGGTCTAGGATCCAAACTTGGGTCCTTCTGCTTGTGGGGCAAAGTCTTAACCCCTGAGCCATCTCTCCAGCCCCAAGTTGGCTATCTTAAGTGTTGGTTACACAACACAAAAGCGAAGGAGATCACAGACATCGTTATTCCTGTTTTCCTGACGAGGGAAGCAATGCTTAGCCGAGCAAAGAGACGTGGCTCATCTGACATCACCGAGCACAGGAAGTTCATGGAGAACCAAGAAGATAGACCAATGTTTCTCCAACCTTCACTCGTGTTCCCAAAGGTCCCATGAAACTTCTCTATAAACTGCAGAGTGTTTTACAGATGGGAGAAGTTATGTGATCAGAGCCTTCTGAAATGCCTCTTGACATTCTGAAGCCCAAGCCAGGAAAAACTGGGGGGAAACATCGGAAAACTTAAACCACTGGGCTCTGGCTTCGAGCAGCTCATAAGAAGGTCCAGGCAGAAACGGCAGTGACAGCCGCGGGACAAAGGCGGGTCTTGCAATGAAAACAGACATGGCAGGTGTGCGGCCAGGAGAACGGGGTCCTGAGGAAGGGTGGCTGAGACGGGCACAGGAGACACCCCGGGGGCCAGAGCTGGTGCAGAAGCAACTGAAGATGGGCTTGAGCCCCCAGCTCTCTCGAGAATTCCATTTACTCCATAGCAGGTTCAGAAGATTCTTTGTCTCTTGACTGCTGATCCTGGTGTCTGCCTTCAAGGGTCTGTCTCTCTCTCTCTCTCTCTCTCTCTCTCTCTCTCTCTCTCTCTCTCTCTCTCTCTCTCTCTCTCCCTCTCTCTCCTCTCTCCCTCTCTCCTCTCTCTCTCCTTCTCTCTCTCTCTCTCTGGGCAGCATCCACTCTACCAAGTCAACATGGGCAGGCAGGAAATGCCCATGAAAGACGAGGCCTCCCTCCACCGGACGCTGATGAGCGCTGGCAAGTCAACATCCCCACTCCCACCCACTCAACCTGTCACTCAGCACTGCCCTCCACTGGCTTGCAGAGTTCACCACAGTGACAAGATGGCTTCTTAACAGACCTCCTCTTCTTGGTGAGATTCCCTCCTGCCATCCTCCCCCACCCCTGCTCTTTCCCCACTTACTCCCCTGTGTTTCCCCCACATCCCAAGTCAACTTCTTACATCCGACCCTGGTTTCTGAGTCACAGGGAACCACTTGCTCAGGAGCATCATGGCCGTCTTTGGATTAGCAACTCTTGGTAGTGGAAGGGCCAGAGCTAAAGAAAGGATGGAGAGATAGTTAAGAAGTCCGTGGCAGGGCTGGAAAGATGGCTCAGGGGTTAAGACTCTGCCTCGCAAGCAGAAGGTCCTGAATTCAGATCCCAGGTCCCATGTTAAAAAAAAAAAAGAAACGGGGCTGGAGAAGTGGCTCAGGGGTTAAGCCTCTGCCTTGCAAGTGGAAGGTCCTGAGTTCAGATCCTAGACCCCACGTATAGACGCCAGGCAGAAACAGGGGCGGCCTGCGTTTCTGGTCCTGGTGGGCGGAGCCTGTGAATCCCAGGGCAGAGCAAACAAGAAGGAGGTGGAGGCGGTCCATGATGGTTCCTGAATTCGCCCATGGTTCTAGACACACACACACACACACACACACACACACACACACACACACACGAGCATGCACACGTGCACAATTGAATAAACAATAAAAAATTTAAAAGAAAACAGGTAGAAATGGTTTCTACTTGAACTTCTGTCCCTGGTGTGTAGAACCTGGGAAATCCCAGAGGGAAGCAATGCAGGATGATTCCGGCGTCACCCTTGGTCCCTTGACACACACATGAATGAATAAAGTAAATGAAGAAAGTTAAAAAAGAAGTCTGTGGCAGTAGACAGGACTCAGAAGACAGGTGGCAGAAGGCAGAGAGACCATGGTCAAGGCCACCCAGGGCCACGAGCCAGAAAGGTGAGGGAGGTGAAGGGACGTGCTATCCTCTAGGAATAACCCTACAAGTTCGGTATTTGGTTTGTGAGACAGTCCTGCAGCCCACATTGGCCTTGAAGTCATCTGTGGCCAAACTGGCCTTGGTCTCTGGATTCCACTGTCTCCCCCTCTCCAGTGCTGGCATCAGAGGTGGGCACCGCCACACCCAGCTCAGAAGCCCCCTGGCAGCGGACAGGGTGCCCGGGGATTGTGCCTGCCACAGCAGATTTTTCCTCATCTCCAAGGGTAGAGAAAGCCACTGGTCAACACGGCTGATGCCGGGGCTTTGGGCAGTGAGACCGTCACGGCTCATGAGAACCACGCAGGGTCTCAGATATGTGATGGTTAATCCTGAGTGTCAATTGACGCACCAGACATTGACAAGATCAGCTGAGACCACCTGAAGGGATTATCTGGATAATACAGAGACCAGCCCTAGATTCCATCGGAACTTCCCAGTAGTGGACAGAGAAAATGAACCACAGAAGACTGAGAAGAAGAGACTCTCTCCAGGAACGCTCCAGCCCCGTGGTATCTGCCTACAGCTTCAGCCGCCAGCCATGCCTCCGCCACTGTGAAAGACTGTATCTCCCCTCTGGAACCCTGAGATGAATAAATTTCCTTTTCTCCCTTAAGTTATTTGACTTTGGGTGCTCTCTCACAGCAGTAGTTTGAGAGTAATCGTTAGAGCCATCCTGCAGATGAGGAAGGAGGGGCAGACCCCTCCCCATGAATCACACTGCCAGAGAAGCCCAGGACAGGACTTGCCCTGGTGTTTTTCCACTTCACCACCAAGTATGGGGAAGTTATCATGCCGGAGTTTGGGGCCACAGGCTTAGCAGTTATTTGGAAGAATCCCCACACCCCTAGACGTGGACAGATAAGAAGGAAGCCTCAATTTCTTCCCGAGGGCTGAGCCCCACCTAGATGGGGAGCTACATAGTTAAAGGACTCCTGTTAGAGGAAGTGTGTGTAATAACCCTGCGTCAGGTAATAGACATGCTACGAGTTTTAATCACTCTTCATTAAGGACCCGGATGTGGTCTGTTTCATCAAAAGCATTTCATGATAGTGTTAACAAGCTCTAAAGAACTGCCCAGTGTTTGAGAGCCCAACAATTTTGTTCAATGCTCTTTGTATTTATGTTGGCTATAGTGCATAATACGATGGAGCCGTAATAGTAAACGTTGTATTGTGTATCTGGTCTTTGCTTTTAAATTCAAGTGGAAAAATACAATGTTGAGGCAGAGGGGTAGCTGTGCTTGGGGAGCTTCTATGTGTGTGTGTGGGCACTCCCGTGCAGGCGTGCATGTGGGCACACCCATCCAGGTGTGCAGGTGAGTACACCCGTGCATGTGTGTAAGGAGGCCAGAGGAGGATATAGGGTGTCCCGCTCTTATTCTTTTGAAACATGGTCTCTCATAGAACCTGGAGCTGGCCAGCAGCCAGCAAACCCTTGCAATCCCCATTTCCACTCCCCAAAGGTCCTGGAGTTATAGGCAGGCCTTCCAGTCTGGACTGGGATGCATAATGACTTTGAAGGCAGCCTAGACTAATGGTGGGGATCTTTTTCAAGCAGAGGAAAAAAAGACAACTTTAAGTGTTGAAGATGGAGGGAACCATTTTATTCAACCAGCTACAGATAAGGAGACTCAGGAAAGGGAAGGACTTGCCCAAGGTCACCCAGCTCGGCGTTGGGGAGCCAGACCTTCTGCGTGTTGGTGGAGGACCCTTTCTCCAAAACCTACAGGATGGGTCACTTATCCTGAGGCAAGACGGCCTGCCACTCTGCCGTAGCCCATCACTTCTTTCTGTCACTGAATGATTGCAATATGCCACCTCCACGAATGTTCTCTTGTGTCCTGAGAAGAGGGGCAAGTCCCCCAGGTCTTGTTGAGGCACATTTGTGCCTGTTTTTCAGAATGGAAAGGAAACCTTGCCATCTCAAAGCCACGTCGGGATAAAGTTGTGAGGAGGAAATACAAGCGGAAGCATTTTTTCAGTTTCTCAATCGTTCTTTATCCTGCCAGGAGGAGTATTTGAGCACCAAGCTGTGTTTTTCCAACCACCACCGACTCAGCTCCAGGAAGCTGTCCATGCCTTCCATCTCCCCCAAAACACCATGGCAAAAATCCCAGTGATGCTCTTCACAGAAAGAGAAAACACAACCTGAAATTCATTTGGAAACACAAAAGACTCCCAAACAGCCACATCATTTCCTGAGCAGAAAGAACAACACTGAGGATATCGTGAGACCTGATTTTAAAATATACCACAGAGCCATAGTGACAAAGTGATAGTACAAAATACCAGCCTGATAGCGCAGCCGCTATGGAAATCAGAAAGGAGGGTCCTCAGAAAAACCAGTGCTAGAACCACCCTATGACCCAGCCATATTCTCCTGGGTATAAAGAACCTTAAGTCAGTGTTGCAATCAGTCTGCATGGTTGCTGATAAATGACCATCGCATGGCTTAAGGGAACAAGGGATTTGTTTTCTTATGATTGTCTGGTTACAGTTCTCAGTCCAGCTTGAAGGGAGAGCACACACCAACCCCAGGGCCAAAGGAACTGGCCACACCATTACCACAGAACAGCTGAGAGATGAACGATTCTTACTTGCCAGACCAGCATGTCTGGTTAAGTGAACAGAAGGGCGCCACCTTCCTCAACCAGCTCTCAGTATTTTGTTCACCTGTTCAAGGCCTAGTCTCATCCACCATGGCCTAGGTCTTCCCCATCAGCTAGACAGTCTCCTGCAGGTTTGCTCTGGGCTTAACCCAACCACTAATTCTCCACAAATGTGCCCAGAGCTTCAACCCTCAACCATCAAGTTGACACTTGTGCCTAACTAGGACAGCATACATAGAGACGCTTTGCACACCCATGCTAACTGTTGCACTATTCACAATTGCCAAGCTATACAGCTGAGTTATGCATCACCAGAGGAATAGATGAAGATGTGGTGTGTGCACGTTAATAAATGTACATTATGTGTCCACACAAATACACACAATGGAGTACTACTTAGCCATAAAGTATGATGAGATTGTTTTTAGGAAAATTGGCAGAACTGAAGAGCATTGTGTTAAGTAAAATAAGGCAGACTCACACATCCATGAGACTATCTCATGTTTTCCTCATATGACAAATTAGATTTTTTTTTATCTAGAAGGGGGCCATTTGTAGAAAAGAAGGAGACTAGAGGAAGATGGGAAAGGAAGCCAGAAATAGTAAGAGGGATTTGTCCATCATGATATTTATAAAAACATTGTAATGAACCCATTATTTGGATAGCATTAAAAAAATAAAAACAAACACTAAAAAAATAGCCTCAATGGACAGAGTTTTTGTCAAAATATCACAGTGGCTGATCATCATTGTCTTTCTACATGGCTGTCCTAAGGGACAGGGTGACTGACCGATTGGAACAGCCCAGAACAGAATGACTTCAGGTCCTGGAAAGGCCCTTCCTAGCTCCCTCGTGGTTACCATTTCCTACGGGGTCCCTGTGGGGGTCTCTGTCATCCTCATTTTAGGACCCTGGTAAGGATAACACCAAATATTATCATTCTGTCTCCTAAGCTGCATGAAGTCTTGGAGACTTGCGTTTGGGATGGAAAGGAGAGAAGACCCCAGACTTCCAGCAGAAGGGGGAAGGAAGGAAAGGACAGTGGGCAGGGAAGTGACCCAGAGCTGCGACGCTGAGGTGAGACATGGACTCTGGACTTGCTACATTTCCAGCCATTTCAAGTATTCCCCATGCTCAATCCCTGTCATCCTTCTGATAAAGATCACTACACTTGTTCTTGGAAATAAGACCCTAGGGGCTGAGAGAGAGAGAGTAGGATGCGTCCTCCCTAGTTATAAAATACTGATAAATGGCACATTTGGGCTAGAGGGAAAGCTCAAGAGTTAAGACTCTGTCTCATAAGCAGAAGGTTCTGAGTTCGGATCGCCAGGCAGAAATGGTGGTGGCCTGCACTTCCGGCCCCGGTGGGCAGTCTGGGAAATCTCAGAGCAAAGCAAGAAGGAGGTAGAAGCAATCCAGAATGATTCCTGAAGTCGCCCTTGGTCCTTCACAGGGACATACAGTGCTCTCTGATTCATTCTCCCTTTCTCTCTCTCTCTTTTTCTCTCTGTCATGGTTGCATTTTGGTGTCAACTTGACAGTTGCAGACTGTTTGGGGGCTAGCTGTGGAAGGTTAAGGGTTGGACTGGCCCCTGAACAAGTCTGCAGGTACTTGATCGATTGCTATGGAGAACCCAGCCCATAGTGGGTGGTACTTTCCAGTGGTGGACCAGATAATAGGAGGTGCGAGGAGGAGGGACTTGCTCTTCCCTGATCCGGTGTCAATTTGCTGTGCAGTCCACTCTGCGAGCGTCGTTCGCTTTTAGAGCATCGTGACCTTCTTTGTTGCTGCTGCTGCTGCCTCCGTCCTTGGGCATTGACAAGCCATCAGTGAATGGATCTCTCTTGGCAAAGAACTGAGGAGGTGAGGCATGGACCAGGTGCTGGGTGCTGGGTGCTGGGTGCTGGGTGCTGGGTGCTGGGTGCTAGGTGCGGGGCTGAAACAGACAGCGACTGATTTGTAATAGATTCTAAGAAAGGCTGGGCTGTTCTTGCCCACTGTGTACTCAGCTCTGGGATCCTAACGAGGTTTCTGTCTCTGCAGATAAATAAGCAGCACACTGGTTCCTAGAGAATGAGGTAACGGCCTTTGGATCAGAAGCGCATGAATAATACAGCTGATGGGACGGGCAGTGCCCTAGTCAACCCCCTCCACATACAAAAACACAGCTGAGGATTCTGGCCTATTCCGGGTAGCACTTCGCACAAATATCACACGTAAATAATGTACGAAGCAATGTTTAAGAACTGGAAATACAAAATCCCAGGTGCCCCGGCCACCCGCCTGTCTCTGTGTGCTCTCCTCCCTCGTCAGCCCCAGTGGCACCTGGTGGGTGGTGGAGGCTTTGAAAGCTCTGTCCTGACCCTTCTTCTAAATTCTCTTAGCTACTTGTGTTTGGGGATCAATTTTGTAGAAGGTTAAATAATAGAAAAACGAGTTTCTAAAGGTTTTTCCCCCCTCAAGTTCCCTACTTTAGAAGAAAGAGAGAAAAGAAAGAAAGAAAAAAGATGAAAACCAAAACATCCTTAGCTTTAACTTTAGAAAGAAAAGCCAATACTCTGTTTTGTGTAAGATGAGCTCATATCTTGCTTGGAGCCGCAGCCAAGTAAAGTCTAGTACCATTTATAGCAAGACGGCTGGCTCATTGTGCAAATCATTTATTTTTGCACGAGTGCTGTTTTTTTAAGCCTCTTGATTGAACCTCACAGGCAAAACTGTTTGCATCTCTGGGTGTAATCATACTAGCAGAGACCTTTCATTTCTACTTAAAAAAAAAAAAACTCCTAAGTTTGAAATTAGCGATAACCTTCTTTAGCCTGAGATCCCACTGAGGTGCAACTAACTCATAAAATTGGAAACAGGAACTCAGCCCTCACAAGAGCCAGTTCTGTAAGCTAGATCTTCTGATAGCCAAGATGGCCATGCCCCGTCAATTCCTCAAGAGTCATTTGAACCCAGCACGTGAGGCATGTGTTTATAAAATTCATTAGCCCTTTAAAATACAAAAGCCAAAGATTATGCCACTCTGGCTAAAATAATACGTACTGAAGAGGTCTATCTGCATGAAATGTACCCAACGAGATCCAGTTTCACCAGTACAAACTTGGCTTTGAAAAGAAAATACACCATCCCTGGGCTGGAGAGATGGCTCAGGGGTTAAGACTCTGTCTCCCCAAACACAAGGTCCTGAGTTCGGATGCCAGGTCCCATGTAAAAAAAAAAAAAATGTCAGGTGGAAAAGCATTGGTCTGCACTTCCAGCCCTGGTGGTCAGAGCCTGGGAAATACCAGAGTAAAACAAGAAGGAGATAGAAGCAATCCAGGATGATTCCTGAAGTGACTCTTGGTCCTCCACAGGGACACACAGTACTCTCTGATTAATATATATATTATAATTTTTAGAAAGTTGTTCTCTTAAAAAAAGAAAACAGGGGCTGGAGAGGTGGCTCAGGGGTTAAGCCTCTGCTTTGCAGGCAAAAGGTCCTGAGTTGGGATCCCAGACCCCACGTATAGACGCCGAGCAGAAGCAGGGGCGGGCTGCATTTCTGGTCCTGGTAGGGCGGAGCCTGTGAATCCCGGGGCAGAGTAAACAAGGAGGAGGTGGAGGCGTCCATGGTGGTTCCCGAATTCGTCCGTGGTTCTACATACACACACGTACATACATACACACACACACCCATACACACACAATTGAATAAATAATAATAAAAAAAGAAAACACATGTCATGTTACTGAGGCCAAACTGTACCCCCATTCGATTTCCAAAACGGACTTTTTACAACGACCAAAGCGATGGTGAAATGGGATGTTCCTAACGTTTTCCAAAAAGAGCACTGGTCGCAGAGACACGGCCACCTTTGGAAACTTGCCACCTTTCTAAGGAAACAAAAGCCCAAGAAGACAGTGATCTGAGAAGGGATGGCGAGACAGTGGGGATTCTCAGTGTTATATTTTTTTTTCCCACGTTTTTTCCTTTTGCAAGGAAAAAGGCTGAAGGGTGCGTGCTGCCCTGGCTCGTGGGCTGGCGCTGTGGCTGCAGCTGCGACGGTGGGTTTGTGCAGCCCTTCTCCCTTCGCGGTGCATCCGCGGTGCTGGTCACCCTCGGCGCTGGTCTCGTGGGTTTGGGCAGCCCTTCATTGGGCATCCTCGGCGCGGGTCACGGGGCGGTCAGGTGCACGTCTGCTGTGGATCCAGCTGGCCTGGTCAGCCACGCTGGGAAGGAGGGGATGGTTTCTTTAAAGAACCGGGCTTATTTATAAAATAAATAGAAAATGGACTATGCGCAAATGACAGTGTTTAGGAGAGCGCCGGCGGCTGTCTATGCGCTGAGCGTCAGTCTCCTGTGAGTAGAAATTGCCCCGCGCAGAGGAGAAAGACAATACAGTCCACCCGAGACAGGGGGCTGCAAGGTGCGCCGCTTGTCTGTGGGCAAGTAGCGACTTGCGTTTGCAGCTGCTTCTTGGTAAGAGCCTTCGTAATTGGAATCAGTTATTCAAAACATCGCTAAATGTGATTTAAATGGCAAGGATTTAATAACAGAGAAAGAAGCCATTAAGGGGGTTCAGGCAGGGGAGAAGGGAATTCCGTTTTGGAGAGCAGAGGGAGAAAAAGAAAGCAATTACTTGATGTGAAGGCCAGAAACAGGGTTCCTGCTGTCAGGGAGAAATCAAATCTGTCAGCAATTAGTGAGGTCTTAGGAGGTGAAGAACTCTCCGGTGTTGAGCAGTGAATAAGGGGTTAGCAATTATGCGAACTGATAAAAGTGTTCTGGTTCCCAAACAGCAGGTTAACAAGCCTAACTTTTTTTATAACTTGATGCAGATGTGATGGTCACCATCGAAGATTTCCCAGCGCCTGGCTAGGAAAGTTCCTTACCAGCCTCTGGTGACATGTCCTTTCCCCGACGAACCAGACTCCTGCACCCCAACCCCAAATGATGGGGAGCCTGGGAGAACATTTTGACATCATGGATCTTCTCTCATTAAAAACACAACAGTTTCATCAGAATGTGTTCCAAAGGTCAAATGGGAGAGTCTCCACTTGAGCCCATTCTTCAGTGGCACTGGTGTGGGGGGGATCCTGTATATGAAAAGAATAACTTCATGTGGTGTAGTACTTCTGGTTGGATAAGGAATGAGCTTTGTTATCCTGTGGGCTTAACAATCAAGTATATCTGATAATATATATATATATATATATAGTTGTATAGCTATCAATCTATCTGTCTATAACTATATATTCAGGGATGAAGAGAGGACACAGGAGTTAAAGTCTTTTGCCTCATAGGTAAAAAGATCTGAGTTCAGATTCCCCAACTCCCATGTAAAAATGTCAGAAGGATATGATAGCAGTCTGTAATTTCAGTTTTTGAAGGTAGAGCCTAGAAAACCCCAAAGCAAAGCAATAAGAAGGCAGAACAATTCAGGATGATTCCTGATGTCACCCTTGGGCCTCTACAGAAACATGCACTCAAGTGTTCTCTGGTACTAACGTGTACGCGTAACACACACACACACACACACACACACACACACACACATAAAATGCATTTTCATAGGTGGCTACATAGGACTTCTCCTGTATTTGGGATGTGGGTATTGGGAATTGATGGGATGGTACAGTGCAAAGCTCAGCCTAAGTGAAGTCATATCAGAAAGAAAGATAACTGTTCAGTCATGAAACCAGTTCCAGCCCTTGAATTTGAGAAGCTGCTCATTTAATGATGAGAATGTGAAGTAAGACCATCTGAAAGGACCTTGCTTAGAATGAATCCTCTTCCATTTGCTCTGATGCAATTTGTCTTTTAAAGACATACGCAGGGCTAGGGAGATGGCTCAGTAGATAAAAGTGCTTGCCACCAAGCATAAGTACCTGTGTAAAAGCCTGACGTACACAGCATGCATGTCTGTATTCCCAGCACTCATACAGGGATGTAGGAGGCGGAGACAAGGGAAGCCCTGCATGCCTTGTGTGCACAGACACCAAAGAGACTCTATCCCAAACAAGGGAGGGAGAGAACCTGCTCTCAAGGTTGGCCTTTGACTTCTACATAAACATACCCCTACACTATACATATACACACAAAATAAATAACCAAAGTAATAAAGACTTACACTGGTGGACGGAGCACGGCACTGCAAAGAAAACCATCATCCAGCACATGCTGCTGAGGTGTCCATTGAAGGAGACAGAAAATGTTCTCTTTTTAACATCCCTCCCCCCGAGAAATTCAGCCTGGATCTAGCATGCACTGAGGACTCCCTGTGTAAGCTGTTAGATCATTTAAAATTTTCCATCAATGTATTTAATGGGCATAACTCCCCCCACCCTGTCTCTCCTGCAGATCATTGCTGTGAGTCAGCAGGGCTCCCGTTGGCTGCTGTAACTCGGCGCCCTTAAAGACCAAGGATCATGAAACACCTGGGAAGCCCAAAGTGAAGGTAAAACCATCAGAGCGCAATTGTTTCTTCTCTTTTCTCCTCCTCTCCTTCCTCTTTCTCTCTTTCCTCCTCCTCTCTTCTTCCTCCCCCTATCCCTTTTCCTTCTCCCCTCTCTTCTCCTTCCTTTCCCGTCTCCTCCTTTTCTTCCTCTTCCTTCTTCCTCCTCCTGTCTTCTTTGCAACCATTTTACTATTACCATTTTCAAACAGGGTCTTTTCATACAGTCCTGGCTGGCTTGGAACTTTCTATGTAGATCAGATTGACCGATAGATTGAACTTGGGTCCGCGCTACTTCTGCCTTCTGAGCACAGGGATTGCAGCTGTGTGCCACCGAGCCTGACTCCTCAGCATGCAGGTCTAAGGAGAGCTGGAGAGACCACGGTTCTGAGGGAGCCTGACTTTCAGGTTCACATGTTTTCTACTTTTTCTTTTCTGCAGCATTGCAGAATTTCAAGTAACATCACTAGGGTTACAGCTCATTACAGTGTGACACCACGTTTTACTTGATATCATATACAATCATGTGCAATCACACAGTGTATGCTCTTGTTATTTGCCTTATGATGTTCTTGGTGTACCAAGTTACAAAAGGGATCTGGGAGACTTTGTTGGGCAGGGTTGAAGCCAAGGTTGATGTGAACCAGGAAGTGAGAATTGTCCCGAGCCGTTCTGAGAAGGGGAACTGCGCTCTTGTGTTGCTGATGCCAACGACTCCCCGGCACAAACCAGGTAGTCTGTGGTAGCCTCGTGCCCTTCACTTATAGCTCCTTCTGAGCCAGCCTGCGCCGGGTTCCCTGGATCCCTCTGGGCTTAGGTTTCAGCTTCTAAGAAGCGACGTGGAATTTTTATGCTGACTTTATTTTTAATTAGTACATGTCTGTATTTAATGATTCCAATTTGAAGAACTGCAATTTTTGGACTTTAGTAGTTAATTCCCGATTTCTTCATCATTTTCAATGGTCCTACCACAAAATTGACTTAGTTCCAGAAGATGCTAAAAACAGCAGAGATATTTTTTGTTTGTTTTGTTTTGTTTTAAATGGGATGGTAGGAGTGCTTCATCCAGGGCAAGGTTCCCAGGGAGCCTGCCTTCCTGCATGCACGCAGCTGTACGGCTTGCCTTCCTGCATGCACGTGGCTATACGGCCTGCGTTCCTGCATGCATGTGGCCGTATGGCCTGCCTCCTGCATGCACGCAGCTGTACAGCCTGCATTCCTGCATGCATGCTTCTGTAGAGTTGTGGGTTTCCCATGAAAACAAGACACTGACAGTCCTACCAGCCAATATGAGACTTGCTTTGGCAGCAGATTGATGAGATGCTTGGGCTCTGCTCTCCTCAGCATGAGGATGGACCTCACTGAGCTATGGGTTGTCCCGTGGCCTTGCCCCAGTGCTGATGGGCCATGCTTCCTTTCATATAGAAACTCATGCTTTCCTGTAGGAGTGAGAGAAACAGTAACATTCACTGGGTGCGAGAGACGTATAAGGTTGTCTGATGAACTTGCTTAAACCAAGAGGAAGGAAGGAAGGAAGGAAGGAAGGAAGGAAGGAAGGAAGGAAGGAAGGAAGGAAGGAAGGAAGGAAGGAAGGAAGGCAAAGAAAGAGAGGGAGAAAGAAAGAAAAAGAAAAAAGAAAAGAAAGGAAGGAAAGAAAAGAAAAGAAGAAAGAAAGAGAGAGAGAGAAAGAAGGAAGGAAGAAGGAAGGGAAGAGAGAAGAGAAGGGAAGAGAGGAGAGGAGAAGAGAAAGAGAACTTAGCATCTTTAAAGGCGGAGAAAGCCATTGACTATTTAGTTAGGGTTCTCTAAAGTCATGGAATTCACAGAATAAAAAAATACATATATACATATAATATATAGGAAATTTATTGAGTTGGCTTACAGATATGGCCGAGGTAGTCCAACGATGGCTGCCAGTAGCCAAGGTAGTTCCAACGATGGCTGCCAATAGCTAGCTGCTCAGTTCAGTAGTCAAGTGGATGATGGCTGAAGGCTGGAGAACTCCTAGAGTCTTGTCTAGTTGAAGGCTAGAAGGTTGAAGAAACCGGGCAGCCGGAAGGAAGAGCGATTCCTAGCACAGCTGCAAGAAGCATCTGTTCTCCTTGGTGGCTCTTTTTTATATGATGCAGTGCTGGGAGGATCCTATGAGAGCTTTGGAGGTCCTGATAGGATCTGGGGCGGGTACAATCCTATCAAGTGGTCTCAGTTGATCCTTCTCAATGGTGGTCTCAGTCCATCTTAGTTAATACCAGGTGTGTCAAGTTGACACCCAGGCTTAACTATCGCACTGACTGACTATAGGGCACCAGTAACACATCATGGGCTTTGCTGACCCAAGACCTACCTAACTAGCTCTCTCTTCTTATCCAGAACTCATGCAAACTCCACTGAGCAAAGATATGTGCAATCCGTCCTATGAAAACTTAACTACGAGAGAAAAATAATTGACACAAGCATCTCCCAAGACCCCATCCCCTCCACCTGCCTGGGAAGGGGAGTCATTTTCTCCAGTGGTGTAGCCAGTGGTAAGTCACCCAAGCTCAAGCAACCAGCCCCTGCCCATGCCCATATGACTCAGTGGGCAAGAAGAGTCAAAAGGTGACAGATGGAAGATCTAGCAAGGAAGAAGAAGGGGTTCATCAGGAATGGAAGGGGGCTAAGCAAGGGTAACAGAGAGGAAGATAACCACACTACATTGCACACACGTATGGAATGATAGAAGAAAGAGAATTTCATGTAACATCGCTGGGAAAGCTAACATTCTTTAAGTCTATGAAAAGCTCAGTTTTGTTCAGAGCACTGTGAAAGTCCTGCGTAAACCCAGGTGCCTAATATCCCAGCACTGGGATGGAAAAGGCAGGAGGATTGTTCTAGAGCAGCCTGATCTACCTAGCAAGACTCTGTGTAGCTAAATACATCCCAAGCATATATGTCAAGTACCGAGTTGCCGTGGCAACTAGTGGCGCCCCTAGTGGTAGAGTCTTGAGTTTTTCTAGTTGGAGATGAAGGCTCAGCATCTTCTGCCGTCCCTTGAAAGCTGTCCAGGAATAGAGTAAACGCCTCCATTCCATCAGTATGCCCTGGCTTTAGGACTCAGCCTCCAGAGGGTGAGGGTTGGACAGCTTCCAGGGTGGCTTCTATGCGGGGACCCAGCAGAGCTACTGGGTCAGGTGGGGAAGTACTGGTCACTGCAAGGCCTTTGTAGTGATTCAATTTGCCCCCCTTCCCCTGTGCACCAGGAGACGGTTGTCCCTCGTGTCAACCAGACAGGGGACTGTCACACATTTGCCATCAGTGAGCATCACGCTGGTTCCCAGACTCAGAAAACCTAGACTGCTGTCACTGGGATACTGTGGGATTTGGATATGTCAAGCTGTCAGTTCGTACAAGATAAATTTGGACAGCTCGCCGGTGTAGCAGCCTCACTTGCCAAGATGAGGGGAAATTTAGTGAGGACGAGGATAGAAAGCCTTCAGGCCTTGCTAAGTCACTTCTGAACTTGTAGAAGAGTGGCCCTTTTGACCTTCCATGCTTCCTTGAGTTAATTAATGTGTGTGTGTCTATGTGTGAGTGTGTGTGTGTGTGTGTGTGTGTGTGTGTGTGTGTGTGTGTGTGTACAAAAGGACATTTGAGCATGTGTGCCTGCAGAGGCCCAAGGGTGACAGCAGGAATCCTCCTGCATTGTTCTACCTCCTCATTGCTTTGCTCTGGGGTTTTCCAGGCTCTGTCTTCCAGAACGGGAAGTGCAGGCCACAGCCATTTCTGCCTGACATTTTTATGTGGGATCTAGGGATCTGAACTCATCGTTTTGCTTGAGAGGCAAAAGTTTTAATCCCTGAGTCATCTCCCCAGACCGCTATGGTATTTTTGGCAGTAACATATTCCTCTACAGTCTAGTGACCCACCCAACAGCTACATGAATGATGGCCAGGAACACAAATCATCCGAACGACTTTAATTCAATAGCTAATGGCAAAACCTCTGAAATATGGGAGAAGACATTGACGGAGATCATCATTTGCGGGCTGGATCACAAAGCCTCCTTGGTGCAAAAGTGGCGAGACCGGAGTTCACAGTTACTAAGTGGTTCTACGGCTTGACACATCCTCGGAGTTTTCCTCTAGACCAGAGACATTCAAGTTCCACACAGCCGTCCGATGCAGAGACTATCACGTCTTTGTTCCCTCCTTCCTTCTGACAGAGCCCTGCGTGTCACGGCTGAGCAAGGACGAGGGCTCAGTACCTGTACTCAGATTCAACTCTGGGCAGTCAGCAGAGCAGAACCCAGGGGCCCGGAGCTGGTGTATGGCTTGTTACCCACAGCCTGTGCAAATGCATCCAGAAACACATCACTTCATACAGCAAGAAGTAAACTGGGGCTTGAGCCTTACCCATCTTCGATTTCTGGGGTGTTTGAAGCAACACTTTTTAAAATTTTTTATCATATTAAAATTTTGTCTGTTTTGCATGTGTCTGTATGTTTGTGGGTGGGTGTGTCTGTGTGTGTGCTCACGTGTGTGTACATGTGTAGGCCACACTCCACCTTATCCACTGAGGCAGGATCTCTGGACCGAATCTGAAGTTCGTTGATGGTTGCTGATCTGGTTAGACAGTTGTTGCTGAGAATCCCTCTCTCTTTGTGATAGGCTGTCACAACACGCAGGCGCCTGTGCCCACCTGGCCTTTATGCGTGTGCTGCAGACCCCAGCTCTGACCTTACCTTTGAGCAGTGCACTTTACCTGCAGGACTGTCTCCCCATCTGCAGCACAATTTTTAAAGTGTTTTTTTGTTCTTTTTTTTTCCAAAAAGGGAGAAAAGCAAAACAGAGGCACTGGTCATTACACCAAAGGTAAAGGTGGCGCGGTGGACAAGATGCAAAAGGGGCTTCCCCGTGACGTCATCTGTGGAATTGGGCTGGGCATCCCTGAAGCTGTTGGAACTTCTCTGAGGAGAAAGCTCTCTGCTGCCTTGAATGGGAAGGAAAGCCTTTTACCTGAAGTAAACTCCACCTCGCCTGGCCGAGAGCACAGGGAACCAGGGGGATTGTGGGTGATGATGGAGCTAGACAGAGGTGGGGCTACGTGCTCAGCACAACTTCTCCCACATGCGTGAGGAAGTGCAAAGTCAGTCTGAATTTTTGCTCCCCTGTCACAGTCGGGTGCCTTTTGCCATGGAAATTTAGCGCAAGATGATGGCACAGTGGGTAAAGGTGCCTACGTGCAAACCTGGCGATCTGAAGAACAAGAAGGATTTCCAGAAGTTACCTTCTGACCTCTACATGTGCACCGCAGCACACATACCTGCATATTCTCTCAGGTAAATAGTACAAAATAGTTAAAAAAGAAAATTCATCATCAGCCTATCAATAACTCAAAATTATCTTGATTTTTTTCTTTCTGCCATCTGTAATATATGTTCTCTGCTGATGTCTTTTGTGGCCTTAGTTTTTTGATGTGTGCATGTATGGTATGCATGTGTGTGCACATGTGTATACACACGTATATGCAATGTGTATGGTATGTAGCTTATGTGTGGTATGCATGCATGCATGTATAGGGCATGCGTGTTTGGTATACACTATATGTGCATGTGTGTGTGCGTGTGTGCATGTGTATGCATGTGTGTGCTATGCATGTGTGCACATGTGTTTGCTCATGCTTGTAAGTGTGGAAGTCAGAAACTGACCTCACGCTCTTCCCCTATCACTCTTTGCCATTTCTTTTGAGCAGGGTCTCTCGCTGAACCTGCAGCCTGCTGATTCAGTTAGACTGCTGGTCAGGAAACCCTGAGCATTCGATTGTTTCCTCACGACTACAAAGCTGCTGTTATAGAAGTGTGCAACCACACCCATCTTTTATATGGCTTCTGGGGATTCAAATTCAGACCCTTAACTTACACAACAAGCACTTTTATCAAACTGAGCCATCTCCCTAGCCTCTGATCACAAAACTTTTAATGACAGGTGTGTGTGTGTGTGTGTGTGTGTGTGTGTGTGTGTGTGTGTGTGTACATATACACATACACATTAGCTCCATGAGTTAGGGATGTGGTCTATAGACATGAAATGAACAAGACTAGCTGTTCTTTCTGAGCTCAGCTATGGGCAGTACTTTCTCTGTATTGTGAGCACTGAATCCAACCCAGAGACACTGGGCTGCATTTGGAGACTTTGTGCTCTGTGTAAGGTTTGCTATGGGGTTATGATCACAAAAATAAAAATGGGGGGGGGGCCGCGGTGCACAGCTTTGGTTACCATTTCAATAGTGCAGATCAATCAATCAATCTCGATTTACAGAATGGAGACTAGTACCTGCCACAGCCACTTTCTAGGTGACTATGATGAATAGACATTGTTATGAGATGATATGTCTCATGTAGCAAACATCCCAGCTCATGTAACTGACAACTGCATGTCTCACAAAAGAAGGTGCACTTAATGTAGCTCTGAAATAGGGCTGGCGAGATGGCTGCTTATTGCGAGCACTCACTGCACAAGTGTAAAGACCTGAATTTGAATCCCCAGAACACACATAAAAGCTGAATGCACACGGCAAGCATCCGTAGTTTGATGTTCCTGCAGGAAGGGGGGAGGTAGAGACAAGAGGGTCCCAGCCAGCTCAAGGGTCGACCAGCCGTGCGTATACTCTGGACAAGCAACAGAGAGACCCCATCTTGAGCAAGGAGGAAAGGAAGAACTGAATCTTGAGGTTGTCCTCTGACTTCCAATACATGTCATGACACTTGTACATTCATACACACACCGTGCACGCACACCCGAACACCCCTTCATGCCCAGAACAGTAACACACTATTCTCTTTCTCTGCAGACATTCACATGAAATAGCTAGTGTTCTTCGATCCTAAGGTGCTTCCCCAATGTGTCATGAATATACCCGTCCGTTTTATTCCTTACATCTAGTCCATATCAATTTAAAAAAAAAATTCTAATGCAAAAAGTGTTCTGGGGTCCGTGTCCCAACACATCTGGCCTCTGTCCACCGCCGGCACCAGACTGAAGTGGTGGCTTTGTGCCTCCCTCATTGTCATTCCCCTCTGTCCCCCTCACTTGAAAGGCGTCAAGTCAGTTTTGGCTCTCAAGATCTGAAAGGCAACCACTTGGATGGAGTTCATTACACGCTGCTCCCCCACGCTCCTGCCTTAACGTTGTATTGCACTAGAATCCTAAATTCATTTTGGCTGTGTTACAAGGCCTGTTTTCTGCCTGGATGCCCAGGTTCCCCTTTCTTCCTATTGTCTCTGGTGGGTGTTCAGGAATAAAAACTACTTAACATGTTAAAAGGCATAACTGTGTGCAATGAAACACTTCCCCTTCACTCGCCTGCAACCCCGATGGAGAACTTGAAAGACTCAAAATGAGGACAGTCACTTCCTTTAGAAGGCGACTTAGTTTGTATTCATCTTGTCTGGGGGAAAAAGTTCCCTTCATACTAATTTATGCTATGTTCTTCCTAATTCATGTTTGCAATCCATGAGAATTTTAAGAAAAAGACAGAACTTCTTACTGCAAAAGATCTTTGATTCCACGGCAGCGTCACGCTGATATACCTGGCAGACTCGATTCATATTTGCAAACAAACCCCTTGCTTTTCCTTCTGCTTGTCAGAGCTTTTCCACTGGGATGTGAGTTAAGCTGTGCCGAAGCATGAATGTTCTAAAATATGTCTCGGTGTTTGTTATTTTTCCTTTTGTGATAAAAGGAATCAACTAGGCATTAATTCAGGTTGTTTACTCAGCAGCGGTGAGCGGCCGCATGACAAGACTCAAGTCACCCACAGTCACCCACAGACTTGGCTGTTTTGTCTTAAGTGAGGCGTATCTAGGGAGAATGTTCTTTGTAGCAGCATGCTATTTCGAGAAGTGTCTGTCAGTCGCAGAAAACCAAAAGCCATTTTGCAGCTTTGAGTAGTTGAACGGCAGCAGGGAGGGAAGGAGGGATAAGAAAGGATGCCAGCAAGGTCTGCATGCGTGTATCCAGGCATGTGTGGGCATGCACGTGTGCAAGCATGTCTGTTTCATGTGTGTACAAGTGCATCTGTTCTGTGTGTGCATGCATGCATGCAAACATGCTTGTGTTTTGTGTGTATGATGTGCACATGCATCGCATGTCTGCCTGTGTCTGTGTTTCATATATGTGCACAAGTGCTTCTGCTCTGTATGCATGCATGTATGTAAGCATGTCTGTCTATGTTTCGCGTGTGTACGAGTGTGTGTCTGCTGTGTGTGTATGTGTGTGTTTTCAACAGGGAAAAACTAATCTCGGCTTAGCTCCACCTCAATACTAGCCTCAGAACTCTCTCTCTCTCTCTCTCTTTCTCTCTCTCTCTCTCTTTCTCTCTCTCTCTCTCGCTCACTTGCTCTCGCTCTCCTTTGCTCTAAATCATTAAGTTTATTGCTTCTCTTTTCTCTTGCTGTAGAAGATTAATGGCCTTCCCTGGGCAGAGGGAACTCTGCCGAGCGCAGTGATTCTATAAATAGCACCTGCTGCTAATTCTCCAGTGCCCGTTATCTCTCCTACACATCTTGGTCTTTAAACAATTTGTTCAGAAGAAGAAAGCTGAGGGTCACCGTGCACTTTGGTGTGACTCATAATGTGTTTTATGGATAGTGAGTTTTTCTCCAGGAAATGTGGCCTGATGGGGCTTTTAGAAAAGCCAGCCTTCCTGCCCTCCCTGGGGAGCATGCTTCACTAACCAATCACGGGACCCACTGGACCCGTGCGGCTGTACCAGGTGAGGTACTTTGTCCGGAAACTCCTCCACCTTTTCTCATTTCTTCTCTCTCAGTAAATTTCAGCCTTTCTGAACTGTTCCAATAGCCTGGGGATGTGGCTGACGTCATGGAAGTATGAAACGCGAAAGGGAAAAGCTTGGAGTCATTGTAATGCAGAGGTTCCGTGGCTTGTGGATATAGAAGATGGGATGTTTCAGGGCAACACATATGGCAAGGAGGGCAGGGAATGACATTCAAATGCTGTCATCGTTAGGCACAGGTGTCAACTTGATGGTTGAGGGTTCGAGCTCTGGGCACATTTGTAGATAATTGGTAGTTGAGTTAAGCCCAAAGTGAACCTGCAGGAGATTGTCTAGTTGACAGGAAAGGCTCAGCCCATGGTGGGTGGGACCAAGCCCTGGACAGGTGAATAAAATACAGAAAGTGGTTAGGAAGTTGGCCAGACATGCTGGCCTGGCAAGTAAGAATCATCCCTCTCTCAGCCATTATGTAAAGATGGTGTGGCCAGTTCCCTCGGCCTGGTGTTGGTGTGAGCTCTCCTGTCAAGCTGGACTGAGAGCTGTAACCAGACTATCATAAGAGAATAAATCCCTTGTTCCCTTAAGCAGTTTGTCATGATTTTATCAGCAGCCATGCAGACCAACTGCTACGGGTGCCATCTTCAGCTTTCTGGTGATAGTGGGACGGAGAGCACCTACCTACGTGGTCCATGGAAGTTGTGTAGCAGATCCATGTTGGATAGGTGGGTATGTGGATAGCTGGATAGTGGATAGGTGGGTGTGTGGATAGCTGGATAGTGGATAGGTGGGTGTGTGGATAGCTGGATAGTGGATAGGTGGGTGTGTGGATAGCTGGATAGTGGATAGGTGGGTGTGTGGATAGCTGGATAGTGGATATGTGGGTGTGTGGATAGCTGGATAGTGGATAGGTGGGTGTGTGGATAGCTGGATAGTGGATAGGTGGGTGTGTGGATAGCTGGATAGTGGATAGGTGGGTGGGTGGATAGCTGGATAGTGGATAGGTGGGTGGGTGGATAGCTGGATAGTGGATAGGTGGGTGTGTGGATAGCTGGATAGTGGATAGGTGGGTGTGTGGATAGCTGGATAGTGGATAGGTGGGTGTGTGGATAGCTGGATAGTGGATAGGTGGGTGTGTGGATAGCTGGATAGTGGATAGGTGGGTGTGTGGATAGCTGGATAGTGGATAGGTGGGTGTGTGGATAGCTGGATAGTGGATAGGTGGGTGTGTGGATAGCTGGATAGTGGATATGTGGGTGTGTGGATAGCTGGATAGTGGATATGTGGGTGTGTGGATAGCTGGATAGTGGATAGGTGGGTGTGTGGATAGCTGGATAGTGGATATGTGGGTGTGTGGATAGCTGGATAGTGGATAGGTGGGTGGGTAGGCAGACGGATAAATGGATAAATGGATGAGTTTATAGATGAGTGAATAGATGCATGGATGAGTGGATGGATGGATGGATGGATGGGTGAGTGGATGGATGAGTGGATGGATGGATGGATGGGTGAGTGGATGGATAGATGGATGGATGGATGGATGGATGGATGGATGGATGGATGGATGAGTGAGTGGATGGATGAGTGGATGGATGGATGAGTGGATGGATGGATGGATGAGTGGATGGATGGATGGATGAGTGGATGGATGAGTGGTTGGGTGGATAAATGGATGGATAGATGGATAGATAGATTGATGGATGAGTGGATGGATAGATGGATGGATGGATGGATGGATGAGTGGATGGATAGATGGATGGATGGATAGATGGATGGATGAGTGGGTGGGTGGATGTATGGATGGATAGATGAGTGGGTGGGTGGATGGATGGATGGATGGATGGATGGATGGATGAGTGGATGGGTGGATGGATGGATGGATGGATGGATGGATGGGTGGGTGGATGAGTGGGTGGGTGGATGGATGGATGGATGGATGGATGGATGGATGAGTGGGTGGGTGGATGGATGGATGAGTGGGTGGGTGGATGGATGGATGGATAGATGGATGGATGGATGGATGGATGGATGGATGGATGGATGGATGGATGGATGAGTGGGTGGATGGATGGATGGATGGATGGATGGATGGATGAGTGGATGGATAGATGGATGGATGGATAGATGGATGGATGGATGGATGGGGATGGATGGATGGATGGATGGATGGATGGATGAGTGGATGGATAGATGGATGGATGGATGAATGGATGAGTGGATGGATGCATGAGTGGATGGATGGATGGACGGATAGATAGATTGATGGATGAGTGGATGATAGATGGATGGATGGATAGATAGATTGATGGATGAGTGGATGATAGATGGATGGATGGATAGATAGATTGATGGATGAGCGGATGGATAGACGGATGGATAGATGGATGGATGAGTGGATGGATGGATGATGGATGGATGGATGGATGGATGGATGGATGGATGGATGGATGGATGGATGGATGAGTGGGTGGGTGGATGGATGGATGGATAGATGAGTGGGTGGGTGGACAGATGATAGGTGGGTGAACTGACAGGTAAGTCAGCAGGTAGATAAAAGCACCTCACTTCTCTGACACAAGCCAGCATTTCTCAACCCATTGTACAACTAGCATTCTGTGATGGTGATTCCTTGTGTGGCCCTATATTGTACACGGAAAGACGCTTAGCAGCATCCCTGCTTCTACCTTTTGATACCAACAGCCTTCCCTAGAGTATGACAATCAATTGTCTCCAGCTAGACCAAATTGTGCTTGGTTGGACTAAAGTGAGTCTAGTTTTCTTACCTCTGAGCTTTGGTGTAAAGGGCCTTGCCCAAAAGCATACTATTCTAATTAAAATTAAGTCATTATTTTGCTTGAATCTAAGAAGCTAATGATGAATATTGTCAGCCACTCGTTCATTTTATTCCTCCGTGTGCTTGATTTTGAAAGAGCCTTGGTGGAGAACACATGCATGCCCAGGTGGGAAGAACACAGCCATTCCATCAAGAGCCCTGGTGTCCTTCAGCTGTGAACCGGAGGGGGCCACAGTTCTGGGACAGAGGACAAACTGGAAGCTTCATTCCATCATTATGCAGAAGTTGGATGGATGCACTAGTTCCTTTTGTTGAAGCTGTGACAAAACACTTGACAAATGCTTTCAAGTTATTTTAAGAAGCAGGAAAGACTCGTCATAGCTCCTACTTTTGAGGATTTCAGTCTATACACCTCAGCTCTGTTGATTCTGGGATCATGGATAAATGAAACATCTCAGCAGACAGAACCTGAGGAGGAGGAGGCTGTTTGCTTTAGGGAAGACAGGAAGCAGGAGGAGGAGGAGGAGGAGGGCTATAACCAGATGAAACAGTTTAAGGTACATCCCCTAGTGGACCATTTCCTCCAGCTAGGCTCCACCTCCTCAAACGTTCCCAACCTCCAAACATAGCCTCGCCCACTGAGGACCAACTGCTCAACACAAGAACCTGTGTAGAATTTCTCATTTGAATCGTAACAACTGGAAAATCACCTAGAGTTTCTTTATTCACCCCTCAGATGGCTGGATGCAATATTCCTGTAGTATGGTTTGAATGTGGAGTGTCCCCATACACCTGAGTGTTCGAACACAGAAGCCCCAACGGGTGGTTCAGTTTTGGAAGGTTGTGGAAGCTTTAGGAAAGTAGATGACCTGGTGTTAGGCCCTGGGATTTCAGAGCCTGACTTCGCTTCCGGTCCCCTCTCTGCTTCCTGGCTAGATGCAATGTGATTGGTTACCTCACAGTCTTGCTGCTACGCCTTTCCCACCATCACGGATTGTACCCTCAAACCACGAGCCAAAATGACTCCTTCATTCCCACAATTCTTTTTGCCAGGTATTTTATCACGTCAAGGAAAGTAACGTCTACCCCTTGAGTTTAAATGCATGACCAGACCAGTTCCTACCACTCCAAGACCACGTGATTTAATCACCCTTATTTATCCCATCTTTAGTGTCACAGGATAGCTTTTGTGCTATAACATCTTGTCCCAGTGGAATTAAATGTCCTTAAATTATTTGTGCTAACTTATAGAACCAGGCCTCTCTATGTCTAATGCAACCGAGACTAAAAATCCATCTAAGAAAAATTTCCCATCTCTCTCACCCAGAAAGACACGCGCATAATGCAGAAGAATTGAATACAGTTCTAAGACGAGAAGCTCTCAACTTCTCATCCTCCACCACAAGAACAACTCAGGTTCATGTTAGTGGTTTCCCAGTTTCTAGGTCTTAACAATTTATAGCCTAGATGTACCCAAGTTTTACAAACTTCGGGCAGAATTGTTATTTTAATATCCAATTAACTTGACTCAACACTCAACACTGCCTATTGCAGACTTGAAAGTTAAGCATTCTTACGGTAGGAGTTTCAGGGGTGCCCTCCGTTATCCAACAGCAGCTGCTGAGCGTATCACAGACCTAGAGCATCATGGGATTTCCCTGCACATCTCTGCCCCCGTTGGGTTCCTATTCTGATTTCCTGGGATAGTCCATCCTTTTCCTGTTTTGACCTTGCATCTGTCAATGTCTTTTTGTTGTTTTCTAAAACAACCACGAGCTCTAAGCCACTGTGGAGCATGGACTCATGCAGGAGCGGGCAGTGTCAGAGGGAATAGCCAGCATCAGAAGAGCCAGCATGGGGCTGGTCTCCCTCCTCAAGGTCTGTGTCTGCCTGCCCAGGCTCTCCCCCCTCTCCTCACCCTTTAGATCAGGGCGTTTTCTTCCTCTGTAGGTGGGGCGAATGCATCCTCCTTCTCTGTGATTCATTTTAGGTCCTCAGTATCAACTAGCATCCTTCTGACAGTTCCCTCGGCCCTATTGTTGCTGCATTCTCTTCCGTCAAGCTGGAGTATGAACTGTAACCGACTATCAGAAGAAAATAAACCCCTTTGCTCCCTTAAGCCGTTTGATGGTGATTTATCAGCAACCATGCAGGTGAATTGCAACAGCCACCAATGCAAGCCTATGAAAGAGTTTTGCTAGGGCTAAGGAGGTGGTGGCCCAGTGGTTAAAGTCTTTGCCTCACAAGCAAAAGGACCAGAGTTCAGATCCCCAGATTGCATGTAAAAAAATGCCAAGTGGATTCTGGCCCCAGAAGGCAGAGCCTGGGAAATCCCAGAGCAAAGAAATAAGGAGGTAGAACAATCAAGATGATTTTCAATGTCACTCTTGGGTGTCCATAGGCACACACACTCAAGTGCCTCCTTGTTCTCTCTCTCTCTCCCTCCCCCCTCTCTCCCCCTCTCTCTCTCTCTCACACACAGTGTTTTGCTATGCCGTTAGCAAGACGAGATCACATATTAACATAATTTCACTATTTTGTGTCAATTCACACTCTCTGTCGGAGTTTCCTGGCCGACCCTTCAGACTGTGTGGGTAAATGCAAGGCAACAAACACTTTTTTTAACCCAGAGAAGAGGCTACTGAGTGCTTGTTTCCCCTTCTAACACGGAAAGAAATCTGCTTCTCCCTATTGGTACCAGTTACAGAAGGAGACAACGTCACCTGAGAAACTTAGATCACCCAGATTTTCTCTTTTCGAATAGCTCTTACATATTTGCATGAAAATACTAATTGCAGTGGATGGTCCCAATGGAATCTGTTGACTTACATCCTATTTCTGGTCCAAAGACCAAGGGGAGGTATGGATTAGCTCACATTTCGGAATATAGTTCTGTCCCCCTACAAAGTAGCCAAGGCTATTTGCTGAGCATTTGGACCCTCGAGGAGCTCAATCTGTAAAAAGCATTTTTCCTCTCGGCTGATTCTGTACTCCTGTCAGGGCTGATGGCAAACAGCACAGATGACTCCTCTGTGGACATTGTATGGAGGGATGTCAGAGGAGAAAAGGGTTCTGTGGCCTTAGACCTAAAGCGAAGGTGAATCAGGTTTCTAGTACAAAGAGATAGGGGGAAAGTCACTGCATTGTGTGCAAAGGTAAGTGCACATCTGTCTGTCTATTATCTGTGCATCTGTTCCATCTATATTGTCTTCATCATTGTCACCATCACCTATATTTCTATCAAGGATTATTTATCTATAATTTATCTGTCATCTATCATCTACCTCTACCTTCATCTCCATCTATCTATCTCTATCATCTATGTCTATCTTATATCTATCATCTAAGTACTTGTCATTTATCTCTTTATTAATATATCTGTTTCTAATATCTGTCTATATCATTATCATCTACTTTTCTATCATGTATCAACTATAAGTTATCCATCATCTATTTCCATTATCTATGTTTCTTTCATCTATATCTATGTCTATCTACTATCCATCCATTCACCTATCATCTAACTACCATGTACCTATCAGCATCTATGTTTCTATCATCTGTGTACCCATCAGTCCTTCTGTAGATACGAGATAAACATTTGATAGAAACAAATGAGTGGTGAAAGAAATCCTTCTAACATGTGGACAATGACAATTGATCAATACAAGTGACTAAGAACATGGCCCTAACACTAACCCACACGATGGAGCTGGAGAGACTTCCATATCTGGACAGAGTGGTGTCAGGCCTCTTCCAATAAATTCACGTCTGCAACCAGTTCTCACTTTCATAAATGAGCAACACTTCTTCAGAATTTTCCAGATACCTGGAAGCCTCATCCTTAGCAGGGATTTAACCCCCACGGCAGTCACGCGAGACAGCTCTCTGGTCCTCACCACTATGAAGAAACTAGGAGTCAGGTGCAGGCAAATTGCCCCTGGTAGTACTGATAACAGAACAGAATCCAACCCCAAGCTTCGCCTGAGCTCAAGACCATGCTTTGTTTGTTGTGTATACTTTTATATGTGTTTATGGGTACGTGCATGTGTGTCTGCACATGCATGTGTTTGTGTGTGCACATACACATGAGTGTATGTGTTCATGTGTAAGCCCGAAGTAATACTGGGAATCAATCTTGATTGCTCTTTCACCTTATTTTTTTGAGGCTGGGTTTCTAATTAAACCTAGACGCCTATAGGGCTAGTCTGGTTAGCGACTTGTTATGAGATTCCCAGGCTCCGCCTTCCAGGGCTGGAACTATACTTGTAATACCAGTAATTTACTTGCAATCTGGGGATCAGAGAGTTTGGTCTTTTTGCTTGTTCAAAAGTGTTGTATCCACTGAGCCATCTCCCTCGACGGAGCTGTGCTCTTAGGCTGCAAGTCCAGTGTGGTGGTAGGACCCTTCCGTAGCGAGAGACAGGCCTTGAGTTTGGTTTCCAAGGCCACAAACAAACTAAAACCTTCACCCTTTGCTACTTCAGATTGTTTCTCATGAAGCAACTTATATCACTTGCTTCCAATTTGGTTCTATTTTGAGTTTCTCACTTTATTTTAAAAATCGTAACATATTTTTTACTGTGTTAAGTTAGGGCCTGGTCTTTAATCCAAGATTCCAATGTAGCTGCCTTATACGTCTTGTTAACTGTCAAGGTGCCTTCTGCTTTATCCCACTGCAGGCAAAGGCAGAACTGACACCCCTTTGTCCTTAAATGGAGTATCTAGGTACATTTAGAATCCTCACTTCTTTGATCAAATGGATCTTTGTCCCTGATGGAACTTTAAAATTGGCTCTTGTAGGTCCCAGCAGAATTCTTTGCTCATGCTAAGTGTTTTTAATGAAATTTTGTTGAAATAAATAGGCATGTTGTAACCTCTTCTGCAGATAAATATGGCCCAAGAGTTCTTAAGACCTGGGAAGTTTTAGAATAAAATTTCAGTTCCAAAAATAGCCAATTCTTATATGATCTGATGAAAATTAAAAGCTGAAGTGACTCTCTAAGTATTTCCCCAAATCTGGCTGTGTGCATTTTATCTTTTCAAGACAAGCCTGCATTCAGTGCCCTCTTACAGTAATATTAAGATGATAATCAACATCAACATTGATTCCCAGTCTCTCTCTCATACGTCATCAGATAGAGCTTGGTACTTGTGCTGTTTTTATTGAGTCTTGCAGCTACCTACTATGATGGGTCCGTGTCCTGTGTACACATACTGTGATATGTCCGTGTCCTGCGCACACACACCGTGATGTGTCCGTGTCCTGTGCACACACACCGTGATGGGTCCGTGCCCCGTGCACACACACCGTGATGGGTCCGTGTCCCGCGCACACAATGTGTCTTTCTCTGTAGAGCCACCATGAGAAAAGACACTGCAAACCTAGAATCACACATTCTTTTTTCTAAATGTTGATTTAATCCATGAGACAGAGAAGGGGGAGGAAGAAAGGAGGGGTGAACATGCATGTCATGGGGGGCCCAGGGGGAGGTCAGAGGACAGCTTTCAGAAGTCAGTTCTCTCTCTCTATCAAGTGGGCTTCTGGGGATTGAACTCGGGTCTCCAGATCTGTGAGCAGACACCTTACCTGCTAAGCTATCTCATTGGCCCATGTCCCCATGTTCTTATTGTGGAAATAACAAACACCACTTCTTGAGGCAGATTTGTTCTATGAAACGTGTCTGCATCACTTGTCTGAATCTCGGGGTGCATTCTTTGAGCCTTTTCATTTTCTGTCTCACCAATGATGAAGCAAGGGCAATAAAGGCAATGGCTTCAGCCTTGCTCCAACATCAATGCCACCCTGCCACTCACATAAATGCAATGCAGAGTGAACATTTTAGCTAAAAGCATACATACATCTGATTTGTCCTGGAGTCATTGCATGCTGCGGAATCGCTTTGTTAGACAGGATGGATGACGTTCACCCCTTGCCTCCTGCTCTCATTGGGCACCTTTTGCAAGCCACTGAACCCCTGGGGTCAGGCTTCCCCACCCGTTTGCTCAGTGGCTCATCACCTGTAGTGCTCAGTGGCTTCAGCATCACAGTGTAGGACATGGAAAGCCTGACCTCGAAGTGCAAGCCAGACAAGTGAAACACGAAGATGGGGTGCCCCAGGATGGGCTCTGGAAGTCCTTGTTCTGGAGCCACCAGGACACAGGATTTCAAGCTAAGAAAAGAGTTTGTCCAGGTCTGGAAGAGAGCCAACTTCTGCAGGGGGAGCTTAGCAGCCTGGTAAAGATGTGGCTGAATTCCCTCCATCACAGCTGCGGATCACTCAACTCCCAGCTCACATCACTCATTCACTCGCCTCCTCATTGCCTCGTGCGTTCAATAGCAGGGACATTCTACTGCTAGGCATGATTTGTACATTAGGATAAGTTAGGACAGGAGGAAATTAGCATTCTGAGAGATGCTGGACAGCCAGAAGGACAAGCTACGTTCAAGGACGCTGGGCTGCCATCCGAAGAGGTGACATTTGAGCTGAGTTCTTAGCTAGCGCTCAGCCCGGAGGCAGCTCATTTCCTCTAGGAAAAGTCTTTCCTTGCAGGGAAACAATATGTGCGCTTCGTTAACTTCTTCCTGTGCTCTGAATGGTCCTTCTCCACCGAGCCAGTGAATCTTGAGGGCTTTGATCTCCGAGGACGAAGAGATGAGACCCCAGGTGTGCGGAAGGACTGCAGTTGCCGGGTTATGAGAACCTTGTGAACAGTCCTCTTGGAAGAAAAATACATGATATTCTCATTTCTTGGAAAACAAATCTGTGGATGGGAATCGTGCGAGTTACATTTTTTGTGGCTGTGACAGATGCATGACAAGAAGCAACTTCAGGAAGGTGGGGTTCTTTTGGCTCACAGTTGGGGATAGTGTCCGTCATGGAGGCGAAGTCAAGGTGGCGGGACCAGAGCAGGCTACCAGTCTCTTAAAGACAAAATGTCTTATGCATGTTTGTTCACAGAAGGGTGTGGCTCAAATGAGATAATATAGCAAAGTGCTCAGGCAGGTCCGTGGGCCACAGACGAGCTCGGTAGGCATTGCTTTTGTCATCTTCACTATCATCATCATCATTAGCACCATCAGCATCCTCATTGTTATGCGCAGTGTTTCCCAGCAGTTGGGGAGTTGTGCAGGGCACATTGAACAGTTGGCAGGTGTGGTGGGCACAGCTTTGTGAGTTAACCACGCAGTGAGCATTTGGTGGTAGGCCAATCTAGGATTGTTTTATAAGAGGAAATGAAACTCGCACCCACTTCTGCAAGGAAGGAAATCATTTAAGCACCCAAGACCGTGTGTAGCTTCCAGCAAGCCGTCAATTAGGTTACTTAAATTAATTTTGGCAGCAGCTAATTGGAGCCTGGAGTCTTTTGTCTTTAAACAGCTAATCCAAAACAACAAAATAAAATGATTAGGCATTTCTTCGACAATCTTATTCACAGACTTAAACTATAGGATTTAATTAAATTTGGGTTGTTAATCTTTTTATAGAAATTAATTTCAAGTTCATTCAGAAGCAAAGGGGCCACGCACACCTCAGGATTCAGACCACAAGCTTTTCTCATACGGGCCACCAACATCTGGGGGCAAAGGCAGAGGACATTTTTAGTGGGATACATGTTGGAAGATGTGGGATTCACATTCTAGCTGGGCCAGGGTTCGTGTTTGAAAGCATCTGGCTCCTCAATGTAAATAAGTCAAGCCTCTTTCCTGAGGTTGCTGGGTGCATCTACAATCAGTGACTAACAAGTGAATTAAAAGAATAATGTTGCTCTAATTATTTGTTTCCTAGATAAGAGAAGGTTCAGACTTGTGCATGAATGTAACGACTAAATAGATCCTGCCTGAAAGAAAAACCTGCAGGTTTATACTCTCCAGCCGGTATAACCCCATACAGGCACACCCACATACATGCACATATGTACACATGTGTTCACACACATCCATACCTGCATACCCCCATACATGCACATATGTACACATGTGTTCACACACATCCACACATGTACACATGTACAGTTGTATTCACATACATCCACACATGCACACATATGTGTATACACATAAACATCCATGTGTACACATGTGCACATTCACATGTATGCATACCTATGCAAGTGTATGTGTACACACACGTGCATACATACACATACGCATATATCCACATTCATACACATATGCATATGTACACACATTCACGTGCACACATATACATATATGCATATCCACCTATGTGCATTTGCACACATGCACATATTCATACACATTTACAAACATGCACACAAATATGTATATGCTCGTGCCACATATATGCATACTCACATATGTGTATGGACACACATTTACATACATTTTGTGCACACACTACATGCACAGTTACATGTATATATGCATGCACTCACTCATATGCATTCATGCATGCACACACATGCTAACATATGCGTGCATGCAGTGCACGTGTGCATGTCTGAAATATATGCACACACATATGTACATGTGTGTCAGTGCTTACAAGCACACATGCACATGCACAGGCGTGTACTAATATATGTGCACACACATGCACATGCATGTGCACACACATGTGTGGTAACATACGTGCATGCCCACACACATACATGCCCATGGATCTCCCCCTAGGACAACTTTCCGCTCTCCAAGATGAGTCTGAACTGCTATTGCAGGATCTCCAGTTCTGCAGTCACGTGGAGCTTGTAAGAGTCACTGCAACGAGCCAGTTGAGCCTTTGTTACTCGCTCCACTGCACTTCCTTGGCTGTAAGTGGGTGTTACAGTGTCGGCTCCTAGGTGCACTCATATTAGATGCCTGATACAGGTAAGTGTCCCCAAAGCCAGCATCTTCCCAGTCACCTTTTGTCTCTTTAGTCTTCCTCTGTAACTGTGAACAGAATACCCTTCCCCTTCTAGAACATTTCCTCTATTCTCTGGATACTTTTCTCCCAAAAATTTCCATGTATTTTTTAAATTTTCATTTGCATTCAGCCTTTTCCTCAACTAAGCCCCGAGCTTCCTCCTTGTCCTGGCAGCCAGTGCCCGGCACCTCTTGACAAACACCTGGAAGGAAAGAAGGGAAGGTTTCTCTTCTGCTTTACTGAGTCAGAGTCTCACTGTGGAACTCTGACTGCCCTGGGACTTCTTATCTGTTAGCAAGTTCCATACGCTAACTTCTTCATCCCGCAAGAAAGTGAGGAGTGACAGAATTCCATTGAAGGTTTTACTTTTAAAATCCAGAATTCGAGGATTGGTCAAATTTTTTAAAACCTTAAAATAACTACTAATATAATATTGTTTAAAATATCTATTCTCTATTTATCTAGATAGATATCTCTATATCTACCTATCTATCTATTACCTATAGTATTTGTCATAGTTAGGCACAGGTGTCAACTTGACTGTTGAGGGTTTGAGCTCTGGGCACAGTTGTAGAGAGTTGATGGTTAAGCCCAGAGTAAACCTGAAGGAGATTGTCCAGCTGGTGAGGAAGACCCAGCCCATGGTGGGTGGGATTAGGCCCCGGATAAATCACAGAGAGCTGGTTGAGAGAATTGGCATCCTTCTGTATACTTGGCCAGACATGCTGGTCTGGCAAGTAAGGATTGTCCATCTCTCAGCCGTTATGGTGGCCAGTTCCCTTAGCCCTGGTGTTGGTGCGTGCTCTCCTGTCAAGCTGGACTGAGAACTGTAACCGGACTGTCATAAGAAAGTAAACTCATTGTTCCCTTAAGCTGTGTAATGGTCATTTATCAGCAACCATGCAGGCGGACTGCAACAGTATTCATGCATTCATCTTCCTATGATATTAACTAAGGGAAAAAAAGAAAGAAAAGGAATCATGGTTCATGCAAGCAGAAACATCGAAGATAAAGCATCACTTATCCTTGGAATTGTCCCGTTGCTAGGATCATTTTCACATGCGCTCCCCCCCATCCAAGTCCAGTCCCCTGAGCACAACCACATCTGGCCTATGGGAACCCACAGTTGGATGTTCCCTGCCATGTCTGGGGGCTCTGGATGAACCCGTTATAGCGTTGACCACTGCCTCTCGAGGACTCAGCTATGGGCTCTGACCTTAGACTTCCCGTGGCAGGGGTCCCACGTGCTGCCCTGTGAGTGAAGAGGAAGCACTTCCTCTTGGGAGCCAGGGCAATCCGCACCCCAAAACTCTGCCAAAAACTTTTCAACCATGGGGAAAAAGAAGCATAAAGAAAAGTAAAAGCAAGCCAGATGAAGTGTTGAGGTAGCTGAATTGAAAAAAGAAGCTCACTGTCAGTGTTTTTTTTTTTTTTTTTAATGAAACAAACCCAATAGAAAAGAAACCAGTACTTTGGATAACAAATTCTGTTAGAAGGAACAGAAGTGGCTAGGTGTGGAACGGCAAGATGGCTCAGCAGGTAAGGGCCTGTAAACAAACCCGAATGCCTGAGTTTGATCCCCAGAGTCCATATGGTGGTATGAAAAAAAACTGCTTTCAAAACTCTTCTGACCACCGCTGCCTCGATTCTCCCTCTTTCTTTCTCATTGTCATAAGTACATATTAAAAAAGGTTTTTTAAAAAGAAGGATCAGGGCTGGAGAGATGGCACAGAGGTCAAGTCTCTGCCTCATGAGCCGAAGGACCTCAGTTCGGATCTGAGATCCAGCATAAAAATGTTAGGCAGAAATGGTGGCGGCTTGTACTTCTGGTCATGGAAGGCAGAACCTAGGAAACCCCAGAGCAAAAGCAAAGAGGAGGTAGAGCAATCCAAGATGGTTCCCAAAGTTACCCTTGGGTGTTCATAGGCACACAGAGTTTGCGTTCTGATACACAGACACCACACACACATACACAAGTGCACGCGTGTGTGCACACACACAAGAAAAGAAGTATCTATTTGCATTTTTAAATCTTTTAACTTCACTAACAAGCCAAGACATATGGTCATAGCAATGATATTCCATTGTCTTTATTTTAATTGTAAAATAAAACAGACACGTAAGGACCATAATATTTTTAAATGCTTGTATATTCATTGCCCACAGATAGTATTTTGTCATTTTTACTGCTTGTGAGCATATGAAAGCTCTATGAACACAGCCGTGAAGTTCACCATTCTATTTCTTCCTTGTCTCTTGCTCCCAAGACACTAAAGGAGGACTTGATGTGCCGACCCCAGTGACACTGTGTCTGCAACACCCATACTTGGCAGATAGAAGCAGGAGAGTCAGGAGTTCAAGGCCAGCCTCAGCTGCATAGCAACCTGAGCTATATGAGAGCCCATCTCAAAAAAAAAACAAAAACCTGAAACAATTTAATGACTCCTTCCCAGTAGATGCATGTGCTGAGTTTGTTCCCCAAGTTTTGGCAGTGCTATTTTGAGTGGGACTGGAATGAGCCGTGGCTGCTGGATAATATAGATCATTAGAGATGGGACTTCACAGGTTACAGCCGAGACCCTGGCTGAAGTCCCCCCACACACACCCACACACCTGTTTGCTTCCTGGTCCACCACCGCAGGAACCCCTTTACCTCAGGGCATGGATGGCATGTCTTCTCTGCTACGATGGGCTAAAATCCTCCAGAGCTGTGAGCCCAAAGTGCCCAGAGTCGCGGTTTGAAGGTGAGTCGCCCCTTATTTGCCAAGAAGTGTGCTGTTTGCTGGCTCTGCCTCCATGATGGACATGACCCGAGTCTCCCCCAGCTTGCCTGCCATGCCCTTCCGCCTTTAAGTTGTGCTTGGGTATTGTCTCACAGCAACAAAAGAGTAATGCAGCATGCCCTTTCCTTCTTTGCCATGTTTCTGTCTGATACTGTGGTCACAGAGGTGCAAGTGTAGCTAATTCAGTGTTACTTGGATTCCACATTTTAGTTCTTTTCCTTATACATTGGCTGTAAATGATAGTTGTATCTAGTTGATGACTTAAGCTAGTTAGCAGCTTGACCTGGAGATAATACCTTGTCTCCTCCTCCCAAAGGCTGGGAATATGGACAGCCTCAAAGCCTGCCTGGCTTTTCTAGGGATTTGAACTCTGGTCCTCAAGCTTGTGTGGTAATCATCTTATCCCCATCTCCCTAGTCCTTGTCTATATTTTAAAGCAGTTGTTTTAACAGTCTTGATTCTTTTTCTTTTGTGTTCATTTCACTAATCCTGTTCTTGCTTTAAAGTATTAGCTCCCCCTTTTGACACCACAATTGCTTGGTTTCCCAGAAACCATACCACATGTTTTGACATGGTGAGTTTTACTATTACTTAAGTATAAATATTTCTCCTTGGGGCTGGAGAGGTGGCTCAGGGGTTGAGCCTCTGCCTTGCAGGCAGACGGTCCTGAGTTCGGATCCTAGACCCCACATATAGACGCCGGGCGGAAGCGGGAGTGGCCTGCGTTTCTGGTCCTGGTAGGCGGAGCCTGTGAATCCTGGGGCAGAATAAACAAGAAGAAGGTGGAGGTGGTCCATGGTGGTTCCCGAATTCGTCTGTGCTTCTACACACACACACATAAATACACACACGCGCGCACACACACATACACGCACAATTGAATAAATAATAAAATAAATAAAAATATTTCTCCTTTTCCACTGAGGTCTCTTTTATCATCCCCAGGTGATTTAAGATTGGGGTTTTCTTTTCATTTGCCATTTCCCCAACACCTTTGCATGCTTGATCCATGACCCTTGATCTGTGACCAGATCGCTGCATTGTGCTATCGATTTTGTGACTTTGAGTTTGGGATATATTATTTATCCTCTAAATGAAGTGATTTTCATTTTGAGATTTGGGTTAGCACTCTCTCTCTCATATTTGATTCCTATTTTATGTCTTTTTGAACTCAATATTTTGCATATTTCAAACATTATTTCAAATCACCCTTTTCTATCCATAATCTGGAGTATCTGATTTCCATTATCACATGTCCTGACCCTCTCCCACAGCGACTGGACCCTTGTGCGGTTGATCATTTTCTAAAGTGAGACTCGGAAGTGCTTTCCTTCCCAGGCCCAGGGCTCCTTCTCTGAACTCCACAGCATCTACTTCCACTCTCGCTGTTACTTCTTGTCTGTGGGTGTGCATAGGGATGGATGTGTGTGTGTGTGCAGACACGTGCGTGTCCAGGGGAGGATGTCGAGTGTCCTGTTCTGTCACTCTCTGCTTTGCTCTTTGAAGCAGTTTCTCTCAATGAACCTGCATCTAGGCTGACAGCCAGCAAGCCCCAGGGACCCTCCTGTTTCTGCTTCCTCCACAGTGTTGGGCTTACAGATCCACATGAGATGAAGCCTGGCTTTGAACTCGGGTCCTCACGCTTGCGCCGGAAATGCTCTTCCCCCCCGGGACTATCCCCTCAGCCCCTCACTGCTATGTGTCGTCTGGGAGCTTCCTTTCACTCATTTCTGACTCAATTACACTCTCACTAGTTTTGTTTTGCTATAGTTTGTCAGCTTTTAGCTGAGTGCCCTTGAAGAGAGTAAGTTTTTCTCTATGTCAGCTGGACTATCTTAAAGCCATTTTCCATTATGAAATTGGTATGGATTAAAGAAAGAAGAGATAATTCTCACCGTTGCCAATTATTCATAGATGGCGTATTTACATATATTATTTGAGAAGAATGTAAATGATAGTATGATTTGACTGTCCAGATTAAAAGCCTTAGAAGAATTCATATGCTCTCAGCACAGGTAATTCTATCTTGCAAATTTATCCCTAATTATTTAAATAAATAATTAAATACACCGAAAAACTTGAGAATCCCCGCCACATGCACACATGCTGGAGAGTGACAAATTATACTCATACAAAGAATTTCTCAGGGAGCCCCGTGTAGGGCTTCCGAGAACTGAAGCATTTAAGCATGTTATTTTCTCAACCAAAACTTACTTGTATCTCCTGCTTATTAAAATTCTCATTTAGGACAATTTTAGTTTGCTGGTTTACTTCATGAATGTGAGAGAGATTTACTATTTCTATATCACAGGTATCAGACCCTACCAAAGTGTCAAAAGCACATTTCCCGTTCAAATATATGGTGTAGAGTGTCGGATCTTAAATAATGAATGAAGGAAGCCTTAGAACAAGAGGCAGCTTTAACAGGATTTGAAGAATGTTGACATGAGGTGGCTACATCAGAGGCCAAATGTTGGTTGCTCTATTGTCAATGTAACCTTTACCTCTAGAATTCTCTTTTCTACTGAATAGAAACCATTGGTATTTCTACCTGCAAGGATCAGAAAGTTTACAGGACATTACCAACTCTGGACCCATCGAAGCAAACACCGTCAGTCAAGAAAGCGATGTTTTCCTGGAGAGTTGGATGCTACCAAGCAGCCCCTCAACGGGGCACACACAGTGTACTTTGGTCATATTCACACTCGATTATTGTTCTTACCCCCTCTACCCCTTCTTCTTCCCAAGTCTCCCTCCTGCTCTCACATCTTTCTTGTGATCCTACACTGAAATAGGGTTGTTTGCATATAAGCAGGGCTGGGGGCTACTTCTGGTACCCACACCATGGACAGAGACGCCCCCCCATCCGGCCACTATGGAGGGACTTCGAAACCCCAGAGTCTTTCTGCCCCCTCCACCGTGATCCAAACTAAACTTAAGTCTCTTAATGTGTTTCTCGCATCCTCTATCATCTCACCCAAAGTTTCTCTCTAACTCTGCCTTTCACAGCCGCTCTCCCCAGCTTCCCCTGCACCCCGCTCCCCTCCTGCTCCTCGCTCTCCTGCACCCCGCTGATAGTCTTATCACCCTCCATTTAGTCCTTTCTGCTCATTACAGTCTAGTTTCGGAAAGTGCACCCCGCTACCAGATACCTTTCAAACCCTGGCTCTGACACCTTCTGGCCTCGGCCCCTCCTTCATACTTAGCATTGATATCACTTGAGCTGTGCTCCTTTTCCTCCGTGGACTTATCAAGGTGCTTTGGTGGGTACTGCATGTAGTCGATGAATTAGTTCCATCCCTGCCTCACTTAGAAAGCTACCAGCTCATTGACGGCTTGCTTGGAGCTTGTCCTCACTCCCCAATGGTTCTAGAATAACTCCTTGTGCCCTGTGTGTGTGTGTGTGTGTAAGAGAGAGAGAGAGAGAGAGAGAGAGAGAGAGAGAGAGAAGAGGAGAAAAGGGAGAAAGAAAGGAGAGAGGAAAGAGAAAGAAAGAAAGAGAGAGTATGTGTGTGTATAAGAGAGAGAAAGGAGAGAGAGAAGAGAAAGGGGAGAGAAAGAAGAGAGAGGAGAGAGGAGAGAGAGAAAGAGAGAGAGGAGAAAGGGGAGAGAAGAGAGAGGGGAGAGAAAGAAAGAGAGAGGAGAAGGAGAAGGGAGACGGGAAGACAGAAAGGGAGCGAGAAAAGAGGAAAAGAAGGGGAGCAAGAAAAAGAGAGGAGAGAAAGAAGGGAGAGAGAGAGTAAAAGATAGAGAGGAAAGAAGAGAGAGAGAAGGGAGAGAGGAGAGGAGAGAGAAAAGAGAGAGGAGAGAGGGGAGAGAGGGAGGGAGAGAGAGAGAGAGAGAGAGAGAGAGAGAGAGAGAGAGTTAAGTGAGATGCCCTCCACAGAATGGCTGGCCTCTGGAGGGGTTAGGGCAACACTGAATCAGGCACAGTGGGAGGAGAGAGCGCTCTGAAGATCTGATCCGCCCCCTCTCTCCTGTTGTCAAAGAAGACAGCAGTTTTACAGACACAAGAAATGCCTCCCCCAGAACACATGGCCCCGCAGCCCGGGGAATGATGGGGTGTGACAGGACACAGTTGTCAATTTGTATTTTTCTAATGATTTATTTATTCAATGTATTGGGATTTTTTAAATTTCTCAAACTCAAAGGATGGTCAACTTAAAGTGATGCGGAGGTTTTTTTTTTTTAAATCTAAACCTTGTACAGAAGGTATTTTAACTAGTCAAATGAAAAGCAGATGTCTTAAATTAAAACACATAAATTATCTGAGCTTAAAAATTTCATATATCTGTGATGAAAATCTATCACTCAGGACTTAATAAGATAGATTTTGAAAGCTTACATATTTGCAGGTTTAGTTAATTGATGATATTCAATTAGATGACTCTTTAAAGGAACATTTAAATTCCTATACAACAGTAATTATTCTGAAATTACATTATCTCCACCTTTGTGCTTTTGCTAATATTTGTGTGACTTTGAGAAATTTAGAAGTTACAGAATAGTGCACCAGAAAAAAATGACTATAGTTGCAATAATGAAATAGTTATTAACATGTAGGGATGGGTTTATTTATCAAGAAAAACTTATGCTTTTCCTAAAAGAAGAATAGATGGACAAGTGAGAGACAGAAAGAGAGCAAGAAAGAGAGAAAGATAGTACATCCATATATAGAGAGCAAAAGAGAGATGATAGATAGAAATAGATGATTGATGATAGATAGAGATAGATAGACAGGGGATCCCTGGGGATACAGGCTGGCTAGACTCTCTAAAGAGGGAAAGTGGGGGTTCAGAGAGACCCTGCCTCAAAAAGAAAGTGGGGGGCTGGGGAGATGGCCCAGTTGTTAATACCTTTGCATAACAAGTAAAACATGGAGTTTGGATTCCCAGATTCACATTAAGAAATGTCAAGTGGAAATGGCAGTGGCTGTAATTCTGGCCCTGGAAGATAGCTTAGGAAACCCCAGAGCAAAGCAATAAGGAGGCAGAACAATCCAGGATGATTTCTGATGTCACTCTTGGGCCTCCACAGGAATACTCAAGTGCCCTCTTGTGCACACACACACGCGCACACACACACCAAAAAAAGAAAAAGGAAGGAAGGAAGGAAGGAAGGAAGGAAGGAAGGAAGGAAGGAAGGAAGGAAGGAAACACCAGTGTTGACCTCTAGTATCCACATGTGTGCACATGCATGTACCTACATGCATGCAAAGACATGTGCACACATACACTTATAACACACATAGGTAGACACACACAATAATGTCAGTTGCTTCAATAATTCACACATTGTTCTGAAACACAAAGACCAAGCGATCTGAAGAGGAGGGCAACCATTTCATTTTTATGCTGCCCAAAGAATAACTTGCATCTTTCTGTTTACTTGTCCTTTCCGCCTGCCCACCCACCTGCCCGGGACACACTGCGCCCCAGAAGGTGACATCCAATACCCATCAGGATGGAGTCAAGGGCGGTGCAGGAACAGCAAAACTGGAAGAAGAAGAAAAAGAAGAATAACCATAACTCAGAACATCAGAGACCCTACATTAATCACCAAGAACCAGACCAGCCTAATCTCTCCCCATCCCAAAGCTCAGGGAAATTTGCAGAAGAGGGGGCAGCAAGATTGTAAAAACCTAAAGATGGGGAGGAGCCACAATATGCAAGATACTCCACACAAGTTAGGGCCAAAGTAATCATAATAGGACTTTGCATGACCTGCGCAATGACCAACATATCATTGAACCCCCAAAGTCTAGCATGGATCACAGGCTCTAAGATCCTTAGAGGCAAGGGATTAACAGCCATATTAGTGTTCCTGTATTAAAGGGGAACACAAAAAAAGAGCTCTAGGCAATGCTACTGAGTCCTTATACCTCATCAGAGAGGAGGACCCAGAGGGAAGTTTGACATGCACTACTAAAGGAGGCTCCAGGAATGGGGGGAGGGGCACTAGGAGAAAGGAGAGGAGGGGGAAAAAGGAAGGGGAAAAGGGGGGAGAGAGCAAAGGGATCCAGGGAGGGGTGGAGGGAGGGAGGGGAATGGGGTACCTATCAAGTTTGTATGAATGGAAAAAACAAATAAAAAAATTAACTTGTGATTTAAGCTAATTAGTTCATATGAATGTATTTTCAAAAGTTTGCATAACCAATTCTACTTTAAGAAAATGCCATCTTTCTCATGGGTATAAAATGAACAACGTCCATGAAAAAGGCTGTGCATTAACTTTCTTATTGCTTCAACTAAATACCGGAGAAGATGCAGCTTAAAGGAGAAGGGCTTTACTTGGGCTCCCAGTGAGGGTGCAGCCCATCATGGTGGGACGGCATGGCGGCAGGAGCATGAGGTTGCTTGTTCACATGGCAGCAGACCAGAAGCGGAGGGGTCACACCTGGAAGTGTGGGTGGGCTATCCCTCAAGGCCCACCCTCCAGTGACCCACTTCCTCCAGCTGAGGATCAAGTGTCCAAACCCTAGGACAAACCCGTAGGGTGCATTTCGCACTGCAAACCATCACAGACGACTGGCTTTGAATTTCAATAATGAATAGCTTGAGCTGTGGCGCTTAGTACTGGAGCAGTTCTGTGTAAATTAGAAACCCTGAGAGTGATGAAGTTTGGCCTCTCTGCTCACTGTGCTGACATATTTACTAGAACAAGGGAAGCACTGCAGGAAGCCCTGGTAGCAACCTGGACCCTTTCCTCTTCCGGGACCAGCTGCCCAGTAGGACCCCGTCAGAAAGTCATGTCTTAGCATGACCACTCCTCTCAAGCATCCTTTTTCACATGAAATCAAGATCTTTAGAAGGGAAACACGTCTTAGAAGGAAAGTAACAAAGCAAGCTTCTCCACCTGGGGTTCTGGATGGGGAAGGGGACAGCTGACCCCCCAAATCCAAAGGAAGTAGTGACACTTGAAGACTTAGAGTCTGAATTTGAGTGTCTTTTCAGCCTAAGACATGAATATAAAGACTGTGTCCTCCCCTTTCCCCCACCATTATCACACACACAAAGCCAAGGTGGCCCTTCTCCAGGTTTACAAAAAAGATGGAGGCTGTTGCACAAGTTTTGTGAAATAATTTCTCCCATCCCCAGTCAAGTCCTTCTTGGGTCAAGGGTCTCTCCCTACATTCTCCAGTGGTCAGTTTAATTCATAACCTTCTTATTCAGCCTCTCTGATATTAGTTCATATTACATTAAAATTAATAAGGAGGCTGGGAGATGGCTCGGTGTTAAATGCCTTTGTCTTGCAAGCAAAAGGACCTGAGTTCAGATCTCCAGATCCCATGTAAAAGGGTAGGTGGATATGGCGGCAGCCTGAAATATCAGCTCTAGAAGGCAGAGGCTGGAAAACCCCACAACGAGGCAACAAGGAGGTAGAGTAATCCAGGATGTCTCCTGATGTCACCCTTGGGCTTCCGTGGATATGTACTCAAGTGCTTTATGTACACATACAACACATATATACCTACCAATTGCAAACAGCACACACACATGCATGCACCCCATACACTCATACATGAAAAAAAGGAATAAGATCAAGTAAAAAAAAACTATTAAAATTACTCAGGTTATTTACTAATAAAACTTTATTTATTTACTGTGTGTGTGTGTGTGTGTGTGTGTGTGTGTGTGTGTGTGTGTTTGTATCAGAGGGATCCAAGGGTGACTTCAGGAATCACCCTGGATTGCTTCTACCTCCTCTTGCTTCACCCTGGGATTTCCTAGCCTCTGGCCACTGCCATTTCTTCCTGGTGTTTTTACATGGAACCTGGGATCTGAACACAGGACCTTCTGCTTACAAGACAGAATCTTAACCCCGGAGCCATCTCTCCAGCCCTATAAAATGTTTTAAATAAGGCACCCAGCAGGAGCTGTGCTGGGCCTTGACAGTTCACACCTTCTAACAGTGACATCACATAGAGCAGACACACCTTTTCAGTCCCTCCATAATCACTGCAGAGTGGCGTCTCTGCAATTGGAGCAGCTTTGTAACTGTCCTAACAAAGCTTTGATTGATGAGAGAAAGGTGTCCACGTTGCCATTCCAAGAACTCAGAAGGAGCTCCTGATCCTGAGACGAAAGGGCAGCACCCCTCTCTTCTCATCCTTGTGGAAGACCCCTGAAGTCAGGAGCGAGGGTGCGGGTGGGGAGGTGGGAGGGGCTGCTTCCTTTGCACTGCAGCTCCCCCCCTCCCCAGTAATCCCCCTGAACCTGCCGTGACCTTCTCTGACCAAGCCTCTTCATCCACGGCGCGGTCTGGGAGCATCTTGTGGCCAGATGTGCTCCCCACGCCCAGCCTCCCTGGGCTGGATTAGTGAATCCCCTGCTAGCTGTGGTGGATGGACTCCTCGCTGCTAGCAACTGCCTCTTTGGATCTCTGCTCCCTGACCCAGTTCCAAAGCAGGGAGACGACTGGCCATCTCCGAAATGACACAAGATGGATGAGGTGCCGTCATCCCTAAGCCCGAGAAGATGACAGGCCTCCAACCCAAGTCCCGTTTCCCCCTCGCTCGCAACACCAAGCCGATGAAGTCATCCGGCTCACATCACATCCAAGACATTTCAAGTCCCGGCAACGTGATGGACTTCCATTCCCTGTCCACACCGGCCGAACGCCCGGCGTGGATTAGCTGGGCCCTTTGCCTTCTCACCAGAATCAATATTTTGGTTTGGCTTCCTTTATCGATTGATTCATTTAAATGCTTGGCAATGAAACATGCTTGAATAGAAGCAGGGGCCCTGGGACCACCAGAGTTAGTTCTGTCACCAGAGTTAGCCAAGAATACTTGAGATTGCATCTTTGTGGAGGGAAATCTTTTTCCTTCTGTCCTGTGTATTTTCTCCTGGTTGATTCTTTCCTCTTCCTACCTGGAGCTAGAACCAAGTTGTTCTCTTTCTTGGTTCCAGAGTTCAGCCCTGTCTACACACTTGTGATGTGAGTAAAACTGGCGCATTTTTGCAGTGAGTACAGCATGGTACATTGAGGCCGAAAGGACTTGTGTAATGTCACAGAACCTCAATGTGATAAACAGTGGTTCTCCACACCCCTCCTCCAGTTGTCTAGGACCCAGGCCCGCATCCCCCGAGCGCCTCTGGCCTTCGATGGACCGCTCCTCACATCCACCTGCAGACAGTGAGCTCAAAGCATCAGGTTCCCCGTGCTCTGGGCCATGCCCATTTCGCTCCTGTATGGTTGTCCACACAGCTTTCCTTCCACTGCCCTGTTCTGTGAAGCATGTTGCTCTCTGTGGTTTGCACACCAAGCTCAAAGCTCCTGCACACTCAGCTCAGTGTCATCGAAGAAGCCCCCTCCATCCTCAGGCCCTCCCGCACTGCAACTTGATGCTTCCTCACTCCAAAGCACTTTTGCCACATAGATTACTCCAGTCCTGAAGGGCGGAGGGAGTCTGACCAGCCATTATCTTCTAGACGTGAACGGTTGACGTGTCCATGAACACACAGCAGCTGTATATAGTTCCATAAGACCTACATGGGTTCTGTCACATCAACAAGTCACCAGGAACGGGCGGAGAACTCAAGTGGCTCCACACCTCCCTGAGAGACTGATGAAGTCGACCCTGATGGGGGGAGGGATAGCGCTTTCCTCAGCGGGCTACCCTCAGATATACGATGCGTGCATCAGCACACGCCATCGAAGGCGATGGAATGAAACCCACTGGATCGCGCATGAAAAAGAAAATAAACTAAGATTAGAAGGAAGACGAGTGAAGAAAACGGTCTATAGTAGAAAGAGGAGAGAACACGAGACTAGGAGCTAAGGCATGAAACTACTATAAATTCACTGCGGTCATGCATGAAACAATAAAAGAATAATTTTAAAATTAGCAAGTTCTAAGTACGAAGTTATTAGATGAAGTAGAGTCTGTCCAGTGGACCAAAACATTAAAGTACACATGGCAATGGGCATAGTGTTTGTTTTTCTAAATTTCACTTTCTTTCATGAGCTATAGTCCTTATTTTGCTTTGTCCAGTCCTGGAAATGAAACTGATGGGTTATTATCTCTGCATCAGGATTTATCCATCATTTTCCCTCCAGCTACCTTGAAGACCAAAAGAGCCCACAGGTCTCTTTGTGAGAAGACCCTTCTTTCTACTCCCATGATTGCTTCACTATAATTCCAGGGGAACTTGGTGCTTAACACTGATAAAGAGCGGGGGCTGTCCACACCCTAGTTCTAGAGTTTATTCACAGTTCACAAAATTACATCAATTTTTTTTGTAACGTCCACTTAGAAATCACAAAGCGGTCAGTGAAACCTCAAGAAATTTGCCTCAAGTAAAACAGTAAGCCAGAGGAAAGGTCTGCAAAGTCTGCAGCTCCCACAGTTGCTGTGACACAAACTGTAATTTACATGTCACCGATGAGCCTCAATTGCAAACCCTAGATGGTGAGTAGAACCTCACAGACAATGACCAGAATCACCTAGACCCATCTAGATTCCGTAAGAGGCATGAAAGGCTGTTTGAAGACATTCCTAGTGTGGGATTTTAGGAAATGGAAATATCTTCAAGGGTGTGCTTGTATCAAGCCTCTGGGGATCAAAAAGCACGTGTGACTGATGTTAGGGGCAAGAGAGAGGGTTTTTTTTTTTTAGCATAAATAAATGTTCACAGTGATTTTTTTTCACCCAAGTGAATGTAACCACAGAGTTTATGATAGAAACAAAACCACTCAGTCTAACATGCGTCAAATCTGGAACCAGCTTGAATTATCTAACTGTTTGTACCCGATGTCCCCGGCTAGCGGCTTTCTGGCTGCTATAGACCAGAGCCAGTGAAGTTGGAGAAGCCCACCTGCTCAGGAATGTATTTCCCCTGAAGCCTGTGGTATCAAGAAGCATTTCAGCGGTTCTGCCGGTCACCTGAGCTGGTGAGGAAGGGAGGACTGTGAAATTATCCTGTTCCAGCCAAGCCTAGCACCAGGGCTTTACCCTGGGAGGCCCCTCAGCGCTGGGGCTTAGCCCACCTGTTCTGTTCTCGGCCTGCCTGTGTTGGATCTGGGCAGAACAGGAGGCTGAGGATGAGGACTGGGGACTTCTGGGTGGCCACTGCTATGAACCCTACAGTCTGAGCATTTCCTGGTCTTTATAATAATGACTCATTTAATATTTGTTGCACTCCTGTAAGACAGAATGTATGGTGTCAATCCCCCAGCACCAGGTCTACTTTCTGGCACATAAATACTTCTCTCCTGAACAAACCAGAAACCAGCTCCAATCCTGTCACTGTCAGGATGGCCTGCCCCTCTTTGCTCTGCCCCCCCCCCCAATGACATGTACCCAGTCTTCCTTCGATGGTCACACAAACTCATCCCAAAGTGACTGGCCTCAGCTTTTAAAAATCAAAGGCTCCCATGACACGTGGCCTGCGGGTCCCAAGAAGCAAGGAATAAGCATCACACGCTTGAACGTTCCTCTCCTGGCTCCTCGGAGATCATTGCCGAGTTTTTCCAGGTTAGGAGCACGGGAGGGGAGCGTGGAAACGTCTATGGTCTTCGGAAGGTTGAGGCCTGTCAACAGGCCCGGCTCCAATCTTCTCTGTGCACAGTCTGCAAGAGAGGAGGGCACGGTTGCTGCTTGAAGCAGGAGATTGATTTCTTCGGGTCAGGTGGTTTTTGAAGTTAGCAGATGGCAATTTCATTTGCATTTAATGTCCTTCAGATTATTTCCTTTCTGTTGTGCTAAACACCTCTCTCGGTTGGGTCTAATTTGATGAGGTCATGCTGTAACCTTTGACCCCCTGAGATCTTAAATGAAACCATCTGACCAGAAAGCAGGAGACAGCCCACATGGTCTCCCCTTGTCGTTCGAGGACATTTGATATCTACAGATGTGCGGCTGACTTCCCTAACTACACACTTGGCAGTTGAGCTCTTGATTAGAAGTGGAGCTGGTGAATTGCCGGAGAGCCCAACGTTTGAAGAGTAAATGGGTCCAATTAATCCTTTGTCACGTTCTTGTCAAAATAAAAGCACCATGCCAAAGGGGGGCGGGGGCGGGCCGCCGCCTGTGCCTACGTGGGGTACTGTGGGATATTAGCAAACAATTAATCTTGGGAAACGCTTCGACAGCGGAGTGTACAAATACTTGTAGAGTATGTGTGAGGACGGTGATTCTCCATGGCAAAGACCAACTTCTGCATTACAGAGAAAGCCACCTCGCAGGTCCCTGTCATTCAGGCGTTGGAAGAAAGCCATCAATTCTACCTCTTAGCTAAAACAAAATGAAGGATGCAGGCACGTTGAGTATAGGGAGAGATTTTCTGCAAAGACTAACATTTGGTGTGTGTGTGTGTGTGTGAGAGAGAGAGAGAGAGAGAGAGAGAGAGGGAAAGAGAACATGAGTCTGCATGTCTGTGTGGATACATGTGTTTTCACATGTGTATGTGTATGCGTGAGTGTGTGTGTATGAGTCTATACGTGTGTGCAAGTGTATATAAGTGCGTGTTCATGAATTGTGTGCATGTGTATGTGCATGAGGGTGTATGTACATGCATAAGTCTGTATGTTCTTGTGAGCATGTGTGCATGAGTATATGTGTATGTATGTGTATGAGTTCGTATGTGTGTGCAGGTATGTGTAAGAGTGTGTTCATGAGTTGTGTACCTGTGGGGGGGTTATGTGTCTGTATGTTTGTGGATATGTGGATATATATGTGCATAAGTCTTATGTGCTTATCGGCACGTATGCATGAGTGTGTGTGTGTCTGTGTGTGAGTGTGAATGTGTGTGTCTGCATGTTTGTATGTATGTGTATATGCATGCATGCATGAGGTGTGCATGTGCATGCATGTATGTATGCGTGTGTGTGAGTGTAGGGGGGAGTACACGCTTGTGTGCTCAAACGGGGGTCAGAACACTCAGGTATCCTGCTCCCTCACTGTCTACCTTATTCCCTTGAGACTGGGTCTCACTGTACTGGAGCAGCGTCCTCCTGTCTGCACCTGCCCAATGCCAGGGCTCAGGAGTGAGCGCAGTCACTCCCGGCTTTTTACATGGGTGATGGGGATTCAAACTCAGGTCCCCAAGTTTTCACAGCAAGTGCTTTTGTTCTCTGTTGTGTGACTCTTGAGTCACTGATATGAATACGCTCCCAAATGTCCTAGGGTTACGGCTCATCGGCTTGGCAGTGGAATTCATACCAATACAACACAGCCATGCCATGCCGTCAACTAGCTTTCTCCCTCTCATCTACCCGACCAAGAAATGACTCCACCCAGGATGGGTTGGGTCTTTCTACAGCAATGGGATAATCTCCACAGGTTTGCACAAGATCTGCCTTAGCAATAATAGCTTCATAATTTTGTGCCTTCATTTCTACTTGCTGCCTTTACAAAATTTTCCCATGCCTTGGTAAATATCAGCACCATATCTAACCATTGTAAAATAAAATTTGCACAATACATGTGAACCATGAGCTTTTACATCTTTTACTTGGCCTTTTACATCACTTTTTTGTGGTTATAAGTAATACTGTGATGGACATCTTTTATATCATGTTTACTTATTTAGTTATGTTTAGATTGTATTACTGTACATGCATGCATGTGTGTGCATTACGTGTATGTGTTCATGTGTGTGTGCATGTGTATGCATGTGAGTTCATGTGTGTGCATGTGTGTATGTGTATGTGCACACACGCGTGTGTCTATGTGTCTGTCTGTCTTGCTGAAGACAGAGATCAGGGTCGGGTGCTTGCTAAGAACATGCACTAGCCTCAAAGCAGACTCCAGCTGCAGGTTACTGTGCTTTCCACACCTGCCGCGCATTGTTTCGAATACTGTGCCAAGATCCAAGCCCACATTGCACACTCATGAGTCAGCCTGCCAGGCTAGTCTCTGGAGAACTATCCAAGCTGGCATTCTGGCTGGCAGCAGGCCAGTGCTCCCACCACATGCCAACTACGGATGCTTGATTCCTTTTGTCCACAAACAATCAGGAAAATGGATCTTTGATCCGTTGCAAGTGGGGATGGGGGTGGGGGTGTAGCTGGGTGGGTGGAGCGCTTGCCCATCCGCATGAGACCCTGGCTCCATCCGCATGCCACATAAACCCAGGGTGGTGGGGCATCCCAGTGACCTCAGCACTCAAGGGGGAAGGGGATCAGAAGCTCCAAGTCACCTTCAGTCACAAGGTGACTTAGAGGTCGGCCTGGGCTTCCTGGGACCCCAAAACAACCACAAATACGACTATCTTCTGGCCGGTACTTTGTGCCTATCTCTTTGCTGGTGGATATCGTTGACTGTTTTCGTTTCTTCTGACGTAGATTGTTTCTTATCCAGGCCACACGGTCTCTCTTGGACTGATTTTCCTCATCTGTGAAATAGAAACCACAACGCTGCCCCCACTTCCTCTGGGAGACCACCTGCTCGTGCTCCTGACGCTCAGCTGCCAGCCTAGATCCCCGGGAACAGTCGCTAGACAGCCCGCTCTGAACGGCTTCTCTAGCTCACGAGACCCTGCTGACCTGGAGCCTGGAACGCTCTAGTCCCAGTGTTTACTGGTCCACTACACTAGGCAAGAGTCGCGCATGCCCGAGGACATGCTGTGTTTGACTGAGAAGACGGAAGGACAAGGATCCACTTGGAGGGAAAGAGCAGGGTCAAGCCTAGACCGTCTCAGCGGGACCCAACCTCGTCACCACCAGCCACTGCCCCAAAGGCACGTAGGAGGAGTTGTCGTCCTTGGACACGATGCTTCTCGTTGACCAAATAAAAATACTTGGAGGGTCCCAGAGGCTCACGGATAGGCACAGAACCAAGTTCACCAAGAGGTATGAATACCGGTCCAAACTGACTCACACCCTCGCAGGCATACATACCACACTGAGAGTTCAGGCACAAGCGTGCACATGTGTGGTATCATCATACCAAACGTGTGCCGTGCATACACATATGTAATAATCATTGTATAATACAGCAAACATTATCAGCCTCACCCAGAACAGAAGCTGTGGCTGGAAAGCAAGGGTTAGATTGAGCTGCAGCCCTGAGTCCTCAGACCCCTCCTCCCTACCCTCTCCTGTGGGCGGAGACACTGCTCTCAACAGCTTCAGTGAACTGAGAGCAGTGGTTCAAGTTCCCAGACACACAGATCTTCTCGTCTTTATCCTAATCAAGGTAATGGAGGTCTAGTTAGAGGAAAGAAGGTATTTTTTTTTCCATTTCAGATTCCAGTATTGTGATCAATTCCTGATCAAAAGAACAAGGAACTTTATTCCCACTCACAATTCCAGGTGATACTCAGTCACGGTGGGACGGGTACCAGCAGGAGCCCAGGAAATGGCCGCACTTATCCAAAGACAAGAGCAGAGGGAAAAGAAGCAACATACCCAGTCGCCTTCACACAGACCCTGCCCAGGGAGTGCCCCCCCTGCATGACACCAGGTATGCAATCAACACGAGTACTTAGACAAGGGCAGCAGTTTGCCAAGAGGTTTGACTTGACTGGACCCTTCAGCAGGTGAGGCGTCTTGTCCCAAACCTGGAGGCCTGAGCTCAGTCCCCGGAAGAATACATAAGCAGAGACATGACTTCTAGAAGTTGTCTTCTGACACATGCACGCATGCGTGTGTGTATCTCTCTCTGTCTCTCTCTCTGTCTCTCTCTCTCTGTCTCTGTCTCTGTCTCTCTCTCTCTCTCTCTCTCTCTCAGATAGCCTCTGAGCACGGCTATAGGAGATTATCTAACTGATGTGAGAAGATCCAGATCATAATTCCTGTTCCCTAATTTTTGGAGTCATGTTTTCCTTGCAACAGAACAGCGAGATGAACCCATGACAGATGCAAAGATGCTTCTGGTAGCCAACAATGTGCGTAAGCAGAGACACCCAGAGCTTGCCCCCCATGCCCCAGCCCGCAGCAGTGCATCTATAAAGTGAATTTGTTCAGCACACCCTTTCCTGAACACTTGTACTGGTTTTTATTTTGTAAATTATCTCATTTAGTGAGAGAGAAGACAGAGCATGTGGCTATGTCAGGACCTCCCAGGGGGCAATGGGACAAAACCAAGGCTTCCCGTGGTATGACTAGGTGGATGAAGCATTCTAGAATGCTCTCTGTTGATGTTCTCTGACTCCAGACTTCACAGCCACACTATTGACAGCTCACATTTGACCACGTCATCATCAACCCACCATCTTTAGCAAAGAAACAACCACACGCCAAGATTTGTGTCTCCCTTCTACTCAGAGTAGCCGCCCAACACACTACCATGTGACGATACCTGCCAGGTGACTCCAGGCGGCCAGGGAGAGAGGATGAAAGCTTCCATTCTGGGGGCGAGGGTTTCCATTCTTATGCCCAGGTGACTCACAGCTCCCACACTGGCCAGACTAATTCTTGTCTGACTGAGCATGCACACCAGTCCACCGTGGACGGTCACCCAAGCCCCTTGGAGAACTTCAGGCCAGGCAGGGCCGAGCAGCCACACTGCACGGGAGACTCTTAAAGAAACACAGGCATGAATGTGTCCCAGGATGGGGTGCCACTAACATTTTTTTGTTAAATTTCTTTTTTTGTTCTTAGCACCAAATTTAAAATAACTATTTACGAAAGGCTCATCATATGGAAATAGACGTGGTGTGCCTTCTGTTCAGAGGCGCCCACCCCTGTTGGGGTGTTGATCGCGCCTATGCAAGACCCCATTTTTGTCAGCGTTTTCCTCCCATTCTTTGGCCTAAGTCAGCTGAAATTCTCAGAGTGCAGATGTCTCGAGGTTTTCTGTCTCTTCAGTCACCTCCTTGTTGGAACGAATTTCCTTTCCAAAGCCGATCAGGAGAAGGAATTTGGAACTAACTCCTCATGGTCATCCAAGAAATTTGGGGGTGGAAAGTTGAAAGTATGGGGGGCGGTGGTCCCTCTAGGACGGTTGGTATCTATCTTTATGATTAACTTCAGTGCGACTTAAATGAGTTTTAAAGGCCCTCATAAAAGAGCCCAGGAAAGCCATGGGGGCAGTGGTGGAGAAGGAGGAATACAATATTTCTATTTCAACTGCAGGGATCTTTAGAAACCCTAATGAAGCCCTGGTGGGGTATAAAATATCCCAGATTTTACAAATGACTCTGTCAGCTAGACAATATACAGTGCTCACATTCCCACAAGGTTCACATTCATTTTCAATAGCATTTTAGTGAAGGAAGGATATAAATACTCGGGTTGGCTAGTACTTCAGCGAGAGAAGAAAAGACTCTAGGATGGGTTTCCATACCCAGGCAAACGGCTCTGTTTTCTTGGAGTCTGGCTTATATTCATGGAAAAAAAAATCACACAACTGCGGTCAGTGTTTGCACTGTTATGATGTTTGAACCAGCTGCGCTTGCTTTTCCTTCCTACCCTCAAGCAGTGTGGAGCTTTATGTTTTTTGCATATGTGTTTGTGACCCTTGTGTGCAGGAGACACAGTGTGCGTGTGGAGGCTGAAGGCTGCTGGGTATCTTTCTCAAGCCTCTTTCCCCTTATCTCTTGAGACAGGGTCCTCACTGAACCTGGAGCTCAGATCTCGACTAGTTAGCCAGTGCGCCCCAGGGACCCTCCTGTCTTTACCTCCCTGTGCTGAGATTATAGGTGTATTTCACCATGCCCTTCTTTTACCTGAGCACTGAGGATTCGAACTCAGGTCCCCATGCTACATGGTGAACACTTTGTCCGTGGAGCCCTCTCCCCAACTCTCCCTCCGAAAGCATATAATTTTCTTTTTAATTAACAAAATTATTCTTTTTTTCCCTTGGCCTAATCACTACGTCTTTAAAAGCTTTCAAGACATGATTTCTTTTTCCAGTACCGTTGGCTAGGATTTTTTAGGTTCCCTCCAATGATTTCAAAATTCAAGACTGCTAAACTATCCAAGAGCTAAACTGCTAACAGTTCATTTTGACAATTAACCTGTTGCCACTCGCAGCGCACCAGTCACACAGGCATTTCCAAAGGGAGAAAGGAATGCCCAGGAAGCAACCTTGCGGTGAGAGTTACAACACACCAGGAGAGTTGTCGCCACAGCTCGCGGGGAATTCATCTGTTTGCAGAGAGTCATCTGATGATATCAAGTGCATAGAAGTAAATACTTTCCGTGGTCCCTCTTAAAAAGAGGCGTGGTGTTGGGGAAGACAAAAGCCTGTGACGGTGACTGAGGGGAAACTGACCACCACTCTTCCGGAAGTCTACGCAGCTAAGGCTGCTGCCTCCCATGGCTGCACACGGCTGGGCTCGCTGAGATCCTCACATCTGTGGTGATATTTGGCCTGCAGCTCAGGGCAGTAAAGCAGGTGGAACCACCCACTGCAGTGTGCGCTACGGACCCTGACCACTGGCTGGAAGCTTCAGGTCTGGGGAACGGAGCGATCGATTGGTCAAGTGGGGTGTGCTGGGTTGCTTGGTGAAGACGTGCTCCCTGCCACTTAGAACCCATCTCACTCAGCTGATTATCTGTGATCCCCATGGCTCCCTGTGGGAGTCTCCCTGAGAGCGATTCCCACCACCACCTTTCCACCACAGGCCCGATATTCACTCAGCACTTCTTCTGGACTCGGTCCTGGGCTCCAGACCGGGTACATCACCTCCCCACAGTCCTCAGAGGAGAAGCTGTGGGGTGACCGCCACTTCGCAGAAGAGGAAGAACTGCAAGACCCGCACAAGATTTATCCCATCAACATTCCACCATGGCAAGGGAATGCTCTCAAGAGACCCCACATCTTCTGAGAGACCACTGAGGATTAATGTGGACGGGAGGGAGGGAAGCTGCTTCGTCAATGGTACACTCACGGATGTAATTCATGTTCCAGCAAGAGCTCAGACACATGCATCAAAGGTAAACCTGAGGAACCTCAGTGGGTCTCATACGTGGAAAGTGTAAAATTCAAAGGGAGACTGTGATAGTTAATCCTAGGTGTCAACTTGACACACCTGGTATTATCTAAGATCCTGAGACCACACCTGGAAGGATCAACTGAGACCACCTGAAGGGATTATACCCGCCCTGGATCCTATCAGAACCTCCATAGATCTCATAGGAATCTCCCAGTAATGGACCACATGAAAGCCACAGAACAGAATACAGAGGAGGAGGAGAGACTCTGAAGCTGTGCTCTTCCCCCCACCTTGCTGTCTGACCATCCAAATCTTCAATGCGACTAGAGACTCTCTAGGAATCCTCCAGCCTTCAGCCGTCACCCTTGGGCCTACTGGGCTGAGCAGCTACTGGCAGCCATCGTTTGATTATCTCGGCCATATTTCATAAGCCAACTCGGTAAATTCCCTTTATATATATATATATATATATATATATATATATATATACACATATTCATTCATTCTGTGGATTCCATGACTCTAGAGAACCCTGACTAATACAGAGACTAATAAGGAATGAAAAGGTTTGCAATGGAAAAAGGAGGTGGGGTTGGGATGAAATGACATAAATTCAGTGTAATCATGTATGAAATACTATAATAAAAATAAATTATAAAAAAAACCAAAAATAAATTTTAAAAGAAAAAAGGAAGTAGGCACACAAAGTGAAGTGGCTTAACTGAAGTCACATACAGAATGACACTTTGAACCTAGCTCCAAGTCCCAAACTCTGCTCTCAATAGCCATGCCTACACTGATGGTTGTTGCACAGTTTTACTTCCCCAAATTAAGCATCCAGGAGGGAGGAGACAGCAGAAGACTCAAGAAGTTAACAAAACTTACAAGGCTCAGGAAGTTCCTGAGATTTACAAGGTTCACAGGCCCCTTACCAAGGTCGTAAAAGCAGTAACCATTATAGAGGAAAGGAGACTCTCTGGCAAACTGAGCAAGGAGACCCAAGGACATAACTTTGGTGAGTTGTCATCCTTGCTGTGGAGAGTTTACTTGGAGATCTAACTGTCTCTGGCTCACCCACGCTCCTTAAGTAGCTGTCATATTCAAATGTGAGTTGTCCCCCCACAGGGCTCATGTGTTTGCATCCTTAGCTGTTGTTAATGTTTGGGAAGGTCATGGCACCTTTAAGAGGTGGAGCCTTGCCAGAGGAAGCCACCTCCCAGGGGTGGGGCCCTGAGGTTGGCTGGCCCCACTCTGCTTTGCCTAGAATCTGCTTTTGCAGCCTGCAGCTTGCTCTTTCAGCCTCTAAGATATCTGCAGTGACCTGAGCAGACTCCAGGTTCCGCTGCCTGCCAAACCTTTCCTGTCATAATAGGCTGTGTCTCCTGCCTCTGAAACTGTAAGCCAAATAAATCTCCCTTTTCTCCCTTAAAAGTTGATGGAGCCTGAGTACTGTCTCACAGCAGCACAAAGAGTAATGATGATAGCAGCCACCAAAATTCGCCGGTTCACTAAGCTAGACTTGCTTGGAGACATTTCATGGGTCTGTTGTTGGTGCTTAACTGGAGGGAATAAACCTTCGTACGTATCTCTCCAGGAAAAGTCACACAGTGATCATCTTGGCTGCTCATAAGTGGGAGCTCACAAGGCAATGAACAGATAGCTTGATCCCTAGTGCTCAGTGTTGGTCTCTGACTTGGATGGAATTGTCCCCTGCAGGCTCATGTATTTGAATCCTTAGCCAGTGTTAAATGTTTAGGAAGACCGCGGCATTTTTTTGGAGGTAGAGACTTGCTGGAGGCATGGCTCGCAAAGGGGTGGGGCCTGTGAGGTTGGTAGCCCACCCAGCTTCCTGCTTTGCTTTTGTTCTGTCAGCTTCTTCATGGCTACAGTGACGAGAACCAGCTCCTGCTTATGCTTTCAGCTACATGAAGTCCATCCTGCTGCAATGGACTCTATCTGCTCTTGGAATCTCAAGCCAAATAAATCTCCCTTTCTCCCCTAAATGGTTTTGAGTCCGAGTATTGTCTCACAGCACAAAGAAAAGTAGCTATAACAGCTTCCTTATGAATTTCACTCTTGAGCTCTTTGGGCCCAATTGGCCATTGAAGTATATTTCACAAAAAGAAAAATAGCAAAAAATCCAAACTACAGCAGCTGATAGTACTTGGTGATTGGTGTGATTAGCTTTAATGATCTCTTCTAAGTTCAGCATGCTTGAGGTAGTTTTCAAGACCCTAAACCAGGCTTGTAATCCCCGCAAATCAGGAGATATGAGGGTGGAGGGTTCAAGCCCAGCCTTTGCTACAGAAGGAATTCAAGGCCAACCTGGGAAATTTAGTAGGCCCTGTCTCAAAAGAAAAAGTAAAAGTTACAGTTAAGGGTTTAACTCAGGAGTACAATACATGCCTCGCAAACTCGAGGTCCTAGTTTAATCTTTAGGAAAGGGAGGGGAAAGACGAGGAGAGGGAAGAAGAAAAAGAAAGGAAGGGATGAGAGGGGAGAGGGGAAGGCATCAGATATGGATGATCCAGTTTCTAAGACAGCGAAAAGATCGAGTTCGCCTCCACCCTCTGACGATTCTTCATCTCAGTGGTTGTTCCTTGTGTGTTTTGTCTTGTGCTGCTGGGAAATGAACTTGCAGCCTTGTACACGCTAGCCAATCACTCTACTCCAGCCCTGTCTCGATGGAATTACAGCAATCTGTAATCACAGTGAGCTTATATACATTGAACAAGATCAAAAAAAAATTAAAAGACACCAGAAACATTGCTGAGATGCCTATTTGACTTGGATGGAAAGTCTGGTCCTGAGATTCCTGATGGCCAAGGAGAAAACCAGAAACCAGCCAGGAGGCGCTGCTCCTAGTCTGCTAAATAGTGGCGTGCTGTTTCTATGGGACGGCCACATTTCCTGGTGCTAACATTCAACCAAGGCAATGAATTTCATCAAAGAGTCGTTCTTCACAACATCTAGACATATTGTGCTGAGGCGGCTAATCCAACTTGTGTTTAGGAAGACAGACACATTGCTGATTAGAGGTCTGTTTCTGGAAGGCATGTCTGGATCTCAGTCTGATGCATCTGTGTGTCGTGAGGATGGATCATAAAGGACAGATTGGAACCTCCCGGAGGCATCCCCATCAATCATCTGCATCCCAGGCATGCCTCTGACAGACATCCAGCGCAGCCCATTCAGAACGAGCTGTCTGGTGAGAATGGATGGGAAGGGTTGCGCACGCTGATGGGAAAAGAGATCGATGTCTGGTGGCTGTCACTTTGGGATTCCACAGCAAGATGGATGTCCCTCGTGCTTATTAAGAGGGCCAACATGAATCTTCATTCCAGCAAAGGACAATGTTAATTGTATTAATCGTTATTATGTTATAATTATTATTATATTAATAATGAGAGTAGAAGAGATATGGTGCAGGTTTTACTTCTCAATCTCATCTGGCATTTAGCACGTGAGTAAAAATTTATCTACAGTCATCTAAAGACTTTATGACTTTTAGTTTCCTACTTACCAAAAGACAACTATCCAAATCCAATCTGTGTTGATATGTGTATATATGCACATTAAATATATATATACCTGTCACTGTGTATATATGTACATGTATCTGCACATATAAATTTTCATTTAATATAATTTCCAATTTTCCTAGTTAAAAAAATGTATAAGCTATTATTTTATAGTTTATTGTCTCTCTAGAATTTCATTGCCAAGATTCAAAAAGTTTAATCAGCCATTAGTTACTATTAACTTAAAAGTGATTATTTATTATATTGCGATGGACATCTGTGTGCACGTGTGTGTGCATGTGTGAGCACATCCTATTACCATGCCCAGCTGCCACATGGGTTCTGGACATCTGATCTCAGGTCCCATACTTGTGCCTTACTGAACGAGCTGCCTCCCCCATCCCAGCAATCAACATTTTTACCCTCCACTGTCTGTGGGTAACTTTACCTGCAGATAAATACTGGGAAGAGTTTATTTAAGGGCAGAAATCAATCGAGACTTTTGATGATGAATTTTTCAGAAAAGCTACCCATGTGTCCTCCCCCCAGCAGCAGTTCCCATGACCATGTTGACTCGCTAGTAGTGATATGCCACGTTCTGGGTGCCTGAGTGGTGCTCCGCGGCTTACAAGTGCCTCTCATATCATTGTGAGCAACCTGCAAGGCTACTCACCTTTTTTATGCCACAGGGAGACCTGAAGCTCCAAGATACTCAGTTGCCTAGAATGACTCTGTCAGGAGGGTGAGCTGCCATCTGCATTCAGTTCTCGGGGTCTCAGACGCAGGCCCTCGCCCATCTGCCAGGCTGCTCCCCACATCCTGCCAGTCACCTGCCTCACCCTCTTTCCCACCATCCCTGCTGCAGGTCCCATTTCCCAGAAAGCTGTTCCAGCAAGGGCTTCCCATCTGCCTCTTGTGTTTTATTTTGTTTGGCTCACGTATACTCACTATAAAGATATCATGTAATTGAGACACTGTTTCTGTTGAAGTATGCCACACACCCTGCCCGTTTTCACTCCTCAGCCCCTCTGTGGTCCCCCTTCCCCTTATCCTCTTCCTTCCCCAAATAGTCCCTGTCTACATTCATGCCATGTGAGCGTGCTTGGTCGTAACCTAGGATTCACTGCAGGACAATCCTTCTTTTTTAATACATATGGTTTACAGCTCCACCCACTTTCCTCTAATGACATGATTTCCTTCTACTTTATAGTTGAATTCCTCTCTTTCTCATATATATATATGAGAGAATATATATATATACTCCACATTTTTATTCTTTAAACTTTCATGCATAAATACAATGAATCTGTGTATTTTCACCCCTTACTGCCTATCGTCATGCCCCTTCCTCTCCAGTCAGTCCCCCCCCCATTTTCACGCCTTTTTGCATGTGTAGCCCACTGGGCCTCCTCTGGGATGTCTGCACCAGCCATTGGCTGAGCACCCGCTGGGGAGGTAAATGGTTGCAGAAAGACGTTCTCTTCTTCTGTCTGGTTTTAGCCTTCATTAGTCTCTGTAGTATTTCTTGAGGTCTTCCCCCATCCTTGGTGAAGTGTTGATAGGCCAAGTATTGTGGAGGTGTGGAAGTGAAGGTTACCGTGAGTTCTTGGGTACTGCAGCACTTTTCTTTCGTGTGTGTGTGTGTGCGTGTGTGTGTGTGTGTAGTCATGTGTGTATGAGTATAGAGGCATGCGTGCACTTTCATATGAAGGCCAGAGACCAACCCTTGGTATCATTGCCCAGGATCACCCACCATGTTTTTTAAGTAGGTCACTCGCTCGCCATGTAAGTTACGCTGGCTGGCCAGCCAGTTCCAGTCCAGCCTATCTGTCCAGCTGTTTTTTTATGTCGGTTCTGGGGATTGAACACAGGTCCTCATGCTTTAAGGCAAGCCCTTTCCTGAGCGAGCCCATCTATCTTTCTTTATCCATATTCACTGATTGACGCCAAAATGACTAACTGGTTACTGTGATCAGCGCTCGGCTTCAAACTTGGATCTGGAGACCTCTTGAGAGGACGCTGACTTAGGTCCCTGCCTACTATTCCTTTTATACATTATTTAGAGTGGGACTTTGAATTGCCTGTTTCCAGAACCTCTTGGTTTTGATGGACAGGTGGCAGGATTACAAGGTGAAATTACTGAGTGGGGTCATCTTCGGGCGGTAAACATGAGATGTGGCCTCTGCATCTCGGGGTCAGAGGAACCAGCCACCAAGAAGGTAAGAGAGGATGCATGAAGGAAGCGATTATACTAAATCAAATCTGGGCTCACCTTTGTTTTCTCACTCAGCAGTGATTCACTTGGTGGAATTCATTCTTTCTTCAAATGATGCTCTGATGGGGTGGAGGTTTCCCCGAGCTGGATTTCATGATCCATGGCAGATATCCTCCAATCCTTGAAAGCCGTGCTTTGTTTTGTACAATGCATTTGCCAATGCTGGGGGTGTGTCCTTAAACTCTGAGACATGGCTGAGCATCTCCGCTCACTCACGAGTTTAGGGAACATGGATGGCTTACTGTGATGGTGGGAACAGAGCGTGGAGCTCATGTGAACACAAACAGGGGCCCTGCAGCTGCGGGCTCCGCCTCCTCCTGGGCGGCTCCCTGGGATTTCTGCAGGACTCTGACCTTAGTGCTCCAAAGGGTTTACATGTGATGCATGAGACCAGATATACATGTGTGTGTGTGTGTGTGTGTGTGTGTAGTGCAGAACTGGTAGATGCTCTCATATCACACATACTCTCATATCACATATCCCCAACTATGATTCAAAATCCAAGAATAATAGGGGGACACTGAACTAAAGCATTGTGGGAAAGGCAGGTGTGGTGGCTCAGGCCTGGAACCCCAGCACTTGGGAGACAGCGGCAGCAAATGCAAGGCCTGGGCTGCAAGTGTGAAGATGAACAAGGACACACACAAGCTGTTTTTACATGTTACAGAAATGTTGTGCATGTGATGTGTGAGTGTGTGTGTGATGTGTGCGAGAGATGTGTGAGAGTAAATGTGTACATGTGTGTATGTGATGTGTAAGCATGTGTATGTGTGTGTGAGCATGTGTGTGTGATGTGAGAGTATGTATGATATGAGAGCATATATGTGTATGAAAGCATGAGTATTTGATATGTGTGCATATGTGTATGTATGATAGTGTCATAGTTAGGCACAGGTGTCAACTTGACAGTTGAGGGTTTGAGCTCTGGGCACATTTATAGAGAATTAGTGGTTGAGTTAAGCCCAGAGCAAACCTGCAGGAGATTGTCTAGCTGATGGGGAAGGCCCAGCCCATGGTGGGTGGGACTAGGCCCTAAACAGCTGAGTAAAATACAGAGAGCTGGTTGAGAGAGTCGGCATCCTTGTGTACACTTGGCCAGACATGCTGGTCTGGCAAGTAAGGATCATCCCACTCTCAGCTGTTATGTGGTGATGGTGTGGCCAGTTCCCTCTGCCCTGGTGTTGGTGCATGCTCTCCATCAAGCTAGACTGAGAACTGTAACCAGACTGTCGTGAGGAAATAAACTTGTTCCTTTAAGCCTTTTGATGGTCATTTATCAGCAACCATGCAGGCAGACTGCAACAGACAGTTAAAAAGCTTCAGTTTTGCAAAATAAACAATTAAACATGTAAAAAGGCAACCTGCAGAATGAGAGAAAATATTTTGCTAGCCATATATCTGATAGAAGATTAGTATCCGGAGTACACAAAGAATTCAAAAAAATGAAGCACAAGAAAGCAAGCAACCGAATTTAAAAAAATGGACCTTAGAACTTTATTTTCACATAATGAAATCAAAATGTGTAACAAATATCTCAAAAAGTGTTCAATGTCCTCAGCCATTAGGCAAATGCAAATTAAAACCACTCTGAGATACTATCTTACAACAGGCAGAACAGCTATGATCAAAACATGAACAACGACAAATACTGGAGAGGATATGGGGAGAACTCTTCTACATTATTGGTGGAGCAAACTTGTTCAACTTCCTTGTAAATCAATATAGAGGTTCCTCCAAAAGCTATACCACTTCTAGGAATACACCCAAAGTATGCTTCATCTTATTACAGAGACACTTATACATCCATGTCATTACAGTTCAATTCACAATAGGAGAGAAATGGAATCAGCCCAAAAGACCAACACTAGATGAATGGATCATGACACGGTGGTACAAATCCACAATGCAGTACCATTCAGCCATCAAAAAAATGAAATTATGCAATTCATTAGCAAAGGGAGGGAACTGGAAGATATGATATTGGGTGAGTATCGCAGACGTAGAAGGACAAATGCCACTTGTTCTCCCTTACATGTGGATGCTAGCAATGAACTTTCAGGTGATGCTGTTAAAGAGAAACTCCTATAATATCTGCCAACCACAAAGAAATGTAAGTTGGGAGTGAGGGGATGGGGGAGGACCCTAAAAGAGGGGAAATTACAGATCATAGAAGGTGAAAAGGGCAATAATGGGAGGAACATTTTAAGGGGGGGAGAAGAGATAGGAAATAAGAGGAAGGTAAAAATAAGCATATAAAGCAAAGAAAGAAACCTTCCATTCTGCAAATCCGCATAAAAAAATATAACCTAAAAAAGGTTTCAACCAATATACCCTGCACAGAGAAACACAGAGAGGGGAGAGAAAACAGAAACTGACCAGATAAACTGTTGCCAGAAGCCATGGTGTTTTAGATTAACCACCTGGTGGGGTTGGGGGGGAGACAGAAGAGGGGAAAGGAAGTCTTTATCAAAGGAAGGACATAACAATAAGGTAGCATCTACGGTTTGCATGATTTTAACCTTCCTAGTTCCCTTCTCCTTCCCCGTCCCCGTCCACCCGCACCTCCAGGTCTTCTGTGTCTTTACTTGTGACACCATGAACTCATGAATTCTTTGTGACTTCGTCCTTGTTCTCTTAGCAGCTCATGCCGTCTCACGACGGACGTGGATCTTGTACGCAGGCGCCTGCAGCTTCGGACACGTGCCCTTGATCTCCAGCTCTCCCAGGTCTCTCTGCTTGTGTCACCTGTGGAGCCCTGGGTTGTTTCCCAGAACTTTTGGTATTTAGAAACCCAGGTCCAGGTGCTCTCAGAATGTCCTGTCCCTCTTTCAGGTCAGACCCTTGACTTCTCATTCGGAAGGAAGCATGTTTTATTTATGTGTTAAGGCTCAAAAATACCAAAAACATAAGGAGTCCCCATGTCGCGTGCTCTCACGTCTGGGATTCTGTGGTGCTAATCAGAGTAATGAGAAAATCAACGTAGAAAGACTAAACTTATTTCAACAAATCCCTTTACCCTGGGCAGGAGTTGTGTGTTTCTTATGTATAAAGTGCTCACTTTCTGCCTCTCTGAGGATTTCATTGAAAAACATCATTTTCCTACTTATCTTGAAGTCAGATTTGTGTTTCTTCTAATGCTGGTAACCAAGCTCAGCTGCCTTCGGGGGCTTTGGACTGTAATTATTGCTATAGCACTTTGTGTCGGGAACCAGATTATCACCAATTCTATCTTCATAAAGATGGAATGAGAAAGAAACCCCAGGATTAGAAATTGTCTTGAAATCCATTCCACCACCTTGCAGGGTATGGTGCTGCTCAAGAAGCTGAACTATCCCGAATCTCATTCTGTCTGGCAACATTGTGGATGACTTGGAAATTAGGCGGGGCTTCCTACAGCCCCTGCCATGGGCTGCTGGCATGCTTTAAGCCAGCATCTCTGGTGGTTTGGCATTGTTTGGCTTCCACCACCACCACCACCACCAAAAAAAAAAGCCACATAACTCAAATGAGGAGACTGAGACTGAGAACGCCCTGTCTGAACAGACCAACCAGTGGAGAATATTAATCGGGTTCTCTAGAGGACAAGTGTTGATAGAATGATTGTGTATTATGAAAAGGAATGTATTCGATTGTCCTACATGGCAGGAGCTGGGTACTCGCCGTAGCTGCTGTGTCCATGTGGCTGGAGATCTCGACAGTCCCATCAGCTGCTGTGACGGCTCAGAGGATTTCCTGATCCGCTGTCCACGTTGGAAACCCAAAGAAGCTGGTGTCAATGTCAGCAAAAGATGGCGGCAGCAGAGCCAGTAACAAGCTCACCAGCAAGGAACGAGGACAGACAGGCAAACTCCAGCGCTTCTGTGAACACTTGGCCAGACATGCTGGTCTGGCAAGTAAGGATCGTCCCTCTCTCAAACATTACGCAGACATGGTGTGGTCGGTTCCCTCGGCCCTGGTGTTGGTGCATGGTCTCCTGTCAAGCTGGACTACAGACTGTAACCATCAGTAAGAAAATAAACCCCTTGTTCCCGTAAGCCGTCTGATGGTCATTTGTCAGCAATCACGCAGGCTGACTACACAGGTGGATTCCTCAGACTCACTAGCCAGTCAGCCTAGACTAATCTGCCAACTCCAGATCCCCAAAGAGAGACCCCCGTCTCATTAAAAAAAGGGGGGGGGAGAAGTGACACCTGAGGCTGGCCTCTGGCCTCCACACTCCACACACATGCAGGCACACACCTGGATACTCACTTTGCCAGACAGATACAGTTGTGTCAGCTTGACAATCGAGAGATGAGCTTTCAGGAATACTAATGAACAATTATTTAATTAGGCCAAACCCTGAGCAAGTCTAGGAAATTTATCTAACTGATGTGGGGAAAACCCAGCTCATGTGAGTGGGGGTTGTTCCCTGGGCAGGTGGATAAATGGAGAGAGCTAGTTCAATACTTTGATATACTTTAAGCATACAGGCAGGCTGGCAAGCAAAAAAAAAAAAAAAAGTATGTTCTCCTTCAGCAATCCCTGTGGATATGGTGTGAATATGGATACCTTGCTCAACTCCTGGTATTGGTGTGAACTGTTCTGCCAAGCTGGACTCAACTACCACTAGATTTGCAAGAAAGGATAGCGCCTCTTGTTCCTTACGCTGTTTGAGTCCCATTTCTGGTTAGCAGCAGGAATTCAAAACTAACACACCAACAAGTGAAATACCGGCATATACATTTTGAAATAATTTTCATAGAAAGAAGTTTCTGAGAACTCATATACTGAACCACAAAAGAGCCACTTGCCCCGTCTCTAAGCCAGCACAAGGGTCTCGTTTTTCTCTCCTGCCAACAAGTCATGTATGCGTCTAAAGGATCCGCAAAGCCCAAACTCAAAAGGCCCCTCCGAGCAAAGTCTGCGCGTCATATTTTTAAAGATCATATGCACTGACAAGAGAGCTTAAGATGAATGGGATGGGAAGAGAGGGAGCCTCCAGGAATTCCGTGGCCTTTTGAAAACATTTGAAAATGTAATATTTTCTAAAGGATTTCTTAATCATTCCTGTCTTGTCCACCATAGGGAGAGAAAAATGTGATGTTTGCATTTTTCTGGATTTTTGAATCTCCACCATTTGGACTTATTTAGCAAATGCTCTCCTGAGATGCAGAACGCAGTGAATGAAACACAGGCTGATCCATAGCAAATAGAAATCGCATTCATTCTTCCTTTGCAAGCAAACTCCAACCGTAACTAAACACAAGAGGCTGGCTTGTTTTTTTTGTTTTTTGGTTTTTTTTTTTTTTTTTTTTTTTTTGGTGCTGGCTTTTTTTTTATGAACTTTTGAAGCAGGTTTGTGATGAATAGATTTTACAGGATTATGCAGCTAGACTTTGCTTTTAAATATTTCAGAAAGAAATCATAAACATGACCTCACATGTTAATAAATCAATTATGGAATGCCGCTCGATACATATGTTCAAAATATGACTCTATCCCAGACTCCTTAAGCGAGCACTGAGAAATGGCTTTAAAAATCTTACTTAGGAGGCTCTAGCTTTTAATACGCTGGATGAAATCTGTGGTTAGACATAAAGGAGTGAGGGAATAAAACAGCGGTTTCTTTGACCTAAGTTTATATTGTTTCTAATAAGGTAAATATTGACACTGATATGTTCTAGGCATGACATTTGCTCTCTTTAGGGCTCTTTTCCCCTCTTTTTCCTATTGCAAGCTGAGGCTACGAAGTCAAGGCAAGGCGACAAGGAGCGAGCTTGCCTACCCGGGAATCTCTGGCTGGTCTCCCGGGATGGCGCTGTCAGGGATGGGTGATTTGCCTTGATGTAACAGTTACTCAACTATTGCTGTGAGAGCACCCAAAGTCAATCAACTCAAGGGAGAAAGGGAGGTTTATTCAGCTTACGGTTCCAGAGGGAAGGTACAGTCTCTCATGGCAGAGGCGGCATGGCTGGCTGGCCAAAGCTGGAGGAGGCTACGTCACCACAGACATCTTGGAAGCTGAGAGATGCAGACTGCTTGCATCAAAGGCAGGCTTCTCCTGAAGGTAGGGTGGGACTAATCTACCTCAAGGGCCACCCTTTGTGACTGCCTTCCTCCAGCGAGGCTCCACCTCTCAAGGTGCCATGACCTTGTCAAACACATGAGACTGTGGGGGTCACATTTCAAACCATAACACTTGAACTCTCCTCTTGGAAGGGCAAGACCTGGAGCCTCGGGAAAAGAACTACCCCCTTCGTCATAACCTGCACGCATGTCATGGGGATATCAGGAATCATCCTGTTTGCTCTACATCCTTACTGCTCTGCTCTGAAGTTTAACAGGCTCAGCTTTTCAGGTCTGGAATTGCAGGCTGCCCTGCCGTTTCCACCCAGCATCTTTTAAGTGGGATCTGGGATCTGAACTCAGGTCCTTTTGCTTTCAAGACAAAGGCTAATTTTATTAACCATCTCCCCCACCCACGTTGTGCATTTCTAAGACCATTGTCTGCCTTCACAGCAGTTGGATTTTTAGAATTATTATTTATGCTCTTTCCAATGTGATTGTCAGAATGGTACTGATGTTTCCCTGAATATGGAAATATGGAAGAAAAAAGGAGGCTGCTTCTTCCCTAGAGATATTTTTCTTAAAAAAAAAAAATACCATTTTCAGGGCTGGAAAGATGTCTCAGGGGTTAAAACTCTGCCTCGAAAACAGAAGGTTCTGAGTTCAGATTTCAGGTTTCATGGAAAAACACCAGGTGGAAATGGTGGTGCACTTCCGGTCCTGGTGGGCGGAGCCTGGGAAATCCCAGAGTGAAGCAAGGAGGAGGTAGAAGCAGTCCAGGATGATTCTGGAAGTCACCCTTGGCCCTCCACAGGGACACATGTGCCCTCTCTCTCTCTCTGTCTCTCTCTCTGTCTCTCTCTCTCTCTCTTTCTCTCTCTCTCTCTCTCACACACACACACACACACACACACACACACACACACGCGCCCACATGCACACACACATACACGCACACACTAAATGAATGGATAAAGTTCAAAGAAATATCATTTTTACTTTTTAATGTTTTATGACTATATAACTGAGAGAGAGAGAGAGAGAGAGAGAGAGATCATGGAACTCCAAGTTTCTCCTGTCTTATCATCCCATGCTTCACACACAAGCCAACAAGAAAAGGTGTTTTAGCAAATTGGCTTTTGCACACGGAAATGCTACATGTTTTCTCAGGGGCAGAAATTTAATCTACTTCTGTGGTGGTTTGATGCCAGCGGCTCCCCACAGGCCCATGTGTCTAAATCCTTAGCTGATCTTTACAGTTCGGGAAGGTTGTGGAACCTTTAGAAGGTAGAGCCTTGCTGGAGGGAGGCAGGTCACAGGCAACGGCCTTGAGGTCTGGTGACCCGGCCTCACCTCCTCTGTCTGCTCTCTCTGCCTCGTTGACCTGGACCATCTTCCACTTGTGCCTCCAGCCACGGCTTCTGTTATGTGATTCCTGCCCTCATAAGCTATCTCTGCTCTGGGACGGGAAGTCACGTAAATGTCCTGTAAGTTGGGCTGCATAGGGGTGAGGTCTCTTAGCAACAGGGAAGAAGTGATGTCAACACCAAGCTCCAAGAGCCGCTGAATGACCGGTTAGCACTGGCTCAAGCAAACGAGAAAGGAACACCGAAGGCCGGAAAGATGTGGCAATAGTTTTCAACTGCAGATTCAGTGCACAGAGTCTCGTAATTCTAACACCCCCACTGGGTTTTACACCTCAAATCAGGGCACTGGATTCCCAAGGCAGATGTGTCTTCCAAGGCAGCAAAGCAAGAGAAGTGCCCAGAGCCAGCCGTGGGGAGGAGCAGCCAGAGCGGAGGGCACCTGAGAGGGCATTCTGGTTCTGGATGTGTGTTGCCCAGGCAACACACTTCTCTGCTGCCTGACTGCCATGGGCAAATACCTAGAACCCCTTGGGACAGGAACTGACAATGGACCACAGGGCCAGAGGTGAAACTCCAACTATAAAACCTCTAGGAGGAGGGAGAGGAGGGGAAGAGGGAGGGAAAGGAGGGAGGGAGGGAGGGGAGGGAAAAAGAGAGAAGGAAAGAAGGAAGAAAGGGAAGGAGGGAGGAATGGGAAGGAGAAGGAAGGAGGAAGGAAGGAAGGAAGGAAGGAAGGAAGGAAGGAAGGAAGGAAGGAAGGAAGGAAGGAAGGAAGGAAGGAAGGAAACTTTTCTAGCCTTTGGTTACCCAGAGAGAACTTTGTTAGAAAATAAAACTTTCACTGTTTGGAAGACCCCATTAAGGAATAAAAGCACAAATCATAGACTGGGAGAATATCTTCACAAAGCTGTACAGCTGGTGAAGGTGGGTCTGTATAACAAAGTTATAAAGGTCTTAATGAAGGGCCAGAGACAGCACAGTGGGTAACCACCTGCTTGCAGACCTAGTGACCTGAGTGGACCGAGAGTACTAATGTCTGACCTCCACCTGAGTCCTGTGGTAGTCCTGCGTTGTTTCGTCTCTGTTCTGCCCCCCACATCTTTCAAATAAAGATAAAAAAAATTTTAATGTCTATAATGAGGCAGATCAACAAGGGCAAATGAATGTGGACAGATAGTTTACCAGAGAAAACACATCAATGGCAAACAACCAGGGAAAAGATGCTTCTCGTTCTGAGTCCCTGTGAAGCAGAGTTTAAGCATAATGAGGAACCAGTGAATGCCATCCACATGGCTATAGTGCCCGCCGCTGGCGGGAATGTGGATGGATACCCCCGACTGTATACCATTCCTATGGCTACAGTGCTCAGTTATGGCAGGAATGTGAATGGATACCACCAACTCAGGAAATTGCTTTCCAGATTTCAGAAGTATTACACATATCCTATATGACTCAGCCACCCACTCCTAAATATTCACCCAGAAAATGAACATATAAACCCACAGAAAGTTATACACATGACTATTTATAAATATCTCTCTGTAGTTGTCCCACAGTAAAAACAACTTGAATGTCTATGAGCAGGTCAGTGAAGAAAATGACCATATGGGATATTCATCTAAAGGACTATTACTCTGCAATAAAAAGGAATAAAGACATGATATACCCAGTATGACAGTTCCTATTGTTTGTCGGCAGGATCAAGAATAACCTAGGAGACAAACGCAGCGTATGGTTGCGAGGGTTTCTCCAGGAGGTTAACTGAAATGGGAAGACCCACCACCGTCCCTGAGAATATGAGGGAGAGATGACAGAGTCCCAGCATCCGTCTCTCTCTGCTACCTGACTATAGATGCAGGACAATTAGCTGCCCCAAGCTCCCGTCACCAGAATGACCCCCCACCATGAAGCACTGTACCCTAACACTGAGAGCTACAAACAAACCTTTCCCTTCATAAGCTGCCTTTGCCAGGCATCTCATCACAGTAAGCAGAAAAGTACCTGAGAGCCAACTACATGGGCAACACGGAGAGAAAGAACCAGACACAGGAAGAGGGCATGCTGCGTGCGTTAGACAGCTTGGGCTTTTGTAACAGAATGCCGGAGACTGGTGGTATAAAAAAAAACACATTGGGGGATGACACGTTCAAGGACATCATGGGCTAGGCTGCAAGACGCTGTCTTGAGGAAAAAAGAAATAAAAGAAAAGAGGAGTCTAGGGAGAGCGCGCCACACTAGAGGTCGAGCGCTCCACGCTAGAAGTCGAGCGCTCCACGCTAGAGGTCGAGCGCTCCATGCTAGAGGATGAGTGCTCTACACTAGCTGGTGAGTGCTCCACACTAGAGGACGAGTGCTCCACACTAGAGGATGAGTGCTCCACGCTAGAGGACGAGTGCTCCACGCTAGAGGACGAGTGCTCCACGCTAGAGGACGAGTGCTCCACGCTAGAGGATGAGTGCTCCATGCTAGAGGTCGAGCGTTCCACGCTAGAGGTCGAGCGTTCCACGCTAGAGGTCGAGCGCTCCACACTAGATGTTGAGCGCTCTACACTAGCTGGTGAGTGCTCCACACTAGAGGTCGAGTGCTCCACACTAGAGGACAAGTACTCCATGCTAGAGGATGAGTGCTCCGCACTAAAGGATGAGTGCTCCATATTAGAGGACGAGTGCTCCACACTAGCTGATGAGTGCTCCACGCTAGAGGACGAGCGCTCCATGCTAGAGGATGAGTGCTCCACACTAGCTGGTGAGTGCTCCACACTAGCTGATGAGTGCTCCACAGTAGAGGATGAGTGCTCCACACTAGATTTTGAGTGCTCCACACTAGATTTTGAGTGCTCCACACTAGCTGGTGAGTGCTCCACGCTAGAGGACGAGTGCTCCACACTAGCTGGTGAGTGCTCCACACTAGATGATGAGTGCTCCGCACTAGCTAGTGAGTGCTCCACGCTAGAGGATGAGTGCTCCACGCTAGAGGATGAGTGCTCCACACTAGATGTTGAGTGCTCCACGCTAGAGGACGAGTGCTCCACGCTAGAGGACGAGTGTTCCACGCTAGAGGACGAGTGCTGTATGCTAGAGGACGAGTGCTGTACACTAGGTGGAGTGCTCCACACTAGAGAACGAGTGCTCCATGCTAGAGGTCGAGTGTTCCACGCTAGAGGTCGAGTGCTCCACATTAGAGGACGAGTGCTCCATGCTACAGGACGAGTGCTCCACACTAGAGGACGAGTGCTCCACATTAGAGGACGAGTGCTCCACGCTAGAGGACGAGTGCTCCACGCTAGAGGTCGAGTGCTCCACGCTAGAGGACGAGTGCTCCACGCTAGAGGTCGAGTGCTCCACGCTAGAGGACGAGTGCTCCACGCTAGAGGTCGAGTGCTCCACGCTAGAGGACGAGTGCTCCACGCTAGAGGACGAGTGCTCCACGCTAGAGGACGAGTGCTCCACGCTAGAGGACGAGTGCTCCACGCTAGAGGACGAGTGCTCCACATTAGAGGACGAGTGCTCCATGCTAGAAGATGAGTGCTCCACATTAGAGGACATGTGCTCCACACTAGAGGATGAGTGCTCCACACTAGAGGACGAGTGCTCCACACTAGATGCCGAGTGCTCCGCACTAGCTGATGAGTGCTCTACAATAGGTGGGGTGCTCCACACTAGACATTGAGTGCTCCACACCTCTAACCCCAGCACTTGGGGGGGTGGAGGCAGGGGGGACCATCTTCCCACTGTCCTCACATGGCCCAAAGAGGCTAATAAGCTCTCTGAGATGCCATTAAGGGCACAAAGTCTCTGTAAGGGGTTCTTGCTCATGACCAAAACCCCCACCAAAGGACCTGTGTGCTAGTGTCATTGCACTGGGAGTTGGGGTTCCAACCAATGAATCCAAAGGGGACACAAATGTTGGGTCCAGTTTACTATCTGTGTGATTCATAAATTAATAAAATTCAACAGCTCTATTAGAGTGCATGGGGTGTTTGGGGGAATGGGAATTGTGCAAAGACACTTTTACACATCTCTCTTCCTCTTTAGTGTGTGTGTGTGTGTGTGTGTGTGTGTGTGTGTGTGTGTGTGTGTCCGAGGGAACTGTACATACACTGTGGAGAGCCAAGGGTGACTTCGGGAATCATCCTGGATTGCTTCCACCCTTTTTGCTTTGCTCTGGGATTTCCCAGGTTCTGCCCACCAGGGCCAGAAGTGCAGGCCGCTGCTGTTTCCACCCAGCAATTTTACTGGGATCTGGGATGCCAACAACCTCTTGTTGGCAAGACAGAGTCTTAACCCCTGAGCCATTTCTCCAGCCCTCCTCTTAAGAGAAATCATCACACGGGTTCTGTGTGTGTGTTTATATGTCCAACCGCCACACTGTACAGCTTGAATATGCAGTTTGCTGTATGTTAAATATGCTCAACAAAGTTGAGTTTGTCTGGGGCTTTAGCCCAGTGGTGCAGCACTCTGCCTAGCATACACCAACTCTGGATCAATCCCCAGTACCATTACAAAGTGGGGGTGCGGTGGGGAGGTAGCAAATGTCACTTTATAAAAATGGGGGGATTTCGGACAGAGCTCTAAACTGCTTGAACTCACCACTGCTGGCAGGAAATGATGTCTCTTGACTCAGTGGTCCATCAGTTAAACTCGAAGCCAGGTGTGTATTACCATGTGTGCCACCTACACAGATCAGAGGCTGCCAATAACGTGACCGTGCCCACCATGGCGGGAGTTGAGTCAGCCTTCCTGTTCCTCCACTCCCAGCAGACATTCTCTGTGGTTCTCTGCTTTGCTCAAACCATTCGTTAGAAAGTCTGGGATGGTTGAATCTGACTGGGAAGGCGAATAATCCGTGAACTCGTGTCATTGGACCTGGGGAAATGAATGCCTCCCATTTTCCCCATCTGCTGTGAGACACAGACCACCCTGCACCAAGAAGCACGTGCCACATAGACATCTTACTGACGCGTGTCCGCCTGTTCGAGGAGGTAAGTACACAGACATGGGCGGGCGAGGGGGAGAGTCGTGCGGGTCCACCCTTTGTGGCTAAGTCCATCCTGGTCCAAGAGGTCGGGAGTCAGACATGGGGAAACCGTGTCTCAGTGGCCGGGTCTCCTGATGGTCTCCTAATGCCCCTTCGTGTGGCAGTCTCGACGCTTCAGTGTGGTTCTTCCCTACATATCAGGGCAATTTCCCAGCGGCATCCACACCCATCAATGAACATCCTGATAGTCGAGGGAAGAAAAAAATTCAGAGACATCTTGATCTTAGAGCACGCATGGGACAGTGAGATGAAATAAAGGTAGTGACCAAGGGGAGCGACTTAGTGATGTCACAAGAGAGAACCACGGGATCCTCAAAATTCCAGAATATAGAAATCAATGTGCTCCTCACCCTCTCACCCCCTAGGTCGTTCCCACTCCAATCTCTTATCTTTTGCTTAGTGACTTTCTGCTTAAACTGTCCGTGTCTCTTGGCTGATGTCTTTGGAAGGCAGAGCAGAGGAGAAACCCTTTCCCAGTCCTGCCCACCCAATCAGAGGGAAGAAGTCACCCCCATCACAGTCATCCTCCTCCAGGAAGCAAGCAGGGTACCTCCTGGGTTGGGGAGGAGGGAATGGAATGAGAGGAGTTGGGATGAGACAGAACACGACAGGATGGGCGGAGCAGAATGGGATAGATGGGTAGACAGATGAATGTATGTGTGGGATGGGGTGGGGTGGGTGGGGTTGGGTGGGATAGGATGGATATAAGAGATAGGACTGGATGGGACAGAGTATAATGGTATGGATGGATGGATGGATGGATGGATGGATGGATGGATGGATGGATGGATGGATGGGTGAGTGGATGGATGGGTGAGTGGAATAGATGGGATGGGACTGGATAGATGGATATAGGATAACTGTTCCTCTCTTTCCTCTGTTCCTTCTAGAAATGCCAGGAGCCTTATCCCTCTCCAGCCAGGAAGTCCTGGCTACTTCCTGAATCATACTTGAGCTGGAGGGAGACCAATGTGACTGATCTGTGCCTGGGTATAAGAAGAGCTTCAGGGAACATCAAAACCCACCTGGGCTTCTCGCAAGCATCTGAAATGGTCTGTCAGAGAGTCAGGAACTCAACACACAAGACTTTCTAGCTCTTTCTGGGCCCACAATCACCAGTTGGGGGTGAGAGGTTGAATTAAGACTAGCCAGAGAGAAAGAGGACTGTGAACCTTCTGACCACGAATCGAATCCTGCTGTGTCCTGATCGTGTCTCTGGCCTTCAGCGAGCTGGTCCCCTGACCCCAGGTTTCCCTGCCTTGTAGTCTCCAGTGGTTGCTCTTCAGGAAAACCTTAGCCTCCCTTTGCCAGCCCACCCTCGCTACGCTCAGCCCACGGGCTCTACAGGAAGCACTGGGCCTAGGCCTGAGCCACTCAGCCTGTGGCATTCCCACGGACATGGTGATTGCTCTGAGCAGGTCACGCACAATAAAGACACCCACTCCCACAAGGCGCTCCCAGGCCCCCCCCCATCATGTCCCTCCCGCCCTATCACTGAGGGTCTCTCACTGTTCATGCAAGGACCCCTCTGAGTGCCTGTGGGGATCTCTCACAGAACCTAGATCTAGCTGGGGTATCTACATGGTCTCGAGTTTTTCCCCTTGGAGGTCCATGAGCTGTGCGCAGGGGGAACTGTGAGATTATTTCATACTTACTGGTTCCCTTGTGTGACTGACCTGGTGCCTATGTAACTAATGGGTGAAAGATGGTTTTCTTTTTTTAATTTTATTTATTCATTCATTGTGTGTGTGTGTGTGTGTGTGTGTGTGTGTGTGTGTGTGTGTGTGTGTCAGAGGGCACATGTGTCCCTGTGGAAGACCAAGTGTGACTTCCGGAATCATCCTAGATTGCTTCTACCTCCTCCTTGCTTCACTCTGGGATTTCCCAGGCTCCGCCCACCAGGACTGGAAGTATCGGCCGCCACCATTTCTGCCTGGCATTTTTACATGGGACCTAGGATCTGAACTCAGGACCTTCTGCTTTCAAGGTAGAGTCTTAACCTCTGAGCCATCTCTCCAGCTTGAAAGATGGTTTTCTAGGCCCAGATCTGAGCACACAGCCCAGATGGGGTTGTCCTCAAGTGACTTACTGACAAGTAAATGAGCAAGTGATTCTCCATGATCTATATATAGCTCTATGTCTGCTAACACTCCCCTCCCCCTCCTCCCCCTTCTCCCCCGCTCATTCCTTCCTCTTCCCCATCCCTCCCCCCTCTGCCTCCGCCCCCCCTCTTCCGCCCTCCCCCCCCCTCTTCCTCCTCTCCCTTCCCTCTCCCGCCTCCCCCTCCTCCTTCCCCTCTCACCCCTCCTCCTCCCCCTTCCCCCCCCTCCTCTTCTCCTCCTCCTCATTCCCATCCCCTCTTCCTCCCCTTCCCTCCCCCTCTCCTTCCTCCTCATTCCCCTCCCTCCTCCTCCCCTCCTCCTCTGGATCTGACCCTGTTCCCCCCCCCTTCTTTTCTTCTTCCTCCTCCTTCTGTCACAGGAGAGGGGTCCCGACTTGCACACTCCAGGTAAGGCATCTATGAAGACACATGACAAGGGGGTCAGCTCCTTTTGGGGGGACTTTATGCTTCAACATGCCACTTGAGGTCTCCTCTCCTTTTTCTCAGCCACATCCAGAATGTTAATTTCCCCCAGCGTACTTCCAATGCCTTCTAGAGAGAATAAATGTGCGACTCTGAGACAAGAGCCCAGTCCCTTAGCCGAGACTATCCTGCGAGAAGGGTGGTTTATTTGATTATTTGTTAACCGGAATCACATTCTGGTCTATCGCACGGTCTGAGAGAGCCTGCAACACGGATTGTGACAAAAACCATATTTGCTTTGGGACATACGCGGCAAAATTTGATTTGGGACGATAGGATTGTCAGTCTGATAACACACCTACAATCTCCCTGGTTATTTACCTTTAAATCTCAGTATTACACTTGCTACAGATGATATATGAAAGGAAAATATTTGCCCAGCACGGGGATTGAATAGACAGCAGACGTGGGGTCTGTGCCTGGGGGGGGCAGCGGGGGACTAGGACCCATGTCACCCCAACCAGTGTTTCTGTAGTGAGCACACTCTCTGGGCGTTCAAGGTGAAAGGTCACAGCTCACTCAACAGCTGTACAAGTCCCACGAGAGACTGTGGTGTCGTCAAAATCTCAGCTGATGTTTACTGGAGGCGGGACTAATGAGCTGGACTCGCAAGGTAGTTTTACTTACTCTTTGCCAATTCCATTCATGCGTGCCATGCAGAATGATCTTTCATCCCCAACATCAGCTCATTGTTTCCAGTTCCCACCAAACCCATTCTTCCTGACAAGTCCCTTCCTAGTTCACGCCCCCCCCCAGTTTGATTAGAGTTAATTAGGATTACTTGCATAAGCTTAGGCGTAAGCTATTTTTAATCTGTGTGCTCCTGTGTGTGTTTGTCTGTGCATGCATGTGTGTATAATGTGTATGTGCATGTGTATGTGTGTGCATGCACATATGTGTGGATGTATATGCGAATATGTGTGACTGTGTGTGAGCGTCTGTGTATGCATACAGGTGTGTGAATGCATGTGCATTCAGCCAAAGAGCTATGTGGACGTCAAAGGACAACCTTCGCTTGCGTTGCTTGCGTTGGCTCCAGAATTCGGAGCCGGGGCCTTATACCTACATGGCAAACTCTTCCAGCCACTGAGCAATTCCTTAGTGCTGTGAGCTGGTGCTCTTTAATCCGTCCAAGCTCCTCATGACTTTCAGCATCAGCACCAACTGCAGTCAGAAGTCTCCCTAAGTCCAGGATGCTAGGGTTTCTTCCAGCATCAGCACCAACTGCAGTAAGAGTCTCCCTAAGTCCAGGATGCTAGGGTTTCTTTCAGCATCAGCACCAACTGCAGTAAGAGTCTCCCTAAGTCCAGGATGCTAGGCTACCTTTTGCAAGTTTGCAGATGCTTTCAATTTTGCCTTCTCTTTCAGGCATGGTTGGGACCAGGATTCCAGAGCTGCAGGCTTCCTCTCCCTCCTCCTCCTCCCCTTCAAGCCTCTACCTCCTCTCCCCCGGCCCCCTCCTGGCCTTCCTTCCCTCTCTTCTCCCTGGGGCAGGGGCACGGTTCTGCATGAGGGATTTGAGCCCTCTGTTTGCCCAGGGGGAAGACTCTGCCTATCAGACTGTGATAGTTTAGAACGGCTTGTTAAGGAAAACCAACTTTAATTTACTCCAAGAACATCTCATTTTGTTGCTAATTTAATTTGAGTAAAAAGCCTGATGTAGAGCATGCCCCAGGAATTTCTATAAGATCTATTTATCCCACCCAGGAGGATTATCTGACTCTTATAAGCTAATCCTCTTGAAAAGTATGTCCGCGTTCCATGCAGAAGCATGTGGCATTCTGTACATAAGGATCGTTTTGCGTTTGATTTGGGATGAACGAGGCCGGCTGCTCTCTTGGTCACCTGTGCCCATGAGCTATGGGGGTGCGGGGTACACTGGATAAGATTTCTTCTCATTGTTAGGAAGTCAAACAGTGAATTTCCTGGGATTGCCAAGTTGACCTATAGAACTGGTTGCAATGAGTTCCCGTCAATCAACATCTGAGGAGCAGCTTCCGTATGCCAGGCATGGTAGGATGAGAGTTAACGGAGCCCAAAGGTGGAGAACACTCTTCTCAGGTGTTCCAAAGTGGAACTGATCAGACAAAATCTAACAGGAGTGGGCAATGATACCACAAAGAAATATGTCAGGTGGGGAAGAGGATTAGAGAGAGAGAGAAGAGGGGTGTGTATTTGAGTCTAAGATCAAGGATGGCCTCTCTGGAGACAGAGCATTTGATCAGAGAATAGGATGAAGTGATAGGAAGTCAGGCTGGAAGGAAACAACTTTCCAGACAGAGGGAAAAGCAGGTGCAAAGGCCCTGAGGCAGGAACCACCAGGAAGACAATGATAGGCAGGGAATGGTGGGGGAGGAGGATGGGAAGAAAGCACAGAATTGGGACACACGGAGTAATTTTGATGCTAGTGAGAACTTGGGAGGTTCTGATCTGGGACTGATCTTTGTAGTACCAGATAATCTCTTCAGGTGGTCTCAGCTGATCTTAGTTAATAGCAGGTGTGTCAAGTTGACGCCCAGAATTAACTATCACATTGACTAATCTGGCATTCCACAGAGCTGGAACCTCACCTTACAGAGTCTTCTTAGAGTGACTTCTTTGACATGCGGGAACGCACTTATGGTTCCTACTGGCCTTTTCTTGTGTGGCGACCCATTAAAATATTAGCTGGATGTTATTCCATTCTCTGGCTGTACTGAGGTCTATTCATTTACTTACTGAGGGCACATAATGGCTTCCACATATATGGTGGTGATGACTAAAGCTGCAATTCATTTTAAATGCCAAGAGCACTGTTGCTAGATCATACGGTAAGGGTTTTGTTCGGTTTGAAAGAAAATGACAAAATTGCCTTTTGTAGGGGGCGGGACCAGGGTGCACTCCCAGTCATGAATGGGAGTTCCTCGTCCTCCACACCCTCACCAGCACTTGATGACGTCAGAGCTGCTGACTTGGCCCATCCTAACCGATGTGTGTGGAATCCCATTGCTGTCCTAATGTGCAACGAATTCTCTAACGTGGTGTTGGACATGTCCTCATATGTTTACTTACCTCCAAACAGTAGACAAAATGGGTTCTTGTAATTAACGCCCTCTTTTTTATGTGCATGCATGCATGGGACGCATGTGGTACATGTATATACGTATGGTGTTTTTGCACATGTGTGAAGGCCTGAGGCTGATATCAGGAATCATCCTCTATCACTCCTTCACCTTACTGTTTTTGAGGCTGGGTCTCTATTATACCCACAACTAGCCAATAGTGCTAGTCTGGCCAGCCAGCTAGAGATTCCTAGCCTGTGCCTTCTAGGACTAGAATTACAGATGGGCCCACCATATCTCCCCAACATTGTTACATGGGATCTGGAGATCTGAACTCCAGCCTTTTTGCTTGGACACAAGTGCCTTAATGGCTGAGTCATTTCTCCAACCCCTTCCCATCCCGTCTTTATGGTGCTTGGATGATGGTAGGGCCGGGTTGATAGTGCAGTGGTAAAGCCCTCGCCTAGCACGCATGAAGCTCTGGGTTCTGCTCCCAGCACTGGACAAAGGAAAAGCAGAGGAAACTTCTACTTTGACGACTTGCTAAAGAAAGTAATGTCGAATTTCCCCCATACGCAGAGCAGAAGAGTTGAGTTTAAAATAAAGGTTCAGGTTGTCAATAGTTCCTCGCCAAATCTGTTAAAGGGAAGAGTCCCTCACGCACAAATGTGAGTACCTTCTGCATGCAACACCGAGCAAAGCATTCTGTATAGATCCCTCAGTGTTTTCAAGCAGTCTTTCAAGTTGCATGCGATTACCTCCACTGTGCAGACAGAACATGTTAGGTCTTACGAATTTTTTTCCACAGTATATGTCGGAAATTTTAAAAATAGCATTTAATGTAAGTGGAAACATCCTCATTCGTGAAATCTTACAAGGGCGAGTGACATAGAGGGCGCAGCGGCTAAGTACTCGCTGTATAAACACCAGGACCTGGGTTCAGATCCTCCGAATTCATCCAAACATCTGGGCGTGGCCGCACACACAAGCATAACCCCAGCACTGTGGGACTCAGAATGGTGCATCACCGGGGCCTGCAGACCCCTAGCTCAGCTTCGGTGACAGGCCCTGTCGCAACAGAATAAAGCCAAGTGTGATGGAGCAGAAGCCACACCCTCCCCCAGCCTCGCCAGGTACGTGCCTGCCGACAGGTGCACACACACCCCCTACACACGTGAGCGGCCAAAGAAAGGAGCAACGTCAAGAAACGGCATCTTGGGCGTGGAGCATCTCTCTGTGACCCGGTCTGTCTCCTCGTCACTCCTCGGGCCTCCTTCTAGAACTTGCCTCACTCTTGGGCTCTGCATGATAAGATGGCTGCAGCAACACCGGCTCCCTTGTGCACTCAAGCTATTGCCTTCCACAGAAAGAGAAAAGACCCCGTCCTTTCCCCATGGCTCAAGCTAAAGACTTGGGGTACAGTCTGGTGGGGGAAACAGCATAGAAATGGTCATGCTGCCTTTAGATGCATACTTTCCCCGCTGGGTACCGAGGAGCAGCCCTGAGCCCCGCCCTAGTGGGATCCAGATCAGGGAGACTATGGATCATCTAGACAGAACGATTCCGCAGCACAGCGTTATAGACACTGGGATACAAACAGGCGGACAGCACTGAGTAGAGTCTGGTCTTAGGTTCAGGATGGCCTGCTCTCTGCTTTTCTAAATAAAGTTTTATCGGAACACTTTATACGTTCATTTGTATATGGGCTTGCTCTCTGCTGCATCCTCAGAGCTGCTGCAAAGATGTCATTGCCAGAAAATATTCCTTCCCTGATCCTTTACGGAGAACGCTGGCTGTCCCCACACTCAGCACATCTAATAGAAGGCACCCTAGTGTCAAGGATTTAGGGGAGACGCAGATTGAAAAGGCGCTGGCCAGGCAAGTCTGTGGGCGGTTGGGAGGTCTATGTGATCCCAGGATGGAGCACGGGTCTGCTCTGGTGGAGCCTCCACCCATGTGGGGAGCACGGAGAGGGTTGTCCTGGCCAAGGCTCGGGGAGCGTGGGCCGTGGGGGAGTCACAGCAAGCCATGTGGGAGCAGCTGGCACTGAAGGGGGCAGGGGCATCCGCTGAGGGGTCTCTGGCACGGAAAAGATGCATGGTGATGCACTACCTTGAAAGGGCCAGACAGTTGAGAGGGATGGCGGGGAGGGACTGGAGAGACCACGGAAGAGGTAGACTCAAGATTCAGTGAGGCCCGGGCTTTGGTTAGGTGGGTGCCGACGCGTGATGGGGAAGGCAGGTCGCCCACCAGCGCGGGACACACTGCAGATGACGAGAGTAACAAAGAGCTGGGTGTGGTGTGTCCTCCGTAGCTCCAGCACTCGGAAGGCTGAGGCAGGAGGATTGCTGTGACTGAGGCCAGCGGATTCCAGTGAGTTCCAGACCCATCTGGGCAGGGAAGGAGAGAGAGAGAGAGAGACAGAAGAACGAGACAGAGACAGAGAGAGAGAGAGAGAGAAAGAGCGAGCGAGCAAGCGAGAGAGAGAGAGAGAGAAAGAGAGAGAGAGAGATCTTGTCTTCAAAACAAAGCCAGCAAGTGACAAAGACAGGCGGCCCAGCTTGCCTTCCACTCAGAGCCGTCCACTGTGCCGTCAATCAGGGCCGTCCACTGTGCCGTCAATCAGGGCTGTCCACTGTGCCGTCAATCAGGCCGTCCACTCTGCAGTCAATCAGGGCCGCGCCTCAGGCCTGTGCTATGTGTGGAGTCTGTGATGAGCTTCTAGGCCGAGAAGCTCAGCTCACTTGAGGAGCCGTGCCATGTCGTACACCCCCCAGGTCAGAGAATGGTGGGTACCCCGCATGCCATTCCCCACCCAGCTGGCCGAGGCGCTCCCCTGACTCTACCCAGGCAGGAGCAGAGCTCACCGTATCCTAAGTGCCCTTGACAAGCAGCAGGACCCGCGATTGCCCACGAATGCGGTGCTGACACACTTCGCACCCCTTGTAGACGGCCATCTGGACACAGCGGGTGGAGGCAGAGAGAGTGGAGAGGAAGCCTGGCCCCGTTCTAAGTCCCTGTGACTTCCCAGCCTATTGCCAGAGACCATCGACATTCCACAGCAGCAAGGAAGCCCCAAGTCAGCTTCTGTGGGGACCTCACTTGAGCAAGACCGTCACCAGCCCCGCAGCCCTTCAGTCCTTCAACCCTATGCCCGCCATCCCATCTGCAGAGGCAAGACACGCTGGGAAGACAGGGCGGGTCCCACAAGAATGCAGGGACACAAGCAAGTCAGGGAGGAGGTGTTTGCGCCTGTTCACAGCTCCAGATGACATACAGTCCACCGCTATGCAGGTGGCGGGCGCTTCAAACAGCTGGTCACATCAGGGCTAGCAAGGGTTCTTCCTTCATCTGCATTCAGTCCCAAACACCCCACCCCACCACCTCATCCCCCACCCCCCATCCTCCCCACCCCACCCAGGGAATGGTCCCACCCACAGTGAAGACGGGTCTTCCCACATCCATGAGCATATCAAGATCATCTTTCATAGACAGGCTCAGCCGCCCTTCTCCCAAGCGATTCTGGGCTGTGTCAAGCCGAGAATTTAGACTAACCATCACACGTGGCGAAGATGGACAGAAGCCGGGCTGAGCCCACAAGGAAAAAGCTAGAATTGTCTCTGCCTCTTTCTGAAACCTGTGCCAGCTTCTCCCATCTCTCGAGGAGACATAAGCTACTTACGATCTGTCCACGGATCATTGTAATGATGTCTCCTGTTGGCAATACACTCAGTGCCTCCTGGTGTGTGGCCCTTTAGCAGTTCACAGTCTGCACAGCCATGCACAGTGGCCCACACTTACACTAGTCCTGGAACCTTTGCCAAGGCCCGCTGCCCCCTCCGTGCCTAGAAGTCCTGGTAAGCGCAGAGAGCCGAGCGCAGGTGTCTCTGGCAGTGGTCACCTGTCAGGGTGACGCAAACAGCTCAGACTGCAGCTGACCCACCATCTTACTGAGTTTTTGGAGTGCCCCTCCCCCTTCAACCTGCGGGCCTGGAAGGTTGAAACACCAGCCTGCCTCCTGCCTTCATCTCCAAGCACGGAGGATTCTAGGTGGCATATCGGTGTCTAGGGAGACGGTGGCAGCCATTGGTAATCCATCCCACTGTGGCTCCTGAGGCCACGAGACAGCTCTTGGGTCAGCTCGGGTCAGCAAGAGGGCTCTTGGGTCAGCAAGCCGAGTCCAAGCGGTGGGTTCTAGCTTCACGAGAGACCCCGGTAAAAGCCTGAGGTGGAGAGCTATTCAGGAAGACACTATGGCTACACGGGCACACACGGGCACACACACGTACACACTCACAGTAAAAATACACACACGGAGAGTCTCACATGAACACACATACGTACACGCTCATAGTAAAAACACACACGGAGAGGCCCACATGAACACACACACGTACACGCTCATCGTAAAAACACACACACGGAGAGTCCCACATGAACACACACACGTACACGCTCATCGTAAAAATACACACACGGAGAGGCCCACGTGAACACACACACGTACACACTCATAGTAGAAATACACACACGGAGAGGCCCACGTGAACACACACACGTACACGCTCATCGTAAAAATACACACACGGAGAGGCCCACGTGAACACACACACGTACACACTCATAGTAGAAATACACACACGGAGAGGCCCACGTGAACACACACATATGCATGGAGACTCCCACTTGAACACATACACACACACATACATGCATGGAAACTCACGTATGAACACAGACACACACAGAGGACTACTACATGAACACATACACACATGCATGGGGATTCCCACATGAAAACACATATACACATGGAGACCCCCACATGAACACACACACACACACACACAGGTGGCATCGGGGTTCTTGAGAGAGGGCATGGGAACACAGCTCCTGCCCATGCATCTTCAACAACACTGGGTACCACCCTGGACTAGCCTCTGCCCTCTGGAGGGATGGTCCTTGCTGGCTGATTTGGGAAATACTCCTGTGAACTGACTCCATCTTGGGCCCCTCAGCTATGCCACCATCCTCAAGTGTGCACCCCCCATCTCCAGAGCCTAGAGGCTTGTCCCCATTAGTGCTTCGGCCCCTGGCACCATGCACACATGGAGCCCTAGGCCATTAGCACACCGCGTGTGTGGATGGCGCTGTTTGCTTTCCTTGGCAAAATCCCTGCCAAGCAGCTTCCGAGCAGAACGGTCAGGCTGAGAGGGTTCGGGAGAGCGTTTACACCGTAATCCTGTCCCTCTTCGACTCAGAAAACAGATCAGCTTTCCCTGAAGAGGTGACAAGCTGGAGTGTGACCCACGAGTTGTGATCAAACCTCCCAGAGCCTGGAGAGCTCTCCAACTCAAGCCCCTCTAAAGTTGCCCCTCCAAGCCCTTGTCTGGACGCAGCAGCGGGGCCGGGGACCAGCCCAATTTCTCTTTCTGAGGATGTGCTTTTTGGAAGGCACTGCCCCCCAGCACCCCGCCACAGGGCTCCCTTGTGAATCCTTGAATGCAGCTTCAATCCACGTCTGCAGACAAGAGTGTTAATAACTTTGTGCTCTTTCTGCAGAAACGCTCATGCACAAGCTCACCTGCAAACCCAGTGTGCATCAGAGCCTGAAAACAAGCAAACAATCCCCAGCAATGTGCTCTCGTCGCAAAAATGTCACCACGAGTCGGCACTTGCCTACATGCACGTCATTGTTTTCCTCTGGAGACGCACAAGGAGCCGTCAGCGCACGAAGGCTTTTTACTCACCAGGAGTCAACATGGATTCGCCTTCTCCAGCTCCCATCAGGGAATGATGTTGATCAAGACCGTGATGACCAGTCTCCACCGTCCACCTAGGAGGTGGGCGTCTTGCCACACCTCTGAGGAACTATCCGGTTAAGCAGACAGGAGATTGTCTTGATGGCGTGATTGGCGGAAGTCCCAGCATGTACTTGGGGGGACCGTCCCCCGAAGAGATGCAGCTGCGTGTTGGGCAGGCAGTAAAGGAACAGGGGTCCCCGCCGTCCGCTCTGGCTGTGGATGTGATGCGACCAGTTCCCTTGGCTCCCGATGCGCCGACTCTCCGGCCGTAATGGATTGTAACCTGGAACTAGGGCTGAATGGAATCTCTTTGTCTTCTAAGTTGTTCGGGTACTTATTGCAGCAATGAGCGAGGAAACTCAAACACCGACTAAAAGCTCCAGCACATTTTTCCCATGAGCAATGTCTCTGGCTGCATTAAAAAAACAAAAAACAAAAACAACAAAACCACAGGACGGCAGACCCGGCTCAAAGATTAAAGCCGTTGCCTCCCAAGCAAACGTACCTGCATTGGACCCCCAGATCTCAAGTAAAAATGCCAGGTGAATACGGCAGCAGCCTGCAATTCCAGCGCTGGAAGGTGGAGCCTGGAAAACCACAAAGCAAATCAATGAGGAGGTAGAACAACCCAGGAGGATTCGTGAAGTCACCCTTGCCCGCCACAGGCACACAGACTCAGGTGCATTCTTATGCACACACACACACACACACACACACACACACACACACACACACACACTTCCCCATACACACACACACACTTCCCCATACACATACACACACATACTCATGCACATACACAAAAACACATATACACTCACATACAGACACACACACAGATAAACATGAACACACACATATACAGAGACACACACACACAGATAAACATGAATGCACACATATGCAGACAGACACATATATACACACATACATTCACTCCCCGGGCAGCAAATCTGCCAAAGCGTGCCAAAGAATGCCAACTTACTGAACCAGCTTCCTTCACCTCACCCGCTCGCCCATCTTACCCATCATTCCCTACCCACTATGAGCTGGTCTTCCCGCATCCATCAGACAATCTCCTGCAGGCTTGTTCATGAGCTTACCTTCACCACTAACTCCTCACAGATGTGTCCCAGAGCTCAGTCTTCAGTTGCCAAGCTGATACCTATATATCTAACTAGCACAAGGGACTTATTCATGCCCACAGTCCTAATTTACAATTCACTATGATGCCAGGAGAATGGTACCAACATCAGGAGCCAACAGATCTGGACACACCATAGCCACGGAAAGAGGAACATACTTTCTACTTCGCCAGTATGCCCAATTTGCCAACCAGTTCTCTTTCCAGTGAATACTCACCCGGCGAATGGCCCCGCCCACTGTGGGCTGGGCCTTCCCACATCGGGGCTCATTCAAAGGCCTGCTTCAACCAAACAGTACCTCACAGGTGTGCATAAAGGCTTAATTCTCAATTGTGAAATCCACACCATTCACAGCTGTGTCCAACTGGTACAGTCACCCAGTAGGATTAGTAAACCACACATCTGAGTATGGGTAGGAGTGTGTTTCCACAGATGCTGCCGTATGAGGGGCCCTGAATGTGTCAGTGAGCAGAAGAAGGGTAAAAGCTCCCTACCCCACCTTTATCCATCCAACCAGCTAGAGTCTTCACGGGCACGTGGGTTTGCCGCTGCCATTGCCCTCAGCACCAACCTCCAGCTCCTGAAACACTGGAACGCACACCAGCAACTCTCCAGGAAGCTTCCAGAAGGTGTGCCTCCGCCTGGGGCTGCAGCGTACATCCCCCTTGCTCGGAGACTTCCGGCTTCTTAGACTGAGCAGCTGCGGACTTTCCCAGCTCTCCTGCCTGCGGACAGCCACGGTGGGAAGGATCGGCCTCTGCTTGGGTAAGTCCATCTAAATGACTTCTTATAACTATATATCGCCTCTGCTCCTCTAGAGAGTCCCAGCTCCCTGGACAGAACGCTAGGCCTTGAGCCTGGACTGTGCTCCAACTCTTTGCACAAAGCAGCCGGGGTAGAGAATGAAGATAAAAGAAGGCAGAAGACAAGCCCCCCTCCCTCACTTAGAGGACTCGGGAACTGGAACTGAAGCAAGGCGGAAGGACTTGCGTCCAGATGATTGGCAGCAAGGATGGAAACTGAACTCGTCAGAGACCACTGGGCGAGGCGAACAAGTTTGTGTTTTCACCTCCAAATAACAAAGGACACATGGAACGCAACCCTTTACTGTGGAGCCCCGACATCTGTGAGCAAGAGGCCCAACGTCGCATTTCTGCTCTTATTTACTATTCGAGACAGGGTTTCTCTGTCCCGTCCAGCTGACTGAGAACAAACCCTCCGCAATTCTCCTGCCTCAGTATCCTTAGCGCTGCGAACATGAGCATGACTCACCACAACCAGTCTTCTAGAATTTCAAAAGTTGCCATAGCCTTTAAAATTAAAATCACTTAAAAACTGGATTGTGAACAAAGACCAACTAGATTTAGAATAAAATAAAATAAAATAAAATAGCATCTTCATACACTTAATTTGGATCTTCAGCGTTTACTGTAGTCTATTTTTCAAAACGAGTGTGATTTCAGGTACTCTGCTGTTTATTTTGCATTTATTTATCGTGTGTGTGTGTGTGTGTGTGTGTGTGTGTGTGTGTGTGAGAGAGAGAGAGTGAGAACCTCAAAGCACATGTATGGAGGTCAGAGAACAACTTTCAGGAGTCAGTTCTTTCCCTTCCACCATGTGGCTTCTAGGAATCAAATTCGGACCATCAGACTTGTGGATGGGTACCTTTTACCCACAACTATCTCACCAATCCTGTCTTTTATGTTAATATTATAACATCCCCTCATATAAAATCTTTGTAAATAAAATATTCATGATGGTATAATTTTTCAGCAATTGATATAACAATAAAAATTCCCTATTAATTGAATTCTAGATTCTTCCTAAGACCTTTTAATTATAAATGTTATCAGTATCCATATCTGTGTGAACATTTTTCAAATGTCATTCCATAGGATAAAGGAATAAGGATACAGTTCAGTGGTACAGCACTGCCTATCATGTGCAAGATTCCATATCAGGAAAGAGAGAGAGGCAGAGAGAGACAGAGAGAGAGAGAGAGAGAGAATTGCTGGATCAATATGCCGCCACCTCTTCTGGTCCATAAGCATGAGCAAATGACTTCTATCTCTGCCCCTCACTGTCCTTCTCCTCAACTCACTGACTGTGCCTCACCTCTCAGGGTTCTGCTAATGCCAGCTCCTCAGAGAACAGCTCCCCGACGCTGAGATTGGATCGAGTTCCCAGTTAAACATTCTCACAACTTCCTGTACCCACCAAATATGCTAACTCATTCTCCCAGTCGCAACTACTCATTTTTAAACACCCATATCCTTCATTCAATGGAGAGTTCCAAAAACAAAGGGAGAAAATCACTCTCTTTGACTTCATTTTATTTATAGTGGCAGGCCTGTGGCAAGGGTTTAGGAAATGGGTGAGTGGGTGGGTGGATGGATGGATGGATGGATGGATGGATGGATGGATGGATGGATGGATGGATGAGTTGGTGGATAGATAGATGGATAGATGGGTGGGTAAGTGGATGGATGGATGATTGGTTCTAAAAATGTTCTTTAATCCCAAAAGGATAAAATGAGACCTTCTGCATTAGCCAATCACTGCAATGCCCTTGGTAAATGCCTTGGTCAATTGTGCCTTGGTCATTTCATAATGCAATATCACAGCCCACTTAAATTGAGAGGAGATTGTAATTCTTACATGCAAGGCAAGAGAGGAGTTTTCCCACAGGGAGGGATTTGCCCCTGTTGAATAAGTTGTTTCTCCAGAAGGAGAAAGACACAATGTCCACATAAGTCAGACACCAAGGAGAATTTGTAAATCAATCACTTCACCCTCTTGTGAACAGACCCACACAAAGCAAGGAGGAGATCTGCTGAGGTCATGGGAATGTTAGGTACAGACCCTCACTCCCTAGCCTGCATTCTTCCCTTGCCTTGCTTCCATCTACCCCCAACTCCAGTCCTCCCACCAATAGGAACAATGGCCCAGGGAAGCAAAGGCCCATAGATTCATTCCCATTGGGCGTCCCTGCCTTGGTGGAAAGTTGCTTTTCCACTAGGAAAGAAAACTAGCGAGTCGCATCTGCCATAGAAGAGAACCCTCTCTAACAAGCCCATGCAGCTGCAATGTCCTGGAAGACTGAGGATGGTGAGCAAGTTTACACATATGGCACCTGCAGGCATGAGCTAGTAAGATGGCGACATGGGGCCCAGTGAGATGACACATGGTGAAGAGACTTACTGCCAAGCCTGGTGACTGCGTTCCATCCCAGGAACTCACATGGTGAAAGGAGAGAACAGATCCCTGTAAGTTGCCCTCTGACCTCTACATAGACCTCATGCCAGACACTCATGCTTGTACATGCACACAAGCACACACGCCTCTAGGAACCAAATTATCAGCCATAGCTGAGGGGAAAAAGTGTTAAAATGGATCATATCGCATGGGCAAAAAAATGTCAACTAGAACTGGTCTGAGGACTTTCTCCTTGCTGGATGCTCACACAGCACCAGGAACACTGTAGAAGCTGCTGGGGAGAGAAATATTCAGAAGCCCCAGCAATGGCATGAGATCTGTCAGTTGCAATATAAATCACCATGGCAACAGGTGACCACCAGTGTAATAGTGGCATGAGTACCAAGGACACATCCAATAGCTTTCTGATTGGACTCACAATCTGCCTATCAGAATGGTACCCATCCCTGTTACTGTAAACTGGAACAAGAACCTAAAAAAGGGAAGGTTAGATCAGTAGGTAAGACAGTCAATAAACCTATAGGTAGGAAGACAGCACATCAAGCTGCTCTGTAGGCAGCTGTTATTATACCCATAGAATGGGAACTCACAGTGGAAACTTTTGGGTCTAAAGCTGGATGAGTGAAGGGAAATGCACATATCATTGGGGTGGCCTGAGGAGAGGATACTTGTTCCACTACGGAGGCCTGAACCCCCACAGGAGCAAACAAGCCAGAGTGAACCCTAAAATCCATAGAAGCATACAGGCAGAAGAGTGGGACAGAATGGTAAAGGGAAAGTGGGGAATAGGAGGGAGGGGGAAGGAGGGAAACTGGGATGAATACTCAATATGCTTGTAAAAGTAGAAAAAAATAATTAAAAAAGTGTTTAGCCCAATGAGGTGTCCTAGTCGAAATAATTTCCAGCTTTGAACTCATCTGGGGACTGTGTTACTAGCCAACTACTCCAGCAAAAGGGACGCTGTTCCCTTTCAACAATGCCCTGCTTTAAGCAACTGCCCTCTGCAAAATGTAAGTCACTTAACAAGCTGATTAAACAAGAAGACACTCACTTTTTCCTTCTTCTGTGACTCTTCCCAGCCTTTCTGCTCCTCCACTAGTTAGTGTGTTGCTTAGCATGCTGGTTGTCATGAAATAAGAGAAAAATATTTCTCTCCCCCCCCCCTCTTCATGGTGACATGCATGTGGGGTAGGGGGAGGAGGTGTGAAGAAGGCACTGTGTGTCCCTGTGGAGGCCCAAGGGTGACTTTGGGAATCATCCTGGATTGCTTCTACCTCCTTAGTGCTTTGCTCTGGGGTTTCCCAGGCTTCACCCACCAAGGCCAGAAGTTCAGGCCACCATTTCCGCCTGGCATTTTTACATGGGATCTGGGATCCAAACTCAGACCCTTTTGCCATCGCTGAGATTACTTCTGTATGCTGTCAGGTCTGAGCATGGGGAGCCTGCTTGGCTCCCCCTTTTAGGGAAGGGCCACAGAGTGCAGACCACACATTCAACTGGAACCTTTGGTTCCTGACACGTAAACTCACCGTGCAGAAAACCCTCATCCCTCTGTCTAACTATCCACCATCTCCTCATCAGTAAAGCTTGCAGCCTCCAGGAGCTGACATGCCAAGAACCACATATGCCCCACATCCATCAAGGTTGAAACAACCTTTCTCCTGTCTTTCCATGTAAGTCTTGGGTCAGTTAAATCTCTCTCGTGGTGGTTCTGCCCACTGTCATGTTCGAGTATAAAAGAATGGTTTGGGTTTTGACAGCGGGTTTAGATTTCAGAGCAAAATGCAAAGAAGAGTGAAGAAAGAGATTCCGCCTTCTTCCTGAGCTCCAACGCGGTCAACCTAGGGAAACAGGGGATGACAGATGTTGGAGACAGATGCCCACATATCCAGCCGACAGCCAGGCTTAATGAACTAACACAGGAAGAGCAATTAGAGAATTCATTAATTATACTCTGGGTTCGCTTCCATTGTTAATTCTAATCCTTTATTTGGCTAATGACTTCAGCTTTTCTTACAATAATGTGTGCCTATCAGGGAATGATAACATCTTCAAATTTCCATAACTATGTAAATTCACACTCTACATGTAACTCTTCCTAGATCTTAAAAGGACCTAAAGTGACTTCAAAGGGTTACATAAGGTATTTCAAGAGAACAGAAATTAGAAAGAAAGAAAAAGATAAGACTCCAACATAACAAAGGAATGAAGCTGACATTAAATATATATATGTACATATATATATATATATATATATATGCTACCAAGTCTTCCAAACTTGCTTCAGAATCTGTTTCATAAGCCACAGTAGTTCAGATAGCTCAACCAAGATTCTCTCATTAGCGATGCAGAGGTGTTTGTTAAATCTTACAATGAAACATCTGCTGTTGTAAATCCACTTAAATCAATACTTTGCTGCTGGCCTCTGATTCTCTGCATAATAATATAGCATACACCATCCTCTATTCCTTAATTGTTGATTACAGAAACCAGGACAAAAATAGCTCTAGTAAATGAAACATAAAAGGGGGGGACGGATGGACATGTATGGTAGATTTCTGTCCTGGAGTTAACTTCTGGGCAGAAGCTAATGAGATTCTGCTTGCTAACCTTGAAGAGGATGCTATTGCTCTTGAACCCGTGTGTGCCCCTTTGCACACTCTCCTTCCCTCCCTCTTGAGCCCACCACATTCTAACACCAGAATCTCCTGACTAGGCACGGAAACTGTTTCAAGATGTGGACTGCTGAGAAGTGGCCACCTGCATACATTCCCAGGAAGACAGAGCTACCCCACCGCCCAAGTCCTCCGGGGCAAGTTCAAAAGGGGCTCCCCTGAATCATTGATGCTTTTGTCATCCTTGACCTTAAACAATCTGCTGTATTTGGGGGAGGGGAGGAAGGGAGTCAAGCTCTCTCACCTAAAAATGCACTCTGATATTTCAAAGATATATAAATGCTTTCCTAGATTCTAGCTGGGTATTTTATATTACAGAAACACTGTGCTCTGACATGAAATATTATAAAACAAGATGTATGGGAACCCTCTTCTTTATTAGAATGATCAAAAAAAGAGACCCATATGTGATTTCATGTAAACGCATAATTTTCTCCAGCATATGTTACACCTCCTTTTGCTAAGCTGACATAGACAAGTAATCCCGCTTAATTGACCTCGGTATTGGTTTAAAGTGTCCGTGGTAGAAAATAATTCAAGTCGCAAAATGTTATTTGCATGTATTAAATAAGTTTCAGGGCCAGAAAAAAATGCACGGCACGTGAGTGGCTGACCTGCCTGCATCTGTATGGTTAGAAATATGCAAATCGATATGCAAATCAACATCAAGGCTTTAGAGGGGGGACTCTAGACACACACGTAGTGTGGGGTATTTCACCTTTGCAAGCTGGGAGCCATTAAGTAATGGCTCCCCCAACCCCCAACGCCCCGCTTTGGTCAAACACATCCTGAACATTAGGTCCACGCTTCTGAGAGGAATGTGCTCTGCTGCCCCTGGGAAACCCCGTTTGGTGCAGTCAGTTTAGTTAGTGAATGACGGCGAGTTCTGACTCTAACATCCAATTCCCTTTCATCAATCATGTCTTTCTGGACTGCCAGTCTTAGAGTGGTTTCAAAAGCCTCTCACATCCAGTGCCAAGGAGAAAGATCCAGACTGCCTCTCTAACTCCGGTGGACCTAGGGAATGCCTTTTTTCCACTTCTTTCCAAATGCAAAGCAAGAGCTCCGTGGAAGGGGAAACCCCATCAGAAAATTGGATGCTGGCGACTCAAGTGTTAATCTAGAAAGACTTAGTACTTGGTACTGGCAAAGGCATCGTGAGTAGATGGTTCTTTATTTAATGCAAACCTGGGAAATACAAAATACTGTCAACCATGAAAATAAGATTTAATTTGGAATCACAACACACACGGGGTTTTTTTCCACTTTCAGTTCTTCTTATTCAATCATATTTGTTATAAATATTCAATAGAAACACACTTTTCCAGGACTGAAATGGTCTTTAATAAAACAAGCCATGTGTGGCTTTTCAGTGAAGCATTTCCACGCTTGGTTAGCTGTTGGGATGTTCGTGTTTCTTGCCCCAAAATTATTATTTGTGATTCTGCTTAGGTCTCTGCAGAGGATTGTATTCTCTGGAGATGCCAGGAATCATCCCCACATCACAATTCCATCAACATCAAATGCATGAAGCATTTTGGATGCGCTTTGAGAGGAAGACAGGCCTTCCATTTGGACAGGGCCAAGCCATCCGTACGTCATTCCGACTCATTCAGCCAAGGGTGAGGGCTTGTTTGGAAGCTGCAAGGACCAGAGTCCCACGGCTCAAATACTTGCTTTTGAACTTGCCTCTTAACCTTGGGCTATTCATTTCCCTGAAAGAGGTCTGGGACAGAGGCGGGGGGGGGGGGGGGGGGTCTGATCTTTAAAATATGGGAATCAGAGTCCATGAGGGACCACTAAACACAATGCCAATGGGACAAACCCCCTCTGCTTTTGCACATCAAATTTTATTGGAACACGATCATATCTACTCGCCTCTTGTTAACCTATGACTGCAAGTCCCAAATTCAGTAGTTGTGACAGAGACCAACCATCTGTCCCGTGAGGCTACATCGTCACTGGGCACTCATTGACAGAATAGCAATGGGAAAGTAGTCAATATTTTTCCTTTTTTGTAATTTTTTTTGTTTCATTGATTATAGGTGAGGGAAGCATGTGTGTATGTGTGTGTGTGTGTGTGTGTGTGTGTGTGTGTGTGTATAGCAAAGAAGACATCTCTATTGAGTCGGTTCTCGCCTTCCACCTTGATTCAAGTTCCAGGGATGGAAGCCAGGTTGGCTGACTTGTACAGCAAGCTCATTTACCCTCCATATCACCAACCCCTGCCTGACAATTCTTGGGTGTCTTTTCTTCTGGCATTCTTCAAATATTTAAAAATTCTCTACGACATACATATTCAGTTTCTCTCTCTCCACTGGGCTCCTTCTATGAAGCAAATTGTGATAGGTGGGGCGCGTTAACCAAATTTCATAATAGTTTCCTTTGCTTTCTTGATAGGATTTAAATGATATTAACAGCTCTTGGAAATATCCAAGGAAGAATGTGGGGGCAAATGTCTTGTGATTTGATTAGCATTGGTAAATAGAGCATATCTCTTGCTTTCTACTAAGAATGCTTAAAAAGTTTAAAAAGCTGGCATGAGAGACTTATTGCATTAAGACGTCATTTTAACAGATTGTTTAGTTTTGGTAATATAATTTGACATCTAAACATAAGCTGAGCAAGAACCTCCTAGAAACCTTTGATAATATGATTCATTGTCAAATGTTTGTTTTGCCTACCTGGCACTCATTAATTAATTCTTTTTAATATAGCTTGGATTTACTGATTTCGAAAAAGAGAATTATTCTTATTGATGTTGCTAAAATATCCAGGTGGCTTGAATTTCACCAAGTAGATAGTTTAATCTAGCACATTTGTGTAGCCCTAATCAAATCTTTACTAACAGATGTGAGAAGCCCAATGCTGGAGCTAATGTTTGCGTCTCGATGATAATTAAATTAGTTCAATAAGAAAAATAAATGAACAAATAATGACCCAAATTTTTCCCCAAATTTTTTTTCCCCTCATGGAATCTTTGTGGTAATGAAACACAAATGAAGAATGCTTCATTTAAAGATATGGATCTGTTCGTCTGGAGAAACGGTCATGTATGGAATCGCTTAGAATCAAGTCGGCCATGAGGGCGTCTTTTACCAAAAAGGCAAAATGTATAACTCAGCCAAATGTATAATTCAAGTTTAAGTTTTTCTCAGTGCATGCGTGAAAAAGCTTAGAATTATCTTGTCTTTGATGCTGACAGTACTCGAGGCTTTAAAAACAAAAAAAAAAAAAACAAGCAAGCAAATAAGCGAACACAGTATTTATTACCGGTGCTATTTCTTGACAGCTGCTTTGCTTGAGTCGAGCGAATGCTCCCGCATAGTTAGTTCCTGCCTCAGTGGTCCTTTTCCATCCTTATTTCTCTCTTTAAGCTCCCCTCCAGGGGACCTGCTACCCTCGGCTAACTCACTCCTCATATAAAGGCCAGTTGTACCAAGAAGGAAGTTGTAAAATTCTCACATTCGCCCAAGGATCGGACGGGTGTTTACAGAGCTGAAATCGGGTGGTTTTCGGAATGCCAGGTTCCCGGGAAAAGGGGGCTCATGGGTGAGTGCAGATGGCGCTGCCTACGCTGCCCTGATGCCGCCTCCAGGACCCGTCGCGCCACAGCTGCACATCAGAGCCGGCGGAAGGTGCTTACATGTGAGCAGCGACACAATACCCCCTCTGTTGGGGTTCCGGGCGCTCTGACCTTGCTGGAGGCGAGGTGGTGTCAGCTACTACACTTGAAGGATGGTCCAGCCTGGACGCGGCCCCTCTCGCCCGCGCAAGTGCTTGCAGGTGCGGCCACCTGTATTTGTGTGTTCTGTGGTATTTATTTATTTGCCTGGCTAATCAGCTCAGGGTCACATTCCTAAGCTAGATGTGTCCCTTTGTAAAAAGAGAGGCTGGGTGGGCAGGGGAGGGGGGAGACAAGTGGAAAAAGGGAAGGGAAGGGGAGGAAGAGAAATGAAAGGAAAAAAGAAAAATAAAGAGGGAGGAAAGGAGAGAAGGAGAAAAGGAAGAATTTTTCCAGTTTTTTAATTCTGCCAATAAATTATCTTATTTTAGGAGCTACTAAAAACGTATCAGAAATATGATTTGATAGTCACTTAAAAGCACATAACTCTTTTGTTTTATTGCATTGTGAATGAAATACCCATTGCAATATACAAATCAAATACCTCTCCACCCCTGTTCTGTGACCCTGCGTTACTCTATTCCTTTCATTTAAAGAGTTCCAATATGAGTGTGATGACATTTTTTTCCTGAGAAAGTCTGGTATTTGGCTCGATTAGAAAAGCCATGAGCTATGATGAACAACTTTCTTTAAATGAAGTGGAAACTAAATTTGGAACTTGCCTATTAGTTCATTAAAGCTAATTCATTTTAAAACTGCTAGTCCATGAGGTCTAGAAATGATCAGGTATCTACCAGGCCAGCCCTGTCCTGTTGTTTTACTTACCAACCGTAATTCACACAGTGGAGACACAAGAAGATCTTGCCTGCCTTCTTGGTCAGAAGAGGGAAACCGAGGCAGCCATCCAACACACACTGCTGGGGCACGTGAATGGGTGGGTCTATACCTAGCTTCCCACGGTTAGGAGCAAGCATTCAGGCAAGTTCCCAAGATTTTAGCACAGACACACTTTTGAGGCGTGACCCTGTGACTCAGCGTAGAGTCGCTAGATCTGGTATACAACTTCAACAGACATAATTTGCTAGGACTGATTTACTTAAACCTTCTAAACCCACTCTCTGTGTGGGCATGGGACACTCTAGGTGACCAAAAGTGCCAGTAGGTAGGCAGAGCAAGGCATTGGGAAGATGACATGTATTCTCAGAGCACCTTAAAGTACGCTGGGGAGACAACTAGGGGAGGGAATAACGCCTGCAGATCAGAGAGTGCACTGCGAGGGTCAAGGCGGGAGCCGCAGCAGCAGACATAACACAGCAGTGTTCTCAGCAAGAATCCATGATGCCAACTGTCAGAAAAAACCTGTCTGCAAGTCTATCTATCATGTACCTATCATCATCTATCATCTATCCAGCATACACCTGACTATCATTTCTCTATTCCCTATCATCTTATCTACCTAATCTATTTTTTTATTTAGCTATCATCTAAATCATCTGTCTTCTGCCTATCATCTATCATGTCTCTATCTATCATCCTGTATATACATATATGTATATATCTAAAAACATACGTATATATTACACACATCTAAAAACTTGCATATGTACATCTAAAAATTTACATATATATACATCTAAAATATGCACATATATATATATATATATATAAAATCTATATATCTACCCGTCATCTAAGAGATGGCAAAGCAATCCAGTAAATGTGAACATGTTGGCAATCTAGATGGAAACTAGATAGAAACTCTTTTGGTATTTTTCAACATATTTCCTATGGTGAAGCTACTTTAAGATTTACGGTACTGCCAAGGATGGTACTAATCTTTAAGCCCAGCACTCACGAGACTGAGACAGGAGAATTGCAAATTGGAGGTCAGCCTGGGCTACATAGTGAGAAAATATCAGAAAATCCAAAGTCAAAAATGTAATCTACAGAATTGGGGCTGCACCTCATAGGTAGGGAGCTCCCCTGGCCCACGTGAACCCCTGGGGTTCAGTCCCCAAAGCCTCATAAGCTGGACACTGTGGTACATGCTGTCATCCCAGCACTCGGAAGGTGGAGTCAGGAGGATCCGACTGAGCTACATAGACAATCTGAAGCCAACTTGGGATACATGAGACCCTGTCTCAAAAATACACACCCAGGAGCTGAGAGGATGGCTTGGTGAATGAAATGCTTGCACAAGTGTGCAGACTGCAGCTCAGATCCCCATAACCTACAGAAAAGCCAGGCAGGCTTGAGAGCCACCTGCCATTCCAGCACTCAGGGGGCAAGGAAGCGAATCCCCAGGGCAAGCTTAGTCTGGCCAATAGATGAGCTCCGGGTTCAACTGGGAGACCCTGCCTTATAATAATAGAAGTGGTGACCAGTAGAAGATGCCCAGCGCCATTTCAGGTCAACATATGTACCCACACTGCACCCACACACCCACCCTATGCTAAGTAGCCCACATTATTTAATATATGCAGCCATATAACAGGCTTGATTTTTTTTTTCCTTTTTACTGTTAGGAATGAATCTAGAGCTTGACGCATGCAAGGCAAGCGCTCTGCCATGACAGTCTACATCCCTAGCCTGAGATGTAATTTTTTTTTTTTTGAAGACAGCAAGGTCTGACATCTTGGTTTGATTTCTGCCTCTAGTCACTAATGAGTAGAAGTGCTCTTTCGCTCTCATAAATTGAGCTTATTTCCTTGCGACTGTGCACAGACAGATGGGAAATTGTCTCCTTTCAGATAAGGAGATCAGATAAGTTGCTGATTGGAGCGAGATATTGTGATTTTCATTTATTTATTTTGGGTGTTAATCGTCTTGGTTGACGAGGAGTTAAAAATACAGTGGAGGAGGCTTTTCTTTCCTTCTTTCTTCCTGTGGATCATGACCTTTGCTTTCTTCAACTTCCTCAATTTAGATTCAGTAAATTGTCATAGATGCCACAACACCTGCTTTGGTACTTGAGAAATTGACTTTTCCTGCAAATTACCCTGATCAGTGACCTTGTCTTTCCTACCAAAGGGTTTGGAGAAGGGGGGGGGCTGTCTGTGTGGCCCAGCCCCAGTGCACAATTGGTATTTAGCTCTTTGAAGTTCACAACTATCTGTCTCATGTCCAGACATTTGGGAACAAATGCCACATTATAACCATCGGCCAGAAAGCCAGCCAGCCTATCATCTCTCAGGGAGATAACATTCAATCTTGCCAGGGCTTCCAATTCTATGATTCTCCTAAAGAGGCGGCTATGGTTGTGAATGATGACTCTCTCAGGTCTCGGAGCAAGAAGTTAGACACAAGTCATCCAGCCTCATCTTGGTGCTCGTGTCTCTCAAAGATGGGAGATCACGAGGGCACAGGGAGAGATCAAAGGCCACCCCAGAAGCTCAAGAGGGAAAATTATATTTTTATCCCTTTAGCTCTGATTGCTGGCGGCTTACCACTTTTTTTTTTTTTTTTTTTTTTTGAAAAACTAATTGCTCTGTCCACCAACAACAGGTGTTAGCCCTCAAGTGTGAGCCAAGGGCCGGCTGCCCGGCAAGCAGCTTAAGGGTTCTATAACTTCCTGCAACCTTGAGTCCCTCCCATTGGTCCAAGAGAAAGTTCTGAAGGTGCTTCAAGGCCAGATGCCATGGGAACCTGCATCCCCGTCAAATATCAAAGAAAAACAGACTGTAAAAAAAAAAGGTAAACGTATAAAGTGTGCACTCAATTTTGTCAAGCTTTTAGTATCAGGTTGCAGATTTCAAGCACTAAGGTGGCTGAAATGGGCTGTAGGAAGCGGAGCTGAAAGTTCATTTGGAATTAAATGGGGATGTCTGGCTCACTCTTTCCACATCTGTTATCTTTAATTCAGTCAAGGAGTTGGATTCATAATTTACGGAACCAAATTCACTTTGTAACCTGTTGTGCTTAGAACTCCCAAGAACTGAAAACAATATATTTTTTTCTTATTTTGAAGTCTCATGAGAGTTACATGGTAATTGATCAAAACATTTTTTTTTAAAGTATTGTTTCAAATACTGTCATGGTGTAAATGAAAACACAAGTTCTTTTTTCTTTTAACAACTAAAGAACAGGGCTTAATAGAAATACTTGACCTCATATTGAGTCGACTCATAGGGTCTCTGAGAAGCCTGTTTTGTAGAACCAGCTGTACTGTGTATGGGGATTGAGAGATCATGAAAGTTATTTGTGATAGGAAGAGCCTGACACCAAAGGGTGATGCATGTGTGTTTCTCCCGGTTTGTGGACACAGGGGAATGCAGGAGAGTAAGTCATACTGAGTACCTCCAAGGTCAGAATGGATCAAATGCCCAAGAATCACTTTTTAAAAAAAAAATTATTATTATTATTTATTCAATTGTGCGTGTGTGCGTGTGTATGTGTGTGTGTGTGTCTGTGTGTGTAGAACCACAGGCGAATTCGGGAACCACCGTGGACGCCTCCACCTCCTCCTTGTTTACTCTGCCCTGGGATTCACAGGCTCCACCCACCAGGACCTGAAACGCAGGTCGCCCCCGCTTCCGCCCAGTGTCCATATGTGGGTCTAGGATCCAAACTCAGGACCTTCTGCCTGCAAGGCAGAGGCTTAACCCCTGAGCCCCCCAAGAATCACCTTTTAACCATCCCACCAAGACTTACGACTCATCATGGAAGACCAGGCGCATCCTTGGGTGAGGAGATGGAACGTGGATAATCTTTCTACTCAAGCGCAGCCCTTGGATTCTCATGTCCCTGGTTACGGGATGAGGAGGATTCTCTGCACAAAATGGCAAGTTGATAAAAGAATTGTGGGTGTTTCGGTTTCATTATCTGTTGCTCCAGTGAAATACCTGGCCAAAGCAAGGGGGGGGGGTTTGATCCGGTTCACGATTCTAGATTTTACAGTCCGTGACCGCACAGCAGCTGGAGCCAAGGGAATTGGTCACCACATGTCCACAGCAAGAACAGAGATCAATGAGTCAAGACCTGCCTGCTTGTTTTCTACAACGAGGGAATGGGGCAGCCCCCACAATGAGTTCGGTCTTCCCACCTCAATTATGCAGTCAGAACAATCCCCCTAGAGGCGAGGCCCACAGACCACCCCTGTACTAGAGAATACCTCTCAGGTGGACCTAGAGACCACCCCTAGGTGTCAGGTTGACAGTCCACACTAAGTATCCCAACAGGCAATAGGAACAGGTCCTAGGTAGGCAGGAAATCAGCAGGTGTAATTTTATGTCACGGTCTGGATTTTGGAGCTGTATCTTCATGAGAAATGGATGCTCCCCTTTGTTTTCTTCCTGGGATTTTTTAAGAGTCACTGAAGTTCTTATAGGAAGCATCCAGTGGATCCCCCACCCCCACCCCTAGCCATAGCCCCAAGTCAGGTCAGTCCCATGGGTGAAGGAGAAAGTGATTTTTAAGGAACTCTTACCTTTGAAAAATTTCCTAGCTGGAAGGTTGGATGTATTTCTCCTTCTTCCATTCTCTTCCCACCTCCATCCCTCTAGAACATTGGCTCGGTGGCCAAGCTGCGGAAATCACAATATGCTTTCTCACATGCAAAGGAGGCGAAACTTCGGCATGTGAATCATATTCTCCGAAACATATGGCGGAGCAAACAGACAGTGGGAAGGGACGTGATTTGTGGCTATTCATCCCAACGTGCATTCTATTGTGTTGCCAAAAATGATAGACTTAAATGAATTGCTCTTTTCGGGATTTATACTCATGCCTTATTCTCAAAAACCCAAAAAAAATGAAGGAAGAAAATCCTCATGTCCACATAGAAATTCCTGTTTATTTATGTAGTTCCCCCAACCTGCCTCTGCCCCCCCAACACCATGACTTCCTTACCACAGCACAGTCTAAAGCATTTTGGAACAACCCCCACATGAGCAAGACCAAGAAGCCAGCACAAGAGGGGAGGGGGAGCAATTAGCATAGACCCCTCAACTCCAGATTCTCTTCAGAAACTTTTCTATGGCTTTTCTGAGGCAGCGGAGCGGTGGCTGAGGTTACTTAAAGACACTATTAAGCCTGGTGAAAATTAATTTTTGTTTTAATTTTGTCCATTGCAGTGCCTATTGTGGAGAAAAAAAAATGAGTACCTTAGCTGTCTACACATAAATCTCTGCTTCAATCTGTTAACATTCAGCTGTAATAAGAATAATTAGATGAAGTGGGTTTTCTTTTTTAAGAATTATTTACAAATATGCTTGATGAAAGAACAAGAGGGTGGTTTAAACGGGCGTTTTTCTTCAGTGGATTTGAAAACCAGCGAGTGACATTAATCAAGAGATTCTTGCTGTTCTTAATTTTATGGTTGGGGGGTAGAAGAGGGGGGAGAGAGTCTCATCCTTGATGCAGAGCAGGATCAGAGGAGCACATCGGGGTGCCCCAGCAAGAAGGAAGACGCAAATTAGGCCAACACAAGATTTAGAACGCGTGTGGATGGCAGACGCGGGCTGGAAACCATCTAAGGGTCAGAGTGGACCAGACGCGAGTCAAATATATAACCTGCTTGTAGATAACGACGCGCGGGGGTAGAGGTGCCTGATGCAAACTCGGACGAGACATCAGAGGCAAAGGAGCAGCCCTGACAGTGGGCAGTGGATTCACCACAGGGGAAGGAGGCAGAAATGTTAGAAGCACATCAAAGCAAGGTCACAGAATTCACAACCCGGTTGAAAACCAACAGGCAGGAGGAGGAGGAGGAGGAGGAGGAGGAGGAGGAGGAGCAGCGGCAGGAAATTGCCCAGGCTTGGATGAGGCCCCACGGAGATGCCTCCCCCATGGGTGGACGTGGCATATGCAGCCCCCTGGGCACGTACTAGAAAACGTGGCAAACTCTTCGGTGGTGCTATCTTTCCCATTAGCCTCACACATCCCCTTCCTTGATTTCTACCTCTAGCCAAACTGTTCTAGTCCTGCTTGTCCAAAGTCAGACTGGCTGGCTGAAGAATCACCATCCATCATTTCCACACATGCCAGTTCCCCCAACGACATCTCTTCCTGAAGCCTTTCGCAAGCTCCCAGCCAGCCAGTGGGCCCCTCCCCACCAGGATTCCGTAGCTCCCTTTACCATTGCATCCTGGTCAGGCCTCAGCACCACCACCCAGCACAGCTCTCACGGACAGCTCACCTCGTAGCAAGCATGTTCGTGCATCAGTCAGATGACGCTGTTACATCTCTCAGAGGAAGAAACAGAGGACATCATCCAGCTTTCAAACCAGGTAGATGGATCCCAGAGTTCAAGCCCTCGCTCACACAACTCTCGGGAATGAAAAAAACCAATGCACAGTCTACCTTCTCATAACCCACATGAGCTTATGGAAAACAACATTTTTGGTCTCAGTGTCTTGGAGCTCCCTAAGTAATAGCCTTGAGGAACTTATTTATAAAGAATAGTCATCTCTTTCTCACAGTTCTACAACCCGGAAAATTGTAGACCAAGGCACCAGTAGATCTGGTGCTCAGTATGGGCTCAAAAATGGCAGCTCCCATGACGTCAAAAGACCAGAAAGCTGAATGGAGTTAGTTGATCCTATTCACAGGGGCACAAGCCTCATGACCTAATCACCTCCAAATGGCCCACCTTATACCACCACCTTGGTAATTAAATCTCAATGCTTGAATTTTAGGGGGACCCAAATCCCTAGCACCCTTCCCTTCATTTGGCAATACCTTTCCCCTCCTCCCTTCCTCTCTTTCTCACTACAGTGAGATGAGCAGGACTCCCCTGAAATCCACGGACCCCTCCAATCTCATAATGCCATTTTTGTCAGAAACAAGGTTTCTGGCTGGGGATTGTGGCTCAATGGAAAAGACTTTGTTGATATTCATAAGGTCATGAGCTCAATCCCTCAGGACTGCAGGGAGTCTGCATGAGTTCAGCACTGCAGGACAGGGGGGGAGGGGGAGAACAGAGAAGAGAATCCAGCAATAGTGTCTTTGCAGTTATCATTAAACCAGCAGCACACTAGGATAGCATGTACCCTAAATCAAATGAACGGGGCCTTTATAGACAGCCCAGTGGGTGAGGTGCTTACCATGTAAACATGAGGACCTCCCTGAGTTTGATCCCTAGAACCCATATAAAAAAATTGGGCATGACAGCATGCCCTTATAAGGCCACACTGGGGAGGAGAGAGGCGGGATTCTTTGGGCTCTCTGGCTAGTGTGGCAGAATCAGCAAGTTCTAGATTCAGTGGGAGAATCATCTCAAATAATAAGGTGTGTTGTTGGGGGGGGGGGGCAGCAAGGTAGCCCAGCAGGTAAAGGCACCTGCTCACAAACCTGGCAACATAGGTTTGATCCCTGGAAGCCCACATAGTAGAAGGAGAGAACTGACTTCCAGAATTGTTCTCTGACCTCCGCCCATGCAACATAGCATGAATTCTCTCTGTCTCTCTCTGTCTCTCTGTCTCTCTCTGTCTCTCTCTGTCTCTCTTTGTCTCTCTCTCTCTGTCTCTCTCTCTCTCTGTCTCTCTCTCTCTGTCTCTCTCTCTCTCTCTCTCTCTCTCTCAAATAAAGGAATAAACTCTAAAGTACAACCAGCATCAACTTTCAGCACACATGAACACATTCACATACAATTAAAAGGGAAAAGAGACCCTACAGGGAGCACAGGGTGGAGGCCAAGCCAAGATCAGAGTATGCGCCTCCCACCAAGGAATATAAGGACACCAGGAGACACAGGAAGCCAGGAAGGGGCAGGGAAGAGTCTTTAGAGAAAGCTCAACTTCATGAACATCTGGACCTCTGCTTCCAGCCCGGAGAACGGAGAAAAGATAAATTTCTTTCTCTTAACTGGCCAACTTCTGCATTTAAGAGAGTCCCAGGAATCTTAATATGCTCATTTTTAACCATATTATTTCATTGGGTCATTGTGAGTTGCTTTCATCTTTGCCCCCCAAAGGAATACTATAAAATTGAAATAAAACTAAAATCTATAAAGGCATCCTTGGAAAACAACTGAAGAAATTTTTCTCCCCATTGTGGAAAAGTCAGATTCACACTAGAGAGTATGGGACGCCCAGGACGTAGGCGACCTGGATGGAGGGAGCACCACTTCTATTCCTCAGAGAGTGAATCCCACACTGAATACCCAGGCAGTGTGGCTACCGACGGGGAATCGTGTGGGACACATTGTGAGGGTAAAAAAACTGTGATCTCACAGTGGCTCCAGCCAGAAAGTCACAGGCGTAGACTCACTCTGGTGGTCTCTCTCCAGGTCCGTTCCCCGGCTCTCAGCTGTGCATAGGCTGGCAGGGTGCTTACCTTGTGCCTGAATCTGACCTGGCTTTGGCTCCTCCTCCTTCTTCCAGCTTGTGAGCTTTTCCTGGGCACAGCCTCTTCCTCTTCCTTCTTCAGCTCTTAGCATTATTTTTTCCCCCAGAATGGTCTCATGAAAGGTTTGGCCAAATCACACTTAGGGACAGAGAAAGGCATTCTTATTTTCTCCTGGGGGAAAAAAAAGTATCATACTTCATTCCAGTGAGAAAGGAGATTTGGAATGACAGTCATATTCTTCCAAAACTCCGCAAACCATCTTCTCTCCAAACTGCATGCAGCTAACACTTAGCCAACTACCATAAAGACCAGCGCAATGTTTAACTAAACTAGAAGAAATCTGTTCCCGTGCTCCCCTCAGGTGACCACTTCACAGTAACATGCCATGTGTTTATTCAGACCTAGAGAACCAAAGTGTATGGAGGCTCCAAACCAAACTTAACAAGTAAGTAAATATCACAGCACCAATACAAAGCAAAGTACACATCCTCCTGAAACTTGCCAGTTTGCATAAACCACTTCTGAAAGAAATCATCAGGACATGGAGATGTTAATTACCCCAGTTTGAAATATGCATGTGTTGAAATATTACACTATTCCTGATGAAAAATATATAAGTATCACATGTTAAGATTTTATGAAAAAAATTTTTAAAAAGGTAGTAGAAAACTCAGACGCACCCATGGCATCTCCTGTGAATTTCAGGGTCATTGTTTGAAACAGAAGAAAGTAATGAGAAAACAAACTTTAGAGGGTCAGGACACGAGGCAAGATGCCTGTACTTTATTCAAGCTCACTGCAGAGAGGGGGACAACACAGGAAGTCAGTTAAGGGCCAAGTATTTATATCAGACTAAGCCACAACTGGTAGGGGATAAATTATTACTATGGAATTACTCATATCATGAGTTATTTTGAAAGAAAGGACAGCACATGCACACACACACACACACACACACACACACACACACACACACTATTATTCCTCCGTCTCTTTCATACAGTCTGATCTCAACTCTGTAGAATGGTATGGATCTTAGTCCACATCACAGAAGAAACAATGGAGCCAGAAAAGTCATCTAACTTGTGACAGGAATCGGGAATAGACTCATCGAAACACTGCATTCTGGGTATGAATCCTGATTGGACCTAGTTCATGAATCTGCTGTTCAGATCCATATCCTCATGGGCTTTGGGAGGGACAGATGTGAGCACATGTGACCACTAGAAGGTGGAGACTGTGAAATCTTTCACTGACCTCAGTGGCCATCAACCAGCTTGTAGTAAGCTCTGGAAGTCTCTGGTCTTCAAGGGTCTACTGTCTCATATTGTAAAGCAGTGTTCTATCTTGTAAAAAATTGAGGGTCTTCTGTCCTGTATTGTAAAACACAGTCTCAAAGAAAACCCACAGTTCTGATGATATTCAAATGGAAGCAATTGCTTACTTTTATTATGTAAACTTTTCAGGTGCTCCTCCCTAATGTAATTCCTTCATATTTTTTTTCTCTGCTCAAGGATTGGAAGTTGGGGCACCCAAGGGATTTGATGTGTGCACCCAAGCATGACACAAAATCGTACCATATTGAGCAAAGGTTGCACGCCGACATAGTGAGTGAGATACATTCTTTTAGTGAGTAAAAGAGAGACCGTCACTGTGGGTCTGCACGTGGTTTACCCTATGGTGGAGTATAATCCATTACAGGGACTTGGGAGAGTCCGTGGATGTTGAATAATGACTTCGGATTACACTAGGAAAACCCCAAGGGTTGACAGACTTTGGACTTGACTGAATTTGGATGTTGGACATTTATTTGACCATATTAATTGTAAACAGCTCAAGAGGATTCAAATTAATTATTCCCTTGTGGAGGTTTGTTGTTTAAACACAAAGAGAACATTTCTTTTAAATAAATGACCTGTCACCACTCCAAGCAGGTCTCTTCTTTCCAATCCATCTTGTGCTCCAACCGGGTTTGCTTTCCAAATGCCCTTCCTCCCCAGAACATTCCATTCCCCACTGGCCAAGGCAGGCCAAGTCGGCTCAGAGTCGCCTAGTCTTCCTCCTGGATTCTCCTTTCTACTGCGTCCCTCTAGACACTTCTCCTTGGCTGTGGACCTAGAGGCACCTTTGCCCCTCTACATCAGGGGTCAGTCCTCCTTGGCTGATCTCTCTTTGTCTCTTCTTCAGAGCCAGCCTTAGCCAAATGCCAAAAAAGCAGTGACTTATGTTTGCCCTCTCCCCACCCCCCTCACCCCCTGCACTGTGGGCTCCTTCGCTGAACCAGAACATCCTTGAGGGTGAAGACTGTGTGTCCTGGTCCCCCGCAGTTGCCTTAGACAGAGCAGCAGGCGGCCAGGCCAGGGAGCTGGATTTGCTGAGTAAGAAAATGTCTTTTTGATTCTGTAACTTCTAGAGCTGTTGGCGAGCCATTTCTCAACTAACTCAGTGGGGCTCAATTTCTTACTCTCGAGTCCCTCCTTCCTTGGCATGACTCTATAAAGGCGGGCCTGGGCTCATTGCTGTTTGTGGTTAGTGGTTCGCAGTATTGATGGTGGAACCCTGGGCCTTCCACATGCTGAACGAGCCCTCAGCTACACACCTCGCACTTTTCTTACTTTAGGTGAAGACAAGTTGTTGGTAAGTTGCCCTGAACTCACTGTGTAGCCCAGGCTGGCTTTGAACTTGGGCTCTCTGCTCTGCCCTCCTAGGTAGCTGAGTTTATAGGCTCATACAGATGTCTCATGTTTTCTTTTCCTTCATTCTTCCTCCTTAGTAGATCCCGTATGTGATCTCTTCAATCTGCATGTGGCCACAAACCACACAGAAACTCTCCAAGGTATGTCTTCAAGAGAGATTCCACTGCGTTTCACTTCTCTGCACCTTTTGCAGAATGGCTGACGAGGAAGGCTCGAGCCACAGGCATGCTGCCGTCCAGCACGTGGCATCCTTGAAGGGAAACCTGGCTGCAGTAATTCAGGCTCAGAACAGGTGCCCTGTGGCATCATTGTGACGCATCCCTCAGAGGAGCCCTCACGTCCCATGTGCCACATGTGCACAGGCAGGTAGAGATGCTGCGGCACTTGGCCCTTGCTGCAAGGCAGGAATCCACCATTCCCCAGCTTGGGTCCAGATGAGGAGTCGCAGCATAACTCGAGACGCTCCAAACATGATTCATGGGTCGGAGGAGTTATGGTGGAGGGTATCTGAAGGGGGCAGAGAGACAGTAAATCCCCTTCCTATGGTTGATTCCAAACAAGTGTCCTCGTGCTTGTAACCTGGACATTTTGCAGCCAGGTAAAATATTCTCTCTTTAGATCATAGGGAAGAGAATTGCAAATGCTAGGTCTACATTGCTGTGTGTGTGTGTGTGTGTGTGTGTGTGTGTGTGTGTGTGTGTGTGTGATAGGCATGTCTCTGTATGTATGTGTATTAGGTGAGCGTGTCTCTGTGAGTGTATGTATGCATATTAGGTGAGTGTGTCAGTGTGTGTGTGTGTATGTGTGTGATGGGTCTATGTGTATCTATGTGTGTATGTGTGTGCACGTGTGTCATGAGTGGCGGTCAGAGGACAACCTCTGGATACTGTTCCTCGCCTGCCTTTCTTCCTTATTTGACTGGTCTCTTCACCGCTGCTGTGGAAACTAGCTGGCTAGCCAGGAACTTCTAGAAATTCTTGGGCCTCTCCCATTTCTGTGGCAGCATGCAGGGATTAGGAAAGCTCATGCCACTGCTGCTGGCTTCTAGGTGGGATCTGGGAACCTGAGTTCAAAGTCTTCGGGCTTGCCTAACAAGTACTAAGTCATAACAAGTCAGCTAAGCCTCTCAACCATGGCTTTCTATTTTTTTCTAACAAAAAGAAAAACTTGTCACTCGTTCCACAGTAAGAAAATAAATGCACCAGTTTTTAAGGGAAAATTTTTCATGGCTCCCTGTTCTGTATGGATTTTTATAGTATGGTTCCCCTTTCTGTAAAATTGACGCAGTAGCACTTGTCCCGCCCCCTGTAGCAGGATCAATCGCAATAAAATATAAGAGCAAAGCTGTCTGCAAGCTGAGTCACACGCTTTGCGCAGTGAGGGGTGGAACGTCTGAACAGTCACAGAGTCTTGACAAGTCCTGGACGAACCATCGCCACCAGTTCTGACATCACATCCAAGTTTGCTCGATCACTGCTTTGCTTATTTTCCTTCTGCAAAACCTATGCTTTCAAAATGACTTTTAGGGCTGGAGATATGGCTTAGGGGTTAAGTCTCTGCCTTGCAAGCAGAAGGTCCTGAGTTCTGATCCCAGGTCCCATGTTGAAAACACCAGGAGGAAAACAGCGGAGGCCTGCACTTTTCTCACCTTGATGGGCAGAGCCTGGGGCATCCCAGAGCAAAGCAAAAAGGAGACAGAAGCAATCCAGGATGATTTCTGGTCATCCTTGGTACTCCATAGGGATACACAGTGTCCTCTCATACACACACAAGCACATGTAAAATAAATAAATAAATAATAAAGTTTAAAAAAATGACTTTTAAGAAAAAATAGAGTTAGATGGAGAAGTCCCTGTCCCGCCTTCAAACAACCTCGAAGGGGAAACAAAAGAAAACTGTGCAAAGGAGAGATGGGAGGTGGCTGGGGCTGAAGAGCAGCCAGGTCAGGGGCACTCCGGGGTTCCTCCCTGCTTCGGCTCTCAGACCAGGTGTTGGGGAAACCAGCAACACAAAGACATCCCCACCTATAGCTTGCTCCCTCTGCCCAGAGGACAAGGTAAGGCATAGCCTAGCAAGAAACTTCTAGAAATCAGTCCCTCTGCTGCAGCTAAAGATCACAAGACAGCGCTACTACCATTGGGACCCACTCACAGTATCAAAGATCAAATGGGGAACCTTGGCTTTGCCCTCTGCAGGTAGTGATAAGGCCCTCCATGCGTACCCGGCCGGCCTCTGAGAGTAATGACGCTAGAACCTTCCCCTGCTGCTCTCGGTGATGATCAGCACAGGCAGGAAAACCTGCACCTGAATGTCCATCCAACAGAAGTAGTAGCTCCCTCTCTGGGGTGGCATCAGAGGACAATTGAATAATATGAACTTTTCAGCCTTCAGGACAGACACAGAACCCTGGAGCTTGACCCCAGAAACTCGTGTGCTCTAAACAGTTGCTCTGCACTCGGGAATAGTTCAGTGGTTAAAGTTTTTGCTTTACAAACAAAAGGATTGAATTCGGACCCCCAGATCCTACCTAAAAATGCTGGGCAGGTATAATTCTAGTCCATTTGTAATTCTAGCCGAGCCTAGGAATCCCCAGAGCAAGATGGTGAGTCAGACTTGCCCTAACGGCTGCTCTGGGTTTAATGAGAGACCCAGACTGACAAAACCAAGTTGGAAGAGCAATCAAGGATTCTGACATTACCCTCGGGCTTTCGCAGGCACACACACTCTAGTGCAGTCACATTTACGCAGGCACACACCCTCATTCACAAACTCCATACGCACCTATATGAAAGAAGAAAAGTAACAGTCACAAGTAAACAATAGCCCTAGCCTCCTTTTACTTTTATTTTGACACAAAGCCTTACTAATTGCCCAGGCTGGCCTTGAACCCGCTCTGATCAGGCAGGACCTGTCGTGCCTCAACTTTCTGAATCACTGGGATGATAGACTGTGCCAAGGGCCCACCTAGAAGACAAACTATTAGAACCAACCAGAAAGATTCCTCACCTGTGAGAGAAACACGACACCACTCACAGCAAGCTCCTGTCAGCAGCACGGGCTGCAGGTCAGTGACATGATGTTGTTCAATGCTGGAAAATTGATATCCAGGGAAAATACACCTTGGAACTACAGAAACGGGGTACAGGGAAGACGTGATGGAAGAGGAAGTCACGGAATGTCAGGAAGAAGGGAGGAACATGGCAGGCAAGTGCATATGGATAAACGCTGTGTTCAGATCAGGTTGAGATGAGTTTTCTAAGTGAAGCTCAGTGGTCGGAGAAGATCATAACACTGGCAGGGCCCAGAATGCATTGCAGGGAATAGTTAGCAAAATCTTACTGCTTGAAGACTCTATGGACACAAGGGCAATAATATCTGCGCACTTCTCTAAACTGGTAAGTTTAGCTGTAGCAGACTGGTCAGTTGTCTAAATACAATGCATTGCCTGAGTTGATGGCTTAAAATCCTGAGGAAATACATGAGCGCATCCAAAACACTGAGAAAAATCAAAATGTTCAAACAGACCACTGGATGGTCAATAAAAAGCAAATGGAGAAGCAAAATCAAGGCAGAAAACAATAAAATAAAATGATAAATGGAAGACGTAGCATGTCAATGATCCTTTGAACGGAAATGCTCCAAATGTGCTAACTAAAAGACACATCAAAAACATGACTCAAGCATGCTCTGTCTTCAAGAATTTCGTTTTTTAAAACTTTTTCGGGGCTGGAGAGGTGGCTCAGGGGTTAAGCCTCTGCCTTGCAGGCAGAAGGTCCTGAGTTCGGATCCTAGACCCCATGTATAGACGCCAGGTGGAAGCGGGGGCGGCCTGCGTTTCTAGTCCTGGTAGGGCAGAGTAAACAAGGAGGAGGTAGAGGCGTCCATGGTGGTTCCCAAATTCGTCCGTGATTCTACACACACACAGACACACACGCTCACACATGCATACATGCACAATTGAATAAATAATAAAAAAATTTAAAAATATATTTAAAAACCCCTTTTTCTTTATTTGAGAGAGAGAGAAAATGAGAGAGAGAGAGAGGGAATGCCATGGTTCACAGGCAGAAGTCAACAGGTAACTTTCAGAAGTCAGTTTTCTCCTTCTACCATGTGGGCTTTTGGGAACTGAACTCAAGTCACCAAGTTTACAAACAGTTACTTTACCCATTAAGCTATCTCTCTGCCCAAGAGTCACATTTCAATTCTAACAAGATACGCAATTTAAAAGTAAAAAAGATAGGAAAAGACATGTTACACAAATATTAGGGAAGGAAACCAGGGTTTGGGGGTGAAACACATAATTAGGTATAGAAAGATATGAAAACCACAGCCATCCAACATATATGTGCATCAAACAGCAAAATTAAAGCAGTACAGTCAAAAATTAGCTGAACTGAAAGGAGAAACAGACAAATACCCAATGTCCCTGTCAATCATAGATGAAACAATAGAAAGAAAACCAGCAAAGACCCAGAACCAACACCATCAGCCACTCAGAGTCAATTAATATTTAGAAAACATTCTACCCAGCAAGAGAAAAATACCTTTTATTTTCAAGTGCCTGTGAAATCTTTAGCAATAGAGACCTCACTGTGGGTCAAAAACAAACCTCAATGAACTTAAAAGATTGAAATCAAGTCTCAGGGGTCGGAACTAGAAATCAATAACAGATTAAAAACGAAAACCTTGTGAGTAGACTAGATGGCCCATTGACAGTCTCACTAGCTCCATCTTAGCAACTCAAGTGAGAATGGAAGGAGAACCTCCATTGGCACCCCAAAGCTATTCTCTGAGATCCACAAGGGTACTGTAGCACAGGTGTGCAGGCTCATGTATACACACATGCGCACGCACACACATACACACACACAGACTAAATAAAATGCATCAAAAGGAAAGAAAATCTTATTTCAAACACTTGGAAAACAAAATTGAACAGAAATGAAAACATGCACTGTGTCAAGTGTAGAAAGCCTGGGGAAAGTAGTGTTGACATAGAAATGCAGAGCACTCACTGCCTACAAGACTCAACCCACCTCTAAGCTCCCACTTCAAAACGCTAAAAAAAAAGAAGAAATCAACCAAAGCCAAAGCAGATTTGAAAGCCGAGTAGAAATCAATGCGGCTAAAAACAGTAAAACAACAAAGAAAGTCAGTGAGACAGAGACAGTTCTCTGAAAGAAGCAATAAACTTGGCCAGCTAGCACTGAGACTTTCAAATTAAACCAGAGAAGACACAAAATCACCAGCGTCAGAAATGAAACATAACATGGACCCCGAAAATATCAAAAGAACAATAAGGAAATACAATAGACGATTAACACTCCGTGGTTAAATGTGACCATTCATATGAGAAAGATCAATCACTTGAAAAGAAAAAACTACCCTAACTTACTCAATATGAAATAGGTAATTGACTACTAAGGAAATTGAATTCATAATCTGAAAGTTCTCAAGCAAAAAAATCTCTAAGGACCACATAGACAAGGATGATTCACCATAGTGAAATGCCAGTTCTACCCAAATTGATAACAGGTTTAACATAATTTATATAATCCATATAATAGAGTCTGGGGATAGCTCGGTAGTGGCATTCTCATCTAGCATGTGAGAGGTTCTGGGTTCTATCTCCGGCCTGGCTAATTTATCATTAATAAGAATAAATAACTCACATAAAAGTATCAGCAGGATTTTTTTGTAGACATAGGCAAGATTATTCTAAACTTTCCTACGAAAAGGTATAGGAACTGCCATCCTACCATAATTAAAACAGGTTTGGAAAACAAAGTTTGCTGAAGCCCTCAGTCTATCTGATTTTGAGATTTATTAAACATTACAGCAATCAAACCTGCAGAGTACTGGCAAAGAATAAATTCCTAAGTCAGCGAGATGGCGTGGAGAAGCCGGAAATGGTCTGACATAAATGCATCCTCTTGATTTTTGACAAATGTACCGAAACAATTCACTGGATGCAAGGTCGCCTTTACAAACAAATGGTACAGAGAACTAGAAAGTTATGGAGTTGGAAAACACCCCTGAAGATTCAGCCCTGCCGGTATACACCTGCCTGGTAGGCAGGGTCTCTGTTCCCTGGCTGGGCATGTTGAGGGGGGTTCTGTTTGTCCCAAGTATTAGCTCCATGGATCTTATAGAGGTGGGAGTATGGCTACGGGACGGGGGTCTTCCCCGAGTTTCAGTGGGTCCTCAGCTTCTATTTCAGCATGTAGAAGAGTAGAAAAAATGTCTGCAGCAGCCCCCAATTTGACCACTTTGGAACCATCTGCAGTCAACATTGTAGGTGGGGATGCCTTTGGTCACTGTGGGTCCTTGTCCCCATCCACAGGATCTGTGAACTCTCCGTGACCCCAAAGACCCATCCAAGACCCCTCAGAAGACACCCAGAGGAAGCTGTGTTCCGACTGGGGGTCTTGGTTCATTTGCTGTGCTGACAACACAGACCGGGCATGTTTGCAAATGGAAAAGAAAGAAAAGGTTCATTTGGACTTATTCCTCTAGAGGTCCAAGGTCACTGGTTTCCTCTGGTAAGGACCTTTTTGCTGGCAGAGTCCCAAGGTGGTGTACGACATGCCATGGTGGGAGACACAAGACCTGGGATGTCTCTGTGTCTTTTCTGGCCTAGTCCCTCTTGCTACAAAGCCACCAGTGTGTAAGCACATTGCTCATGACTCAGGACGCCCTCCTTGCGTCTCCTTAGAGAGCCAGCTCGTGGGAAGTGATGCTTGATGACAAGGGAAACTCATTCCTTCATTTAAAAGAGTGCAGAAGGCTGAGAGGAGCCAAAGGCATGAACTTCATGGAAGCCGGAAGTATAGAAATCCACGGGCATCTATCTAACCCACCGGCGCTCTCTGGGACCCCTCCTCCAGGCAAAGGCCACTATCGCCTGAGACCTGTGGAGATTCTGCTTTTACTGGAAATGTCTTATTATTAGACTGACTCTCACTCTCTCTCTCTCTCTCTCTCCTCTTGCACCCCTCACCCCCACTCATGCTGAATATCTAGAAGGACTTGAGTCCCTGGCTCAGGCTGTCTGTAGACGCACACTCAGAAGTTCAGAGCATTCCATTACCTCTGCCTCTCCTTCCAACCAATCAGAACTCTCACACCTGGATTTCCATACAGACTCCCAGTCCTGTGATTATAAATAAAGTCTAGGGAGACTGGGCCAAGAATTCTTGCCTTTCTCCCTCTGGGATGTGGTGTTTCGGCCCCACTCTTCTCTGAATTTCCATCTCTGTGTGTTCTTTTTTTAACCTTTCACCTTTCCCAGTTTCATGAGTATAGCAACTGCCTGCATGGTTGCTGATAAATCACCATCAAATGGCTTAAGGGAACAAGGGTTTATTGTCTCTTACGATTACTGGTTACAGTTCATAGTCCAGCTTGACAGGAAAGCATGCACCAACAATAGGGCCAAGGGAACTGGCCACACCATCGCCACATAATGGCTGAGAGATGGACAATCCTTCCTTGCCAGACCAGCATGTCTGGCCAAGTGTACACAAGGATGCCAACTCTCTCAACCAGCTCTCTGTATTTTATTACAGGGCCTAGTCCCACCCACCATGGGCTGGGTCTTCCCCATCAGCTAGACAATCTCCTGCAGGTTTGCTTTGGGCTTAACCCAACCACTAATTCTCCACAAATGTGCCCAGAGCTCAAACCCTCAACCGTCAAGTTGACACCTGTGCCTAACCATGACAGTGAGCTACCATACTAGACATTGTACACTTAGAGAACTTTTAAGAATAGGTGGGAGAGAGCTGCCCTGGGAGAGAAAAAAAAAAAAAAAAAAAAACCTTCTTTACCTCCTCTTGTTCAAATGTGGAATGTTCTAGGATCCTCCGGTCAAACACTTGGTCGCCGCTGGTGGCACTGTTTGGGAAGGTGGTGGAACTTTAGGAGGTTGACCCTTGAAGGAAGTGCGTCACTGGAGGCGGGCCTTGAGGACCGACAGCCCTGCCCCACTTCCTGTTCTGTCCCCACCTCTCGATCCTTGGCAGGAGTGTGAGGAGCCAATGTCAGGTTTCTGCCGCGTGCCTTCCCTACCGCGGTGGTTCTCTCCCTCTAGCATTTCCAGCCAGAGGAAACTCCTCCAGCCTCCAGCTGCTTTGGTTCCAGCATCTAATCCCAGCAACAGAAACTAAAACGCCTCCCAAATCCTCACCTCAACATTGCAGATCAAGTCACTTCTTGTAACTCACAGTGAGGCTTCAGGAGGGTCAGAGAGGATCGCAGCCCAGCTAAGGGGCTGCCCTGTGATGTAGATGAGACAATAACTAGGGATGTTGGTCATTAACACTGGGTCATTTATTCCCTATACCTAGCAAATCCTGAGTAAACTGAGGCTGGTAAACACAATGTATCCAATCAGGATATAAGCTGTTCAAACCTTTTTTTTTTTGAGAACTCCATGTATATACGTATATGTGTGCATGTGTGTATATGCATGTGTACACACCCTTACAAGTGTGCACATGCGCACACAGGGAAGGATTGCACGTGCACATGTGTGCATGGTGTGGAAACCAGGGGTCAATCTTAAGGGTCATCCTCGGATATTAGTTCCCCTTGTTTTTTGAAACAGGGCTTTTGCTTGTGGAGCTGGCCAGGTTGGCTGCGCATCAAGCTGCAGAGATCCACATGTCTCGGCCCCTACATTTTAATAAGGGTTCTGGGGGGAATCGAACTCAGGTCCCGGTCCTCATCCTCCTTTGAAGATGGTCTCTGAACCTGGAAGATGAAGAGGGCAGCGGACAGCTAAGGCTGGCAAGGAGGCGTCGCAGGGCATCGTCCTGCCAACCCACCGTGACCGGAGCCCATGGCAGAAAATGCAGAGCGGGCAGGAGGCCGGCGAAACTGCGCATGCGTGCGCCTCAAACCGCACCTGAGCACTTTCTCCTTGGGAGAAAGTTCCAGGCCTCCAGCTGGCCCGGCCCACAGATGGACTCTCCAGCAAGAGAACTGGAGAGCTCTGCCTCTTCCCTTCCTTCCTGCGCCGTAGAAATTTCCAGCTGACCCCTGGGGGCCTTTATAAGCCTGCCCACAGCGACTGGGGATTCCGTTTGGCCGGAAAGGACCGAGCCCCCGGGGTCTTCTGCTTACTGCGTTGCTGTGGGGTTGCTGGGGGGACTACCCCCACACACACACACACCAGAGACTTGGCTGAGCGAAACACGACCTGCAGACGCAGGGCCCAGGGCGAGCCAGTGACTTGAAAGCGATCCCGTCAGTGACAGAGCACCGTTGGCAACAGACTCACTGCAAATCCGTTGAAAACAGACTCGTCCTCCGAGACACCCCTTGGCCACCTGGGTCAATAATTGCTGAGTTGTTTGGACTGGAAGGTTCCCGGCCCGGGTCACCCAGCCCGTTCCCAGGCCTGGTGGCGGATCCAGTTCATTCTTGTAAACAACCTGTAATGGACAGGTCCCTCCTGGTCCTCTCTCACAATGGCTCCGGGGCTGGAAATTCCACTTTCTGGGGCCCTGCACTCTCTTGCTTCGCTTCTCTCTTCTTTGGCAGAGTCCTTGTTTTTATTTTTCTTTTTTTTAACTTCAGGCTCTGAGCGGTATGTTTTCCCTCCAGTAACTTAAGCCACTGCAAGCAGCCACTGGGATCGCATCTCCTTACCCACTGGGAAACAGATAGAGGACTGTCTGCTATTGAGACAGAACAGGGCCCAGGAGTCTTTACCGCTCGGGTCTGCAGACCTGCTTTGTTTGTCTGAGGTTTTCTCCGCCCCTCGGACAAACTGCCTACATTCACTACAACTTAAGAAAAAAGAAAGTCACAAAAACATCTGTTGTCCTGTAAAGTCTGGGTGTGGTAGAGGTCACAGGACTGTGAGACGATCTCTCCCCCAGGAGACCCATGGGAGTCCCGCGGATAAGTGAACATGGCTTGACTGCCCTGCATGGATCAGAGAGCACCAAGGAATGGCTGGGGAGATGCTCAGTCAATAAAGCATTGGGCTGGCAAACATGATGGTTAGTCACACCTTTTCACTGCTGACTGAATACAGGACCCAAGCAACTTGGTGGGACGAGGGACTTATTCTAGCTTACAGCGTCTGGTTACAGTCGTGTGCATTGACAGGAGAGTTCGTAACAACATCAGGAGTTAAGAGGACAAAACCACATCTACAGAAAGAGCCGAGAGAGGGACATAGTTTCTTGTTTGCCAGTCTGCCCAAAACACGGAACCAACTCTTTGCATCTTCTCCTCCTATAGTCTGGGTCTTCTGACAAAAACAAGACATTCTCCCATGGCCTGGCTTCCCCGGAAGCGACTCTTCACAGATATGCCCAATGGCTAAGTCTTTCACTGTCAAACTAGCATCTGTGACCTATGGTCACATAAAAGGACTTGAGTTCAAACCTAAAGACCCATGGATAAAAGCCAGATGGTGATGGTGACGGTCACTTCAGGGCCACGGATCCTGGGGCTTGTGGGCCAGCTACTACAGCTGAATTGATGAGTCTCAGCCAGAGAGAGAATGTGCCTCAAAAACTACAGCAGACAGCGAATATCGTGAACACACACACAAACTGGGAAGATAGTCCCATCCCAAGCCTGTTCACCTCCCAGACTATCCCCCCAGCTTCTTCCTCCCGTCCTCTCAGAGCCCACTGGCAGCTGCTCTTGGGTGAACCCTGAGTTCTTTTGAAGTTCACCTGTTTTGACCCTGGCAGCTGGACCCACAGCTGAGCAAGTCCCCCCACCCCTACCTCTTCCTGACCGGGCAGGCTCTCTGGCGGCTGGCTGGGGGGCTAAAAGAGGGGTTCAGGCTCCACCATCTTCCCTGGCCTCAGCTCTAGAGGCAGGAGGCACGGCTGGGACTCCTCTCTGCCTCCTCCTCCAGACCCAAGGAACAGGGCCTTGCTTCTGGAACTCAGGGTCTCCAAGAGCCACTCAGTGGAAGCCCCCACACTGCTCTGATTCGCTGGGAACTCGGCCTTCTCCTGGCCTTTCTATCTGGGCATCAGGACTGCGTGGGAACCTTGGTGAAAACACGCATTTCCTGGTCCAGCCCAGGCAGCAGAGTCGCCCGCAGGTGGGGCTCAGAGCAGCTTTGACCCTCTCCACAAGGCGCCCCATAAGGTGGAGCTGAAAGCGGAGCAAGCAGTATGTGTTAGGCCACCTCCTGCCTTTTGTCACTGTGCGTCTTCTTGCCCTGAAAGGGCAGGAGCAGCCTATCCGTGCCGGGGAACCCCCTCCAAGCCTTCCCGGGTCCCATGTACCATGCCAGGTATGGGGGACCTGTGAAACTCATCCCCTGGGGTTTTCTCATACACACCCAGAAGGCCACTGCAAAGTATGGACTGGTAGGTCGATGATTGGCAGGTCTCAGGGAGGCCGTGCAGATGGAAGCTGAGAACAGCACTGTGGTCGCGGGACGCTTCTACACCATCCGCTTCTGCCCCAGCCTCACTAGAAGAACCAGAAGGACCCAGGGGGAGAGGTGGGCCACACCCACGCACACACAGGGAAGACGTGGTCCACACGCGCCTGTCTCCCTTGGTCCCCAGCAAGAGCGCTGTTCGTACCTGCTCCACACTGATCACTCTGACTCCTTTTAGATCGGTCGTGAGCCTATGTCCTCTGCACACCCCACCCCAGCCTCAAAGTTCCACCTTGCCCTCTGGCCAATAGCTGGTGAGGTTGTGGCCTCCACGTTAACCACCTTTGTTGATAGAATCATGGGGAAATTGTCGAATCTCCAGATAGCGCATCCCTGGGGCTAGAATTTTAGTAGGTGCTATTTTTATATTTTCAGACATGAACATTGGGCTGGGGCTGTAGCTCAGTTGACAGAGTGCTTGCGCGACACACACAGAGCCCTGAGTTCGATCCCCAGCGTTGCACGAAACCCTGCGTGCTGTGGCGCATACCTAGAAACTCAGGACTGGGCTGCACAGGAAGTTCAAAGCCAAATGGGTTACGTGGCACCTCCCCCCCAAAAAATAAAAAGATAAAATCCACAGATGTTATCTTTATATAGTTACAGTCCATATTTCTTCCAGGGACTAAAAATGACTTGCTCTACAGCACATTTAGCAGTATTTTAAAAAATAAGCAGAGAAGGAAGCTCTTAGAGTGCTCAAAGGAAAGCATTGGAAAGGGCAGCTTGGCTCTGTAAGTGCAGCTGGGGGGTGCAGTTCAGCTTCCATTGACCCTGACGTTCCTGGCAAGTGTCCCATGGGGGCTGGAAGGTGGCACAGACTTCTATTTCCTGGACACGTAGTCACCGACTCCTGGCAGGTCTGACTCTGGGGCCCTCAGTCTGCTGATTGGGCATCCGCATCCTGGTATCCGTCACGTGCACCTGCCCCAAGAGGGTGATGCTGACAAAGAAGATTCTGCCAGGCTTCCTGCGCCATTCCCATGCAAAAGTTCAGCAGAACAGCAGGGGCAGCATGCGGGGACGGGAGGCGCCCAGTGCTACGTGGGGAGCACGGGGGTGTGCGCGCCCACTGCGCGGGAAGACCAAGGGTTGGTTCCAGAGGCGACCCTCCCCCTCACTCAGAGCCCGGCAGGCCCTGGGCACAGTCACTAGGACAGTGTCGTTCTGTCCCTCACAGACATCCAAGACACACCATGGAGGAAGGTGAGATGCCTTTTAAAATTAGACAACATCTCAGAGGGTTCGTTTTCTTTATCACCAGACCTACATCCATTCACCCGCGCTCGCGGACAATCGGAGCCACTGTTCCGTAAGAAGGTGTGCTTGTGTTGAAAGAATCACTGTAGAGCCCGGAGCAACAGAGACATGGCGCAGATTGGGGAAGGGGAGGGAGGAGTCGGTTCCCAAAGAACGTGTTCCGCTAACAGGACCCGCGTGGACACTGCCTGGCCGTCCAGTCCCCACTCACACACCGTCCGCATGGTCTGCACGCTGCTCCTGTTCACAAACCTTCCTTTCGAGTCTTGTGCACACTATCTCGTGAAACACTTATCTGTAGCTAGTCAGAGCTGTGTTCAAGTCTCAGGGGAGAAGACCAAACAACCGTTAGGGAGGGAAGTCTTCCTAGTTTCTTACAAAGATTCGAATCCCAGGCCATGACATAAAGCTACACCTGCCGATTTTCTCCCCCGCAGGATCTGTCCCTACTGCCATCCATCCCCAAAATGGCCCTTGGTGCTTCCTCCAGATATCCTTGCAAGTGTCTGTTTTCTTCCACTAATGGCCAGCTCCTTACACTATTAGAATACACATAGATTTTCCTTTCTGGATCCTAGCAGATCACCGCCCCCCAAAGAGAAAGATCAATTTCCCAGCCCCCTGCTGCTTAAACAACCATCTACGCTGTGTAACCAAGGCAAGCCCGGCCGCAAGCTGCCAGGACCCCTGGACTCCAGTGTTCAGTAAGCCCCCCTCTCCGACCCACTTCACCCCATCTGCTTAGAATTCAGTGCTCTGTGTGCTTAAATCATTTCATTAGGCATGTCCTTATTTTGATATGCAACTAATTCTTCAGTTCAAACAAACAGCCAGTAATCTAAAAAGTGACATTCATTCTTTTCCTTCCATTGAACATCGGCTCCAGAAAAATATCACACCTATTTTAAGAAGGGTGAAAGAATTTCAGATGTTCTTGGCTTTTTCTTTCTTAAACCATTGACTTTGAAAAGTGAAAAGATCTTCAGAGATTGCCAAGTTCTCGCCATGTTTACATCTGACTTGACATTTTTCCTCTGAATACTTTGTGTGAAAACTATTATCAATAACACTCATCAGAGAAGAACTTGAAAGGGTGGGTATGTCAGATGGATGACCATGTTATGAAATAACTTTCTTACACTTGCTAACAGCAAACAGAAAAGAGAAACCTCTCCACTCTAACTGGATCTTTTTTAGAACTGTATTTTCTTCGTAGATGTTTATATTTGCTCTAAGAGAAAAGGGGATCTACAAGATACTTTTGAAATTTGGCTCATGGCATGCGGGTTCATTCGGCAAGAAAGGAAGGCTGGGGATGCAAAATGAAATAACAAAATATGAAATGAAAGAAAATGGAGGTCAGTGGTTAAGACACTTGCCACACAGGTATGAGGACTAGACTCTGGATCTCCTGAACCCAGAAAAAGCTAGGCAGGTACTCTCCTAAAGCAAGCTGACTATAGTGCTGGAGTAACTCATTGATGAGTTCTGGGTTCAACTAACAGAGCCTGACCCCATGAATAAAACGAAGAGCAATTGTGGAAGATACCCAATGTCAATGTCACGTCTCCACACGCGTGCAATTATGCACATACATGTGCACTCTCACAAAAAGTAAAGAAGTCTACAAAAATTCCAGATTCGTGTTTAGTTTTAGCCTATCAGCAATTCAGTTGCTGAATAACATGGAATTGACGATGATGTCTTTATTCTATTTGTATCCCTTTCTGTCCAAAAACAAAGTCTTTTTGACATTCAAGAAGCATGAGTAATAATATTTGCATGCATTAGGCACTTAATGTTTGCTGACCTTGGTAGGTGAATGTGTAGGTGAGGCTTCGTGTTTCCCTCTTAATTCAGCCTCTGTATACTCTTGGTGATACCTAAATACAGCAAGGCAGTCTGGTCCATGGCCTCGAGTGGAAAGTTCCCCTACAATCAGAATGTTAATCAGGACCCTGTAGGCATTGTGAAAGCGCCGAAATGATCATCACAACTTAATAGGAAAGTAGTTTCTGGGCGAATCTTTGGAGAACGTATCAGTCAGTGCCCCAGAACAGACCTGGCCATGCGCGGGTGCCTGGCACAGGCGGTTCTCACGCGCCATCTAGTGGCCGTGCGTGGAACTGTGCTCTGCCCTGGGACGCGCTTTCCGAGCTCACCGCAGTGAGTTGCAGTGTCCGCCGAGCAGCCGCTGGACACTTGTCCACCTTTCAGGCTTTACATTGAGAAGAATCACTGAAGGAAGCCTGCGCGGGGTTGCTCCAAATCTGTTGTCCTGAGGAACAGTCAAGAAGTCACTAATCCCGGAAGAGATTTCTTCTAGATCGCTGCACATAAAACGAAGGCGCCATGGGAGAGTCTCTCTTGCCTGCAACAGTTGTGGCGTGAAACCAGGTAAGCAGCCTTTTCCCACACGGAAACCAGCCGGGGTGCAGACATCCGTGACCTAGCTGTGACTTCTGTACCTCCAAGGGTCTGCCCGGGATAAAATCCTGCAGTGGGTGCCCCCTTTCATCCAGGAGCGATTTGTGTGATATCTTAATTCTTACACGTGGGCATAAATTGTGAGGCTTGGCCATGGAGTGCCGTATCATCTCGCTCCATAATCAACGTTTTGGTTTTTAACTGCCTACGTTGGGGCGATTGTCAGGAAAAGAACGGCAAAATCATAAAAGGAGTGCTAAGAAATGAGTAGCTCCGGGTCTGTGCTTGCCGCAGCAATGAGTCCAAAACAGGGAGGAGAGTGATTCTTGCACCAAGAATTAGCACAGAATCAGCACAGAGCACTGTCCAGTCCAGGCAGTTCCGAACCGGAACCATGCGGCTTTTACCTCTGCATTTCACAAAAGCACGAAATGGGCAGTGTGCTAGTATAAGATATTGGCGGAAGGAGTGTTTGTTACTTGAGAGTAAATAACTAAAACTAAGGTGGATTCTTCAGGAAGCTTTCTGCAGAAAAGGTTTCTTTCAAAGTAGTTTTCCTAGGATGCCTGTCTGCTAATTATCCTTGGAAAATGCAGCCCTCAGAGGCAGGTTCACTATGATTTAAAACCATCAAATACAAAATGATTTGGCATTTCTCTTCCAAAGCAGAAAATCCTACATGATCACTTCTCCTTTCTGTTAAGCGTCGTTTACATGAGATCTATGAGCTTATGGTAGAAGATACTCAAGCGTCCAAAAATACACCTTTGCCTTTTGAACTCCAAAATCTGGATGTAGTGGCAAAAGAGGTTTGACATTAGCTCTGACATTTCTCTTTCATGCTTTACCAGGGATGTGCTGGTCTGAGATGTTTGTAAGGCCCATTGCTACAGGGGTGGTAAGCATGTAACCGCAGTGCTACACAGGTGAAGTCATGTCTTCAAAAAAAGTCTATTAAAGTATGAAACTGTCAAACAATTAAAAAAATATTTAGCTCTCAAGGAGCATCCACATCTTGTGTATATTTTAAAAATATACTCTCTTAAAGCTAGAAGTACAAAAAAAAACTGGTACATAAAAATAAATCTAACCTGTGGGTTTAGGTCTCTATTGTAACAAACATAAACCCTTTGTGCTGTTTTATCTTAAATGTTCAAAGTGACTGTAATTTCTCGGTTATTTACCATGAATTATGTTACAATTGGAAAGGAAATTGGACTTATTTTTGGCAGACCTGTATCTCATGGCAAATCCTGTTTGTACTATGATGGGAAAGAAAAAATTTGCTAAATTCCAGAGCCTGGCCTTACGTGTGTTCCACATTTTCTTGCATTCAGTGGATCATGTCCTGTGTACATAGGCCAGCTAACAACTCCTCCACACTCTCTTTCCCATAACCAACGTGACACCTTAAAAGACAGATCTAAGAATGAAAATAAATCCTACTTCAACCTTGGCAAATTAGGAATGGGTTAGCCCGCTAAGGTCCTCCCTGGCTGTGGTCAGGGTCCGTCCAGACCAGCAGAAAATCACAGGATTCTTTCACATACCCTGACTCTCTCCCCTGCCCTTTTTAAGAGAGACGTTGCTGGGATAACCCAAGACAATTTCGGGAAGGTTCTGGGCTCAGGCGGACCTGAGTGCCGGGCATTGTTCCGCACCGTCTGGCTGGAAGGGTGTAGCGTGGGGTAAAATTAAGGCCGCCTCCTCCATTGTGCGGCACAGTTGGGCTGTTTCATCTCTAAGTCCTCTGGTAATTGAAGTCTACGCAGCATGTGGAATTGGGGTCTGGGCAGCTCCCCCTCAGTCCCAAAGCCCGGCCGGGTTCTGCTGTGCTGAGGATTTTGTTTTCAAGCAGAGAGAGTGAGGACGTAGACGTTGGAAATGGAAGACACACTGCTTGTTTTCAGGACAGAGAAACCACTCTGGTCTGACGGTCCTCCTTCATAGCAGATCCCCTCTTGTGCTCCACAACACCCCCCCAAGGGATGCAAGCTTTCTGATCCAACACCCCCCCCCCAATTTGCAGGCTGATTTGTCACACTGCCTTTTCTGTCCACCTGGGAATGTGGTGACTTCTCCCCCTTGTGAGCTCTAAGTCTAACACTCCATTCATTCAACAAATATCTCAGCCGGTGCCAGACCTCCTGAAAACGGAGAGCCTATGGTGAACGACGGGGGGCATGCTCTGTCCTCCACAAGAGAGGGGGGAGCAGACGGGCTTCCTTTGATGGACTCAACAGGGTCTAAGACAGGGTGCTTTTGGCTTTTAAAATAGCACAGACCTAGGCAAAGTGGGGTGTGTTGGTCACTCTGACATGTGTGCCAACTGCAGTCAGTTTGTCTTACAAGTTTTTGCACAAAGGAGAGTTCTCACGCATGCTTCATGTGCAATCTCTAGAAGCTTCCCTTTGGGGCGGGGCAAGGCCGTCATCACAGTGAGCTCAAGCTGCTGCTTCCTTTGCTAGCTGACTGGGGTGCTTCAGGCTTGAGGGGCCTGGAGCTTCTGCTGTCCTGTGACCCTCTCTAAGACACGCAGAATAAAACATCCATGCAAAATGTGTAGCCATTGAGGGGCGTCCGCAAGGTGAGCGGTGGAGATCAAGCTTCATTAGCTCCTGGGAGAAGTCAATTTTGTAGGGAAAAAAATGGCGATTTACAGTGAGAAGCCATCGTTCCCTGAATTCCTGAGGCCTCAGAGGCAGGCGGGGTCGTGTTGAGGTGCAAAGAGGTTAAGGAGCTTGTCTGAGGCTCTGACTGTCTCGTCAGATGCTCCTCCATGCCCAGCACGGTGGCAAGTGTCTGAGCTGCTCCTCAGAACCAAGTCAGCAGGTCCATCAGCTGACGACAGTCTCCATTGCCCTGGCGGTTAAAACCTTACGCAGCTTGACTTAAGTCAGACACTGTGGATCCCGAGGCACTGGATAGGAAGAAGTTCAGTGACAGGCTATGTGTGTGTGTGTGTGTGTGTGTGTGTGTGTGTGTGTGTGTGTGTGATGTGTACACAGGACGTGTATGTGTGATTGAATGTATCTGTGAAGGAGTGTGCGTCCACTTCAGTGTGCGTGCACGCGGGAGGTATATGATATGTGAAAGTACACACGTTTGCAGGGTGGGCGTGTGGCTAACCGGTGGGCTGTCCTGCCTGACCCGTACACTTTCCTAGCCAGCAGTGAGGGTTCTGGGTGCACCGGGATCACACCTGGCGCCCACACTTGCTCCCACCCATGGGAAGCACTGACTTCTCCCAGGTCCCTTGGTCAGTCCGGGGGAACCTGTTTTCTGGGTCTCACAGGCTTGGGTGGCTGGTCTGGGTCACCACCTGCTTTGAGGCTCCCTCGGCCCACAGCCCTCCATGTCTCCCACAGGGACAGGGTCAGCGTATTTACTTGATACCAAACCTGGAGCCGTGGCTCTGAGGCCTTCGGGGAGACCCTTGCTTTCTCTGCACCTCAGTTTCCCCATCTGGAAAGCGGAAGTGATAACGTGTCTCAGGGGGACATCGTGAGGCGTGAATACGCATGCCCTGCTTTAAACAGGGGACAGGCTGTTTGTCGTTGACCCTAGTTAACTGCATCCTCTGCCGAGCCGCCTATCTTGTGGGAAGTTACCAGAAAGCAGGTGAGCATCCAACGGTCACTTCCCTTCAGAATCAACGGTGAGGGGTTTTCCAAGGTGCCGTTCCCTGACCATCTATATCGGAGAGGACTCCGCGCCTTGGGTCTCTCTGTGGAACGCAAGTTCCGCCTAGCAATGGCCCATTAAGCAGCGCTTTTAGACCTTCCATCAATTGCTAATTAAAGTGGCATTAACCCTAATGGGCTGGAAAGCAGGGCTCTCTTTCCCACTGTGGTTTGCGCAGGCTGAGCCCTGACACACACATCCCAGTCCCGGGCCACTCAGCCTGAACCCAGGCAGGAGCCCACCCCGGGGAGGCAGGGAAGGGGAGGGATGTGAGGGGGGCAGGATGAGAAGTTCCCCAACTTCAGCGTGTGCCTCTGGATGGTTCCTGACAAAAACAATAGAAGCCAGCCAGAAGCTGGGGTACCAATCAGTCACAGGTGCCGATGATGGTTCACCTAATTACTTCATTATTTTTTGCCACTCAGAAGAACAGTTTGTGTTTACAATCCTGTATATGCTTCTATTACTACCACTTATTGTGACGACTCCGGCAATTCCGCCGCGTCTCGGAGGGCTGGGACAAGTAGAATCTTGTTTTTCTTGATTTCCCCAGAGGGGGGTGGGAGACGATGGTGAAAGGGGGAGGAGAGGAGGAGTTTGAGAAGGAAAAAAAAATAAAAAGCTCCCAGCCAGCCTCGACCCACAATTGCTCAAGGATGAGTGATAAATGATTGGCGATTTTTGAAACGCTGGAATGTTTTAAAACAAAACAAACAAACCCAGCCCAGCGAGCTCTGAGGTTCGCCTGCGAGGCGGTGGGAGGCCCTGATGGACCCTCCACGTGGGTCCACGTCCACCTGCATCGGAGAAACACCCAAACCTCAGCCCTGCGCGCAGACACAGCAAGTGGAGCTGGAGGCTGTCCCCTGGGACTCGTCCCCCTAATGAATACCAGCCCGCAAATTAACCAAGTGGGTTTGGAAAAACATGATGAATTTTAGTCACTCGGGCACTGGTGCATCTGCGAGAAGCCAGGCCCGGTGGTTTTCAGCTTGTTAAGATGTTGACTGTCTACAAATTACATTTTCCCTTTGAAAGGATGAGCATCTCTCTCTCTCTCTCTCTCTCTCTCTCTCTCTCTCTCTCTCTCTCTCTCTCTCTCTGGGCTTCTCGTTGCTGGGCGCTTGGTGGGCTGGCTCCTGCCAGGATAAAGGCTGCCTGTTGCTGGCTGACCTAATCGGTGCTACACTCCACTGTGGGGTCCCCTTGTGTCCCTTGAGCCTGTATTTTAAAAACCAACCTCAACCTCAGTTCCTTCTAGTGGCGATACCATCCGACAGACCTTGGATGCTGCACGGCCTTGTGCCGTCCTCATTATCTGTGAATACCTGAAGGAAGGAACGTTGAATGCTCTCTGGCCTCCCCGTCTACATCCCCCCTTCTTTCTGAAGAGCCTTCCAGACAGAACCTGGTTTATACAAGCTCAGCTCATTCACAAGGTCATGAGCCAAAAGCAAGAGAAAAAAAAAAAAAAAAGAAAGACCAAATGCTCCCGCTAGCTCCATTCACTGGGAAGAAAAGCAGCCAGCGCACCGGGCATGAGACACATTCCTACAACTCAGCGTGCAAAGGATGGAGGGAGGAGGGTCAGGAGGTCAAGGCCGGCTGGTCCACCTGACAAGACTCTCTCCCTCAGAGCAAACAACATCAAACAACCATATCACGGGATGCCAGAGGCCACATATCCTGAATCCCACCTCTGGCTGAAATCCCGTGTGTGAGATAGTTGTTTCAAAGCTCCAGCGTAGCCCAGAGACAGCAAGGAGCAAAGCCCCGGCGACTGACTTCCTGTGTACAAAGCAGCCCACAGAATTTGTTTTTGTGCTGCAATTACTTCTCTGTTTAGATGCATCTAATCATCCATCCACCCACCTATCCATCCATCCACTTATCCATCTGTCCACACAAGCATCCATCCATCCATCCTTTCACTCACCTGTCTATCCACACATGCATTCACCACCCATCCACCCACTCATCTTTCCGTCCATCTATCTATCCATTTACCCATCTATCCATCCATCCATTTACCCATCTATCCACCCTTACATTCATCACTCACCCATCTACCCATACATTCATGCATGCATGCATCCATCTATCCACTCACCCATCTATCAACCCATCCATCCATCCATCCATCCATCCATCCATCCATCCATCATCTATCCACTTACCCATCTATCTATACATACATACATCATCTATCCACTCACCCATCTATCCATCCATGGATTCAAGCATCCATCCATTCACTAACCCATCTGTCCACCCATGCATTCATCCATTCATTCATCCATCCATCCATCCATCTACTCACCTATCTATCCACTCACGGATTCAAGCATCCATCCATTTACTAACCCATCCATCCATCCCTCCATCCATCCACTCACCCATCTATCTGCCCATGCATTTAAACATCCATCCATTCACTCACCCACATATACATACATCCCTCCATCCATCCTCCATCCATCCACTCACCTTATCCACCCATCTATCCATCCATCCCTCCATCCCTCCATCCATCCACTCACCCATCTGTCCACCCATCTATCCCTCCATCCGTCCATCCCTCCATCCATCCACTCACCCATCTATCCACACATGCATTTAAGCATCCATGGATATTCACTAACCCACCCATCCATCCTTCCACCCACCCATACAATCAGTCATCCGTTCATTCACCAAGTAGTTGGAGGACCTGCTTATGCCCCCAGAAGGGCACAGTGTGTTTCGGAACCAGGGGTTCACAGGCCGTGACTTAATCTCACATGACTCTGCCTCTCCACCATCTGGCAAGAGGGCTCATCACTGAGAAGCATCTATTGTGCTGGTGCGTCCAGGGCCAACTATGAAGCAAATGGTTCACCGATGGATTCCCATCGTCCCCTGCAGCCCTCCATAAAGACAAAGGAACAAGCACCCAACGTCCCCCTCGCCGGCCGCTGCTTCCACCCTTCTGAGGCTTCCCCTGACGTGCGCATCTCCTTGCTAAAAATTAACATATTTAATGATTCAGGTCCATCCCGCTGCTCTGCCTTTTAATGAGATCTTCAGACTCTCATCAACCTGGTATTTCCCGGCCCAGACGCACCTTATTCCATCCACATGGGGACAATGCGCTGTGACCCCCTGACTGTGTTGATGTCTAATCTAATTGGCTTCACGTGGAGAAAGTGCCCTTGCCACCACCCATTAGCTAAGAAAAGTCCTTCCCCGCCACCGCCACAGGCACACAGCCCCTGCCAGCCTTTCCACTGGTTGCCGCTCCCCGGTAGGAAGCTGGGTGGGAGCAGGAACCCATGTCCCAGCAAGCTTTCCCACTCTGCGCTCCCGAGAAAGCCCCCTTCCTCCTCACCTCCCGGCGGATCTCCGAGTGAGGGAGTCACGGCTCACCGCGGGCGCCGGGGCTTTTCCACACAGGTTTTTCCACTTGCCTGCTTTCTCTGACATTTCAAGGGCAACCTGTTGCTTTGGGCCCTTTGATTTCAGGCCTGACACCGGTGGAAATCGCGCGTGGGCTGGTGTTCAGTTCCCCAGAGATGAAAGACTGGGAGGACAGGAAACAACTTTGCTGACATTCATAAATAAAAAGGGCCTTCATGTCCTCTTTTAAAAAAAATATAAACCCTCATCCTGGCGGAGCGTGCAAGCCTGTAACTTCAGCTTCTGAGGATACTGTGGCAGGAAGATCACAAGTTCAAATCCTACCTGAGCATCCGGAGGTGGTCAAGTGGCAGTCTGCACAGCTTAGTGAGATGGTCTCTCATAATAAATGAAAAATGCCCAGTGAGAGTTCAGAGGGTAAGAAGCATGTTTGTAAACCTTCCCACCTGGGTTCAGTCCTGGAAATCCACGTGGTGGGAGGAAAGTGAGCATGTGAGCACTTTCTCTCTCTCTAATAAATAAAATATTTTGAAGTAATAAAATAAATTTTAAAAACAGACTGAGGATGTACCTCTGTGTAGACCACCTGCTTCTGGCCCATATAGGGATCCCCAGAATGAATTAATGAATGAACAAATGGACAAATGATTGTGCTTGAACAATCTTTATAATAAAATAGCATCATGTATTTTATGCTTATCATAACTTTTTCCCTCTGACTTCTTAATTCTTTTTAAACCAGTTCTCTCTCTGTCTATCTCTGTCTCTCTCTCTCTCTCTCTCTTTCTCTCGTGCGCATGTTTTTTTCCCTCAGCCTCTCCTCCCCTGTCTCTGTCCGGGAAGTTTCATATCCCCTGAGAATCCTTGAGGACCCCCCCTTCTTGGAAAGTGTGTCTTCCCGTAGCGAATCTCACCCAGTGTGTTGAGGTGTCTGGAGTTAAGAGAATGACTATGATCCAGCAGGCTCCTGGCTGCGAATCACCCACTTAAAATAATGCAAGCAGAACCCAAGTGTTGCCCCACTGGGGTGCCTCGTGCCTGCTTCAGAAGGCCCGGGGTGCCCAGAGAGCTGGGACCTGCCTGCAGGGATGGGAGGAGTTAATTAAATTACCTTCTATTTAGTGCTAATTTGGTCCTGGGCATGTCGTGTGGCAGAGAACAAGCTTAGACTTGACTGGAAGCCCCGACCTGGGCACAGGCCTCATCTCTGGGGTATTTTTGTTGCTGGGTTAATTAAATTGACATCTTGGTTGCACTTAGTTCCAATATTATTTCAACAGGTGTCAGTTTGGGGGCCGGGGTCAGAGTGGTGCAAGTTAGAGACTGTGCCAGGCCAGAGGAAGGAAGCGGTGGACGGGACGTGGGTGAAGCCTGCAGGATGGGGGACGCCGGTGGGCTAAGATGCCAGTTTGGCACACTCGCTGTCTCTGAGACTAGCTTGAGGTGCAGACATCTTGTGTTGAGAGAAGAGGAGATTGGAGACTCTGCCTGTATTCTGCAAGAGAACACTTAGTTGCTAATTAAATTTGCATCATTAATGCAAACCTGAACTTTCAGAAAGTGGGTTGTGAGAAGTCGTAATTAGCGTGAAATGATATTTCCCAGAGATGTCCCGGCCCTGGTCCACGCGGACCTCACCATCGCAGTTCTCTAGGTAAGGAAGTGTTCCCATGGCTTGGACATAGGTGAGCGAGTGGGCTTAGACTCGGGCTCAAATGCTTTGGGCCATCCTTCCTTCTAAGTCCTGGAAAACACCTTTGCATCAACACTCAAGGGAGAAAGACTTTCGGGCTGTTTTTGGCATGTCTTAGACCGAGTTGGTTGCTCGTGTGCTATGACTCCACCCGCGCACTCTTACCCACTAAGCTAGTCACGTGCTCTCTCCGTGGTCAAGGCATGGCCCCCTGCATGGGAGGACACTAACCCCACCAGAGGGTCTCTGCACCAGCAACATGACGGCGTTCCTCTCGGAGGAACGGAGAGCCTCTGCTCCTTGGAAATTCAACATGAAATGGATTTGCTGTCTTCCACAGGCGGTTCCTCTTGAGCCTCACAAACCAGTGCCAGGCCTCTCGGGAAGTGCAAATAAAATCGTGATTCAGACTAGGCCAGAATGAACACAGAATAGAATGAGGTTCTTCCAAAGTCCGCCATGGCAATCGATCGTGGTGGAGAGAAGTCTAGAGCAATCGACAGAGACCCAGAAGAGACCACTGTACGGCGTGGGTCACGCCCACCATCGCAAGGTCAAGTGGCTTTTTGGGCTGGGCTCAGAGGCGTCCCAAGCCGTGCTGAGTGCTTGGCACATCTCTGTGGAGCTGGTGCCCTGGCTCAGGAGGCTCGTGCCCTACCACCCTTCTCAGTACCAGCCGAGCAAGGACCGCAAGCCCAAAGCGGCTGGCAACGTGCCACAGCCAGGGGAGGCCACGATGAGAATGACTGTCCCGCACCCACTCACCCTCCCACGGCCGTCTGGGCAATCAGGGTTACTGATGAGAAAGTGATTACTACGAACACCTGGCTTCGCTGTAGCTTTTCAAACCTGCCACGGACACTTTGAACGCCCAGAATCACGTGTTGGGCAGAGGATGGAAAACAACTGAACACGGATCTATTTATCAAAGCAAGACAAGGCAGCGGGGGTGGGTGGGAGTCAGAACATGGTCTCTAACATTTGGAAGAGCTAAACTGGGGCCCAGGTTTTCCAAAACAAAATGCCAGTATATTACAAAGACTGAAGGGTGACAGGTGGCCCCATTAGGGAGGAATTTGCGAAGGTTCATTTCTGATAATTACTCAGAGACTGAAATGCAATAATCGCATTTATCCCATCAGCGAGAGTTGTCACGGTCTCCTTGGGAGAAGAATGAACCTCCGCCCTTTGGAAAACTCAACGTGCGCTTATCATTTCCACGTACTGCTTGGTATGGTTTCCACATGTTAATTGTTCGATAAGTTACTTCCTGCACCAAGATGCTTTTCCCTCCTGAGCATCAAGGTGGGTGTCAGGTCTCTGAACGCTGCTGTGTGCAAATCAAAGCTTGCAGTTGCTTCCCGGGCCGAGGGTAAAATAACGCAGATCAAATAAATCTTGGTTGCAAACAGGCCCATCGCAGAGGGCCTCGAGAAAAATCTTGAAGCAATAATACATGTTTTCTGCCTAACAAATGGTGCCCACAGCTAATGCTTTTGGCATGAACAGCAGCTTACATGTAACATGTAAATGACTTTCAAATATAATTGACACGTTGGCACTACCAACATTGCAAGCATCTAAACTTTCTCTGCACACAGGTGACAGGTTAGGGTTCCATTCACAAAGATCTAGGACTCAAATCTTTGTACATAATGTTTTCTGGCATATCAGACATGTTTGTGTGTGACTTTAATTTCCGTGATTTGATATTCCAGTGCACACTGGTGTCCCAACCCTGTTTATAATCAGTGAGTGAGGGAGCGAGGGAGAGAACGCTAAGCCTTTCACGGAAACTAGTGTCCACCTTTCCCTAGGTCTCCCTCCACCACGGCCTTCTCGAATCATCTGAAGACACGGGCAGCAGCAGAATGTGGCTTCAAGGAACACTATTTGAAAAGTACTTAATGATACTCCCTGAAGTTACTTGGCCAAATATGACTGAATCTTTATAACCCAGTGAGAAAACAAAATTATTTACTCATTCAGTATTTATTAGCTTGGAAACGGGAACACAGTGCCTGGCACATGATGTTTGCTTTGTTCCCCGCACCTGCCTTGTTAGCTCCCTCCCAAGATTTGAGGACGAGACATCACAGTCCTGAGTCGATGTTGACTCTTTGTAGCACAATTCTTTGTGTTTTAAGGAACAATTAATTCTGAGAATTGATGTTGGTACACCACGCATTTTAAATGATTTATGAGATAATGTTCCGCTCAACACAGGTTTCTCTGAGAGTGGCCTCCATTGCCTTCCTACTCTGAGATGCGAAGGAGACCCGAGGGCATTCAGACATGGGTTGGACAGTCCAGACCACCCTGTTCTATCAGGGCCCAGAGCTGCATGCGGACAGGACAGCTATGGGATGGAGTTGGGGCACCAGTGGACACTGAGAGCTGGCTATGGGAGCGCCTGTGGGCAGAGGTTCCGGCATGACCCGTGGAAGGGAGTGTCCACCTGTCCCACCTGCCACCTTCCCACCCTCCTAGGGCTTCAGTGGAGGTAGAGGTAGGCTTGGAGCTGCCACCTCATTTATGAAGTAAGATCTTTCTCGGCCTTTATCAATCACCACAAATCTTAGGAATGGTAATGGGGACCAGAGGGGGACAACGAAAGGGACGACCAGTGCAGAGAACCCTCTATGTGCAGGATCCACGCTCCGGCCTTTATAATGATGTTGCTGCTAAACCACAGGACGCTGAAGGACGCAGTTAAGTTAATGCACCTGTGTTCAGGATGAAACAGGTTGAAGGAGGTTGAGATGCCCCGTGGGCCATTGCTGGAAAGGAGCCGTGTGGGACCCTCTCCTAGCACAGAGCCATCCCCCTACCGTGCCATGAGGATGGTCTAGAGATACTCCCAGTTGGTCCCCCTCTCCCTTCCCACCCTCAGACAAACACAACCACAGCTGAAAGAGGGTTGATGGAATACGAGGAGAGTGTCCATTGTGCCCCCCTCCCCAAGGTTCTGGTCCACGGCTCCAAAGGGGTTTGCCTGAAGTACAATGTTAGCCATAACTCTGTGAGTTTGTTGAGCAAGCACACAATTCAGAGCAGATCCTCTTGACTTCCCATAACTGGATTGCCAGCAACCCCTCCCCCCATCCCCCCATCCTTCCTCTCTAGAACATGGAGCTTCCTTGAATTACTAAGGTACGTATTAGCTCCCTGCTGGTGAACTGATCTCTGGATAGCAATAGGATGCACTCCCCCAAACAGTCTCCCGCCACCACACACACACACACACACACACACATACACACACACACACACACACTGGCGGACTAGATGAACCAGGACGGGTATGAAGTTCACTCTGCGTTTACTGAAGAAAACCTGGATCACACGCAGGCACTTCTGTAGTTCTCGCTGGGATCCTTCCTGTCCCCAGATGCTGAAATATCCTTGTGCATCTTTCACACAGATTCCAGAACATTCTGCACCCACTGGAACAAAGCAGGCCGGTGGCATCCTTAGGGCATCAGGACACGGCCAGAGCATGCCGAGTTTCAGACCTGCCCGGCAGGGAAGGAGAGCAGTATGAGGGCAGAGCAGCTGTTTGGAGCGTGGGAAGAAGGAAGGTTTTCTCCAGGGACCCAGGGGAGCCCACGGGCCAGGGACTCTCGTGGAGGGACGCTCCGTAATTTACCACTTATCTCCCAACTGTCTGCGGCAGCTTGAAGTCATTAGCCGGGCAGGCTGGGGCAGGGGCGGGGGAACTTCCAAGGTGCCTGGCACCGGAAGCCCGAAAAGAGCAAGTATGGGCCTGGGCCGGTCCTAAATCTCTGGAAGAAAATCACTAGGGCAGAAGGAGTCAGGGCCCGAGCCGCCATTCCCCCTTCCCACCTCCCGGGAGCAACATGTGCCCTTAAAAAGAAAATGGTCCTGATAAAATCACATTCATTTACTGCAGTGTCTTCTCTATGGTTGCCAAAGAAAGGCCTTTATCGTGCCCTGAATTAGATCTGTGATTTTTTTTTGAATGACATGTATAATAATTAGACTATAAAGATGTGCAGTTAATCCATTTAAAGGTGTAAAGAAGTCCATTTAATGAACATTATAGTCACATTAGACTTGGAAACATCCAACTCTTTTGTTGAATAAAAAGAAGTTCAATGAGATTAACTTGTCCGAGTTGGTTTGAAAGAATAATCAAACATGTCTTCCACTGATAGTGTACTTCGCCTTCTTGGATGGGTCTTGAATACCAATGTCTTCCGGCCCTGGAGGGTGTGAATGGTGTCGCTGGACCTCCCGGCCCACTTACATAATTACAAATTAAAAAGGGTCACTCCTGCTTTCTATACTCACCATAAAGTGATAAGACGCTGAACCGCTCGAACGGGTAATTATGAGAGAAACTGTTAATCTTCCGGCTTGGTGCTCTCTCTGGCCACATTAACTAGCGTCCTGCACAGATAGAGTTTGCTGCTCATTACAGAGAGATTGCTACCGGGACCTACTGTGGAATCCCGTCAGATTTGGGCCACAAGTAGGGCCAAGAGATTCTGTTTTCAAACCTGCTATGGCGTGTCTAGAGGACTGTTCCCTTTCCCCCGGGTGACTGTGGATCTGATCCCAGCGCAGGGACCCATCTGCTCAGACTCAGAGGGGGCAGAATCTAGGTCGCAGCTAGCTCACTCCTGGTGCTACATAAGAAAAAGGAAGGAAGGGATGGAGGGAGGGAGGGGAAGAAGAAAGAAAAAGAAAGAGAAAGAAAGAGAGAAAGAAAGAGAAAGAAAAAGAGAGAGAATGAAATAAAAAGAGAGAACTAAAGAAAGAATGAAAGAAAGAGAAAGAATGAAAGAAAGAGATGAAAGAGAGAACTAAAGAAAGAATGAAAGAAAGAGAGAGAAAGAAAGAAAGAGAGGGGGGAAGGAAGGAAGGAAGGAAGGAAGGAAGGAAGGAAGGAAGGAAGGAAGGAAGGAAGGAAGGAAAAGGAAGAAAAAATGAAGGATGAAAGAAAAAAGAAACAAAGAAGGTAGAGAAAGGGAAGAAAAGATGAAGGGTAGAAGAAAAAAGAAAGAAACAGAAAGAAAAAAGAGACAAAGAAGGAGGCAAATAAGGAAAAAGAGAGACCACTGTGGAGCTGCAGTCCACCTCTTCTCCCTCAGAAACCTGGGGCGGCTCCCAGTGCGGCTCTGGCATCTTGACTTGACACGCGCGGCTTATCTCTGCCTGTGAAGAACAGGAAGGAAGCGAGCAGTCCTAAGATATCTAACCTTCTGCACGAGGCCTTAGGAGGTGAGATTTCCTTTTGCGAACCGATAAAAATAAATGAGTGAATGAAAACGAGCAAACAAAATCAGACGGAAAGAAAGCTTCAACGGCAAAGAAGGCTAAGACTCACCTGAGGGCCTTGAAATGTAATGTGTCCAAGTTTGCCCCATCCGGTCTCTTCTCATCCCGGGACAGACATGGGTTCAGGTCTCCTCAGCCAAACTGCTCACCAGACCGTCTGGCAGCAGTAGGAAGCTGGTGAGGCCAAGAGGCGAGCACACCCTGGCTAATGTAGAGTGATGTCTTGCACAACTTCACTGGGTGTTGCGGGGACTCGACTTTAATCCAGGCACCTTTGCAGAAGTGCAAAAGAAAATTCCAGCTCAAAGAAAATATGCAAAGAAATAAACACACAACCCCTGGGGAAGAGCCAGTCGGACACATGGCTGTGTCCGACCACCCAACACACAACTACAGTCTCCCCGTTCGCTTTTGTCTAGTTCATTTGTCATCCTTAGAGAACGTCCCAGAAACCGAGAGAACTAGAAGTTCCAAAAGCTCTGAACATTCAGCCTTCAAAAAGGAACTTTGGCACTGGGACCATGTCCCGGCCTTCATTCAGGGCCGTTAGTGAGGGGATAGAAGGACATGTAATTTACTGCTGTGACTTTTTTTCTTTTTGAGATTTTTTTTCCCACCCTATGCTTAGGATGTGTCAATCGTGTACCAGGTAAGACAAAGGGCAAAATGTTCAGTACACACATGAACTAAAGGGTGAAGACAGAGAAAAGGTCTGAGATTAAAATACATGTCCTTTACCTCCTGCCCACATTGGGTTCCAAAGAAACTACTACAGAGACCGAGGTGGCCCCTGTATCTTCGTCATAGCTAAAGGTTGCTAATAACACACACGTTTGAAGCTATTCAAATCATTGCTTTAACAATCTGAGATTTAAAATTATACTCTTTTAAAGACTATCTACAAGATCTTAAAAAAAAAAAAAAGATGTGCACTGTAGACTGAATTCATATGCAGAAAAAAAAGTATCAGAAAGGTTTTTTTTTATCTCAGACAGCTCCAAGCACCGGGCCTTCTCCCCCCTTCACAGAAAGAATCATTTAAATGTGAATACATTTTTGGGTTAGGTTATTAGATTTTGTTCAGATTGCACAAATAATTATCATACTTCAGATGAGAAACTGCTCAAGAAGTTTCTGGATGGGATTAAAAAAAATCAGTTGAAAAGGAAGCAAAGACAGAGGAGAGGAAGGGGGTGTGGGGAGAGGTTGCCCCAAACCTACCCAAAGACAACCATCCCACTGTAGAAATAGTGTCTGAGATTTGCTTCAAGATGCTGTTTTTTTTTCTGTAAGACAGAGAAAAGTTATTATCTCAAAAGGAACCCAGCAGTACCCAGAAATCACTATCATGGCCCCAGTGAACTAATAACTTTATTCTCAACCCTGAGCGCATTTATCCACCCCCTAATTCCTCACCTAATTAGAGGGGAAAGCTGAGCTGTCCTGGGCAGGGAGTAGGGATTAGGGTTAAGAAAACACTTGTATTTGGGCCCCCCCCCACCTCCCCTGGTCAGTGTGAAAGATTCTCAAAGAATCTCCCAGCCTAGCTAATCCATGACCCACAGCAGGGTGGAAGTGTTAACAATTTAGTTTAAAACTCACACTCTCAGACAAATGCATCAAAAACGGCTTTTCTCCTTTGATTCGTAGGTATTAGTTGTTTTTCCAAGCCCCATTAAGGACTCTTCATCCAGTCCAGCCAGGGGCATTAAGCTTTAGCAAGTTAAAGTTGTTCCCAGCTCTGTGTTATTCAAAGGCAATTTACACTAATTATTCGAGTCCACAGCATTACCCATATTAGCGGAATGAACCATCTCAGCAGGTAAAAGTACTTTTGAAATGTTAATTTATTACTAAGGTACAAAAAAAGTCCCTGAAAGAAAGAAAAGGGGGGAAGGAAGAGTCGTTTTAAAGGATGGGACCAAGATCCATGTTTTTCACTTGTATCAGTGCTTTCTAGGTTGTCTTTTTAAAAGCGTGGTTATCAGGCTAATGATGGCCCGTTCTCCAGCCTGACCGGGTGTGTTTCTTCATCCAGCTGGTTCTTCAGCCCCCCCCCCACACTGGGTTCCATCCTGCTGGGGGCTCCCCTGCTACTGGGGAACCCTTTGCTTCGCCTTCTAGGCTCTGTCGGCCCCTCTCTGTTCCCAGGCACTGGGGAAGAGCAAGGGGAAGAGGGAAGGAAGAATTAGACCCTCAGGCGCGGCAGGAGAGAGGGCTCCTCTCCCAGCAAAGGATCCCGCGGCCGGGCTCTGGCCTTTACAGGAAGTGCCAACAGCGACCCCTCCTGGCGACCCGGACAGAGTGCAGAGGGCAGGTGAAGACTTCCCTTCCCGCCTTCTTCCCAAATGTGGAGTAGCAGGTTCTATCCTCCAGGGCTCAAAAGGTAATAGAGATTGGGGGAGGGGAAAGCAGGTCTCTCTCCCAGTGGGGAGGGAGACCCTGGCTGCTCTCGTGCCCTGCAGTGAGTTCTAGAAACGCTTGTTGTATTTCTTACCCTTTTGATCAGAACGTGACGGTAGCTCTACCTTCAGTCCTAATCCCAAGCAGGGGCTATGCGCTGCAGTTGATGAGCTTCGGGACGCCTGAGGGCTTTCCTAAGTCCTTCCCGTCTGCCTGAAGAAGGCATTCCTCCTCCTGCTTTGGCTGCCCTCCAAGAGTTCTGACCTAGTTAGGCCAGAAGCAGGTGATGTGCAAAGCCGACGCAACCCGTAGGCCAGCAGACCGGTCTGTTTCATCCAAATGGCCTTCGCCCATCCTGGAATCTGGGCCTGAATCCCAGAACAGCTCTTTCCCAACCAATTCCCTTGTGATCGCTAAGAGGGGTCACTATAGATTCTAGAACACAACCAGACATACAATAAAAGCACCCATAGATCAATTTAACATATAGATCCATTACCACACAATAACCAGAATGAATTCTATTATAACTAAAAGACTGTATAGGTTGTAATAAAGCCAGAAGCAAATTAGAATTTCCAATTGTCTCCTAATCCCTTCCGTAAGTTCTTTATGAATTTCCACAACAAACATGCACACATGTGCACAAACATGCACTTGTACACATGTGCATATACGCATATGTCTTACCTTATCTACTACCTATGCAGAGTGATTAGGAGCTGAGCAGATGCCTGAAAGATACACCGTGAATCAACTATTGGTAAAAACTGAGAGCGCCATCTCTCTCTCACAACTCTGTCCTACACTGGAATTTGCAGTGAGGTCACTGAAAAGAGCATATGCCTTAGGATTCTAGAAAATGCTAGTGGAATAGGACTGCCTCGTGCTGCAACAGTCTCTCTCTCTCTCTCTCTCTCTCTCACACACACACACCAAATACTGTTAGTGAATAACTTCTCTGTGTAGGTGTCAACATGCAGTATTTATAGTCACAATGGGAACAGGCATTTCCACCTAGCATTAAAATGTGACTTGCTGGGCAACAGCAGGAGAGAAAGGAGAGAGAGAGAGAGAGAGAGAACACTAAAGTGATTGAACAACTAACTGTACTTTTGGTGGAAACCAAATACGTCCTGGTCAGTGTTTGTTCTCACCAGGGACAAAAATGCTTTTTGAATCACACTGTGCACATTTATCTGGTGCTACTTGAAGAAGATGCTAAAAATCTGATGTATTGAGAAATGGTGCTGTCTAGATGAGCCCTCTGTTCTTTTCGTTAGTTAGTTTGTTTTTAGCAGTGTTTTTCTAATTGTAGAGAGTGTGGGTGGTATATACGTTAGAAGACAGGGTCTAAGGAGACATTGAAAATACTTAGGAAACAAATTGCTTCCTGTAGGGGTTGGAGAGATGGCTCAGGGGTTGTGACTCTGTCTCACAAGCAGAAGGTTCTGAGTTCGGATCCCAGGTCCCACGTTAAAAAAAAAAAAAAAACAAATTGCTTCCTGTAGTCGCGTGACACACCTGTATCTGTAATAAGGTCTATGACATCACAAACCAGTTGGTGTGATCAGGTAGCCTACAGACTCGTAAAGTCCTGGCCCAACTTAATTACATCTGTAGGAGTCAAAACAAACAATTCCAAGGTTCAAGGTATCCCCTAGTTAATCTGGCTACCCTCTCCCCACTGCCACCATCTAGTTTAAATTAATGAGGGCTGACTAATGAAAGCCAAGAACAGTCTTTACTCCGACGAGACACTCCCAACATCTGGAACGATGCTGGAAAACAATCTCCACAGCATCTGCGGGGAAGCTGGTGGGCGTGGCGGCCTGGTCAAGGTGAGTTGTTAGAAGGGGTTGGAGGTAACAAAGGACTGAGACTTTTTTTCTTATTTCAAAAAACATAAAGAAGGCCGGGGAGAGGCTCAATGGTTAAAGCACTTGCCAGACGAGCAAAAGGACCTGAGTTCGGATCTCCAGATCCCATGTAAAAATACTGGGTGGGTGTGGAGCCCACTTGTCATTCTAGCCCAGGAATGAGGAGCCTGGGAACCCCCAGAGCAAGCCAGCTAATCGGACCAGACCTATAGGCAAACTTTGAGTTGAAGGAGAGAGAGTCCCTGCCTCCAAAAAAGAAGGCGGAAGAGTGATGGACGATGATTCCCTATATCAGTCTTGGGGTTTGACACACATGTTGCATCCAGCTTGTTCCCTTACATGTACATGTTCCCATACACATGCAGACATGCATACACATATGTTCCTCCACATACATACATATGAAAATGGGGAAAGGGAATGAAGAAGCAGTACTTTGGGCCTGGCAAGATGGCTTAGCAGGTAAAGGTACGTGACACTGCGCCCGAAGACCTGAGTTCAGTCCCTGGAACCCACATGGTCGGAGAAAACCAGCCTCCCTAATGTCCCCTCTGGCCTTCACATGTGCGCATGCATGCACACACACATGATCAATAAATGAAAAAAAAAAAAAAGCTTTTTTTTTTCCTTATCCTGAAATCTCTACAGAATCTTTCATTATCTTTGGCCCTTTGTAAAAAACTTTGCATATGTAGGAATTTCAGTCCATGTACACAAGTGTGGTATTTCATTGATAAAAATGATAGAAAGTAGGTGTTTTATAGGCGCAGGGTGTGCATGTGTACCTTTAATGGTAGCTCTGCAGGGCACCGTGTAGATTTCCTATTGAGCTGCTTAGACTGTCTTGAAGTTTCCTCAAGAGAGACAGCACAGTCCAGTGGAAAGGCAGACAGCTTGGGGGCTGGAAGCTCCCTCCAGGCCCAGCTTTACACTGAGCCCCTCAGGACACTACAAGCAAGTTGATTAATCCATCCGCTTTCTCACAGGGAAATAAAAATTTCTCTAGCTTGCTCCTCCTTTGGATTCTTTCAGCTCTAAAATTGTTCCCACTCTCCACAGAAGCAGCATTCGCTGTGGCCCTCAGAGGAAAGCTGCGAAAGAAACAAGTGTTTCCCAAAGGAGGGAATTTTCTATTTTATTTTTGTTTATGTTGTGTGTGTGTGTAATGTGTGTACGTGTGAGCGTGTACACATGGAGGCCAGAGATCAACTCTGAACATCTTCGTCTATCTCTCTCTACCTATTTTTGAAAAAGGGTGTCTCACTGAACACAGAACTTCCCACTGTCACTAAGCTGGATGGCCAGTGAGACTCTGGGATCTAAACTGTACACACAAGCACACACACACACACACTCACACACATACTCACACTCACACTCACACTCACATACACACACACCAGTGCTGGGGCCGCAGTCGTATACCACATGGCTAGCCTTTATATGGGTTATGGAAATCTGAACTCAAATGTCCATACTTGTATAGTGAGCACTTTGCCCACTGACAGCCCTACCTAGGATGTTTTACTATTTGAATTGAACACGGTTTTGTACATGTGCATATACACAGGCCATAAGATTGTACGCTGTGTAAGACTCAGAAGTCAAGTCTTTTTCCCAGCTGGATAAAATGTGGCTCTATAGCATGCAGACCACGTTGCATGTGTACATTTCTGCACGAGGCTGAATGCTCTCTCCAGCCCTTTATTTTAATTAATACAAGTCCGGCAGAATCAGAAGGTGGAGAAAGAAAGACAGGAATTGAAGAAAGAAAACGAGACGTTAGTGTGAATGCCTCTCACACTGTGAGTATCTATTCATCTGCATAATATTAATGATTCCAAATATGCAAACAGATGTTTCTCTCATTAACTCGTATATGCAAATACTACTGGTAGCAGTGGTAATGTTGTCTCGGGGTTGAGAGATCATTGAGGGTAATTAAAGGTTAATCCAGTTTTCAGTTCACAGACTATGCAATGGCAGTGGTTGTGAGGAAAAATTGTCACTTAACCTTCTATTCATTACCAATGGCGCATGGATTTCCTGCTAAAATAACATAAACGTATATGTGCGAATCATTACCCACCCTTGGTTAATCACCAGCAACCAGCAACATGAATCTGTCCACTGAGCAAATTTAGGGCTGCTATGCAGAACACCATGAGGAAAAAGAAGACGTTGATTCCTTGAAAGTGTTTAAAGTCCATGTAGAGTCCTGGCTCTGATTGCTAATATAAAATCTGCAATGAGAAGAGGAAAATTCTGAATCACGGTCATGCATGTAAGATATGAGAGGCTTCCATGTGTTGATCAGGGATACACTGTTTAGTTACTGCTGGGTGAACTGAAAATGTGAACGGTTTGGAACCTTTTGGATGTTAAACTTTAATTCACCAGCGGGATCATGCACTTCCAAATATAAGGGAGGAAATTTAAGGGGAAAAAAAAAATCCAGCCAGGAAGGTAAAAGAAGTTTGAAACTGGCAGATCTGCAGGAAAACATGCAACACAGATCAGTAGTAACTGTGTTTGCAAGAAGACTTGGGGGAGAAACCGGCTCCTGCCTCTGCAGAATAGGAAAGAGGATTTGCCTCCTGATCAATAGTTACAAAGGGCTTCCCTTTGGTGGAGTGGGAGTGGGGTTCTTAAAGGGTAATCTCTTCTCTCCCCTTCTCTTCTTTAGCCCTTGATTCTACAACAAATGCCAGCTATTCACCAAGCATAAAGACGCACATGCAAAGCCAAACTACAGAGCACCTGAGTTCTCCGTGCTCCTGCAGATGAAAGCAAGCCTTCTGCCCCCGGCGTCCACAGATGCCCATCAAGTGAAATCAAGGCTTCAGGGCCCAGCCCAATGCCTCCCTCATTATGTGTCGAGAGCATCTAGCTAAACCCGAATTTAATTTTAGTTCTCTGCCACCGGTAAACGCAAGGCTTCCTTTGTGATCTCACTTCTCCACTCGGCCTAAATCACATCTCGAAAAGAAAACTAAAGGTCTTTTCTTCCCTCCTGTGTCTGAGGCAAGTGCTAGCTTCCGAGAGTAAAACAGTGCCTTGAGAAACAGTATTATTTCTCAAGAAAATGGACGCCGTTTCCCTGGCCTAAAGCCTCTCTCTCTCTCATAGAATGTGAACCACACTTACTCACTGACCATTCAGTGAGAAGTCAGACAATCCCATGTGGTTTCAAAGCGAGAAAGCCGTCTTGCGAGTCAACCTCAGACTTTGTTTGTTTGTTCACACAGCACCAAACAAGTTAATTTCTTTTTAATCTCTCCCACATTCTTTCCTGTCTTTGGTCAACTAATAGTTCATCTCCAGCCAGACATACACCCTCAAAACTTAAAGAGAATAAGCACTTCCATTTCTACCTCTAAGAACAGAAGGGACATCCCTGTATCCTCTTTCTAGTTCTCTCTCTCTCTCTCTCTCTCTCTCTCTCTCTCTCTCTCTCTCTCTCTCTCTCTCTCTCTTCTCTCTCTCTGCAGGAAGGGAAGGGCGCTCTCCAGCTCTTGAGAGGGCTAGGGATAGTCAAGGTACTGCCTGAGTTATTAGCACTTAATAAATGCATTCTCCCCAGGGTACCTGTTAAAGATCTGATCGCCTGCCCTCTCTAGGCTAATTCTGGATAGCATTTGGAGATCTCCAGCCCTACTCTCTGGAGGCTCTTTGGAAATAACACAGCCCTGCGCTTCTCCATTTGTGAAGTAATTGAGAGGTAATGGTGGTTATTATGTATTAGAAAGAAGTCAAATTCCCCTAGCACCGAGCAGCCCCCATTAGTAGTAGATAGACCACTCAGAACAGAATAGAGGTGGTGTCGAGACTAGATTTGGGGAGTTAGACTTGAACATTTCAACCAGGCTGATTTATTTTACCCAAATACAATAGACGCCTGTCCCCTGCTCCCCGGAGAATGGAAGCTGTCAGCGTTGGGTGATTCCTGACCCCTTTCCCCAGGGCCCTGAAACACAAGAGTTGTTTACGACTCACTTAGACCATGTCTTGACATTAAGCTCTTTCTGGTTCTTGCTCACTGGCTGCCTCAGGTTAGTTCTGGCACGAGGAAATGTGATAAAAAACCCACCCAGGCAGGATGATGAAGACAAACCGTCAACTAAACTCACCCAAAGGAGGCGCGTAGCTGCGAGATCATAGGTGCTACAAGAGACTGTGCACATAGGGTCCGTTCCACTGGGTTTCGATATCTTCTAGAAGACAGTTTGTGATCCTTCTGACCCCGCAGAGACCAGTGAACCAGATCATAAACGCACCCATGCAGTGCTGGGCGCCAGAACCGCACAGGTTACAATGACAGCGAGGGTCGAAACACAGAATGTCAGCTTGGGACAGCAGCATGAATTCCAGGCCTTGGGTAAGAGATGCACGGAGAGCCTGTCTCCAGAAGTTTCTGAGTTACCTGCCGCTTCATCACCTTAGAACAGGGGTATTTTCTGTCCACTTTCGAGCAGATTACCTCATCCGATTTTAGGGATGCGGCCCCCAAATATCTTTGAAAATAATTTCCTGGGGCTGGAGAGGTGGCTCAGGGGTTAAGCCTCCGCCTTGCAGGCGGAAGGTCCTGAGTTCGGATCCCAGATCCCACGTACAGACGCCGGGTAGAAGCGGGGGCGGCTTGCGCTTCTGGTCCTGGTAGGGCGGAGCCTGTGAATCCCGGGGCAGAAGGAGGTGGAGGCGTCCATGGTGGTTCCCGAATTCGTCTGTGGTTCTACACACACACACACACACACACACACACACGCACACACACACACACACACAGACACACACATACATATGCACACATGCACAGTTGAATAAATAATAATAAAAAAATTTTTAAAAGATAACATTAAAAAAAAAAAGAAAATAATTTCCTGCAGTGCTGTACTGACATGGAGTTAGAGAGATGCGAGACGAAATTGCCCTAGAGCTATGACATCATCCACCAAACAGATGTCCTCTGGGGCTCCCTGCACATGCGGGTTACCACCCCTTGCTGGGCTGCCTGGGTACATCGCCTCTCCGAGCCGCAGTGTCTGTGTCTGCAGAATGGCAGGTCCCTACGGGAAATGAATGGCTAGTGTGGAGATGAACCCGCAACTCATTCTGACAGCATTCTGTCAGCTGTCCGACTCCACCAGATCTAGAGGGGCTGAGGGGCGCTAGGTGAGTGGGGCTTCATCCCAGATCCAGCCTTAGTAATCGGGCCACTGTAGCCATGTCAGCACCACTATTCTTAACCCTAATCATTTGTTAATTTAACTCATTAGGGGCTCTTAGCACTTGAAAGGGTGTTTAAAAAACACAAACCAACAATTAGTCTTTAGGGACCAAAGAATAAATGGAAGCATAATATATCACTTTCCCTGGCTCTACAAACACCATTCGATGTGCTAATGGCCCCTAGTGAAGGCAGTAATTTCCAGTTACAGCAAGCCGACTGTCCAAATGCAATCTCCACGCACGGCCACAATCTGCCCGTCCCTGTGAGTCAGCCAGGAAATAAGCATCGATCCAATAGCCTTCCCATACAAATAACATAAAATTGAAGTCATTTGCGTAATGTGAGTTGCGCTATCAAGACACGGGCCTCTTGTGAAGCAGAGAAGCTAGAAAGCTCGAGTCCACAAGCCCTGTGACCTCAGAATCTGACGTCAGCCCTGGCGGGATGTACATGCGGCAACCCATGTCTGTCTGAAAGAGGAGAAACGTGCTTTACCATGGAAACCTGGAGAAACGCCGAGATAAGGAACCTGCTGGTTTTGATGACGCAACCTTTCAGACAGGGGGTCGGCCTGGATCCCTGCCAAGGAGACATGCGGCCTCAAAGGACAGACCCAGAGAAAGACGGGGGCAAAGTCTGTCCGCACCGTCGGTTTAAATCGTGACATAATGTGAGGTTTGTCATTCCCGCCTCTCTCCTTTGGTCACTCACAATGTGCAGTCGTCACCGCTACTCGTCTCTAGAAATTTCATCACCCCAAAAAGAAAGTCTTCATTAAGTACTTCCTCTCTCTCCCAGCCCTGGGAAACCTCCAGTCTCCTTTCTGTTTCGGTGAGTTTCCTGTTCTAGGTACATCCTATGAATGGAGTCTCACAACCAGCATATATATACCTTTGGCGTCTGTTCTGTCACCTGCTGTAACTTTTCAAAGGCTGATGAACTTTGAAATGCGTGTATCCATCCCTCTATGAGGTCAAGCATGGCGTTCTTTAAGCCGTGCATTCCAATCAGGCAGCTCATAGCATTGCTCACACGCACAGGACACTGGGATCTCCCATAATCCTTACCTGATAAGGATGTTCCTACCTCCACTGTGCAGGTGGAGGGTCGCAAATTCACGAGTCAGGTGACTTGCGCAACGGCACACGGGTGACTAAGGAAACAGACCCTGGACTGTCGTCTTGCCTTTCCCTGTCATGTCTGGTATTTACACAGCCTAAGAGGCGCGAAGCCTTGGCCAAAAGTAGCTGAGTAAGGGGATCCCAATGTATGCTGAGGTTTGCAAAAAGGGGTGTCACACAGAAGTGGGAACACTTCACGATCTTGAAAGCCCCTTTCCAGCTGGTGACCACAGCCAGCTGGGAACTCAATGAGGGGCACAGATGCCAGGGGCCTGGTCCCTGAAACTACTCTGGCCTCCCAATGAACAAGGCACTTGTCTGGATGCTGTGATCCTGGCCAGGCATGGGGGCACACCTGCCTGGCTGCCCGGGACCCCTCTCTCCCCCGCTCCGAGTCAAATGATGTCATGTCCAGGGACTCTCTGAAGTCTACACCTGGCTGAGATTTTAATATCTTGGCCCTGGAAAATTTTTTGGGTTTGCTAAATATTCCTTCCGCTTCCTCTGCCATGTTGCACAAATACAAACACTCAGATGCAAAGGGCAGACAGGGAGGCTCAAGAATATATGACTTGAAGAAAGACGCGAAGCCCTAACGGTGCACATGGGGGGGGGGGAGATCTGAGGAGTATGTGCAGGGACTAAGGTGGGACTCAGCAGGACTCCTGGGTACTGAAGGAGCGATGCTTGGATCACGCGAAGCTGAACTAAAAAGATCTGTAAATACCTTCATTTTCCTGTGATGATCCTGGACATGTCTGTAGAGGATCGCATCTCCCACCAGAACCTGACATTCACCTGTATGGGGTGTGTGTGTGTGTGTGTGTGTGTGTGTGTGTGTGTGTAGTGTTTGCACAGAGTGTATACAGATATGCACACGCATGTGTATGTCTGTGGATGCTCAAGATTGACATCAGGAATCATCTCCAATCACGCTTCTGTCTTATTCTTTTGTGAGGTAGTCTTTATAATCAAATGCGGAGCTGACCATCAGGGCTAGTTTGATTAGTGAACTTGCTCTAGGAATTCCCAGACTCGAGGCTGGAATGACAGGTCGGCTCTCATATTCTTGCAAGTGTGTCCTGTGATTAGCATCTTTTTTCCTCTTTTCGGCTTCGTATGGTTTCTTTCTTAGCTCCAGGAAATCTGCAAAGGTAAAGAGAACAAGCTAAAAGAGTTAGAGTTTGGATTCAAGCTATCTGGGTTTGAACATCTGCCTGTGTGTGTATCTTAAATATGCCACGTGACAGTTCTGAGCCTGAGTTTCATCTGTAAAATGGCAATGGTGAGGATATCTCCCAGAGTTCCTGGGCCCATACCCCATTTGGGGGACCCAGCAACCAAGTGGCAAAAAGGGGAAGAGGAAGCAAAAAGGAGAATTTGATACGGAAATTATAAATTGTCCAAAAACACTTCTCATACTTTCTCTCTAGAAATGCTGAAGGTGCGCGCATGTGTATCTGTCTGTTTTTGTGTGTTCGTTTGAATGTGTGTATGTAGTCATGTGTGTGTGAATGTGCATATGTATTCGTGTGCGCTTGAATGGGTGTATCCCGTGTATTCATGCGTGTTTGTATGTGTATATTCGGGAGCATGTACACATGCTCTGCAGTAGATGAAATTTGCCTTTGCTAAAAATGGAACCTTTGCACATCTAATTGCAGAATTCTGCAAAACAAAACAGATCTCTTGCCTGTTTCCAAGCATGTCCAAGGGGATTAATTTGTCACTCCTCAAAAACAACTCTTTGGAGGAATCCCCTCTTCGGTCCTTTCTCCTCACATTAATTAGTAGTAGAAGGAACGCCACATGCACTCCAACGGAATAGGGGAAATTAGGAGAACAAGCCTTGCCACCCTCTGGGGGCAGAAACATGCGGGGATGGGGGATCAGGGCACAGCTCAGCTGCCACCTGGCGGGGGAGGGGAGCGCTGGCCAAAGCGACCGTCCCAGGTCACCAACTGTCCTCCCAGCCTTCACAGGGACACTCGGGCCTCCTTGGCTAGAAAGTCTCATCGACAGTGTCTAGCAAAAATGTCTCTTTTAAGTCTAAGCCTCGGGGACGATGCTTTTGAGAATAAAATGGAGACATGGCAGATTTATTCTTTGTTAGTGACTACAGAGGAGGTGAGCGCTTCGGCAGCTAAGGTCAGATCAGATGCCAGTCTTGGTGTTATTATTGATGTCAGACATTGGCTGCTGCTCGTTCTTTCGGTAATTTTTGTGTTTCCCTTCCCCATCAAAATCTTTAGCTGGAACGTCACGTTGATCAGATTTGGGTTTACTGGAAGTGATGGATTTCTAATGGGTTTTTTGGTAAATACAATTTTTTAAAGTATTTATTTAGTGTGTGTGTGTGTGTGTGTGTGTGTGTGTGTGTGTGTGTGTGTGTGTATGTGTGCGCATGTATCAGGGGGCACTGTGTGTTCCTGTGGAGGACCAAGGATGACTTCGGGAATCATCCTGGATTGCTTCTACCTCCTTCTTGCTTCCCTCTGGGATTTCCCAGACTCCACCTACTAGGGCCTAAAATGCAGAATGCTGCTATTTCTGCCTGGTGTTTTTACATGGAACCTGAGATCCGAACTCAGGACTTTCTGCTTGTGAAACAGAGTCTTTACCTCTGAACCATCTCTCCAGCCCCATAAATATGGTTTATATCGATTCTTAACATTTTTGTCAGTCAAATGTAAATGACTTGCCTTTAGAACATTTAAATAAGATGAGAAATTTTCAACCCTCCCCCCTTAAACAATCTAAATAATAAGGACTGAACTGTCCCCCACCCTTATGCTCAGCATGGGGGGGAGGCCTTGTGTGTGACCCCCCCCCAGCAACTGCCAAAAAGTATCAATCACAAAATAAAAACTAAAACCAAGCAATACCCAATCAATAGGATGGGGTTTCTAGCTGGCACCGAATTAAGTGGAGGTCACCTTTGCAAAGGGGGTGGGACCCTCCTTTATTTTCCATCTGCCCAAAACAAGGGAGACAAGGTGGGGGCAGATATCCACAACTTTCAGGAGCCTCCCTCCCAGGCTCCGAGCTGAGTACTTCAGGTACAGACTTCCTCCTTGCTGCTTCGGCCGAGGCTAAAACAACTCCATTTCCCTCAGTCATGAGAAGAAAGAAGAAAGAAAATGCTGGAACGTAAACACCATTTTTCCTTTGCACTCAAAGGCTGGCTCTGATAAGTTTGAGAATAATAAGCCCAAGGTGGCAATCAAGCTAATCGGTAGCGAGTGTGGGGAGGGAAGCCCTTCAGCAAGCTGGAAGCCAGGGGGTGCCCCGACCTTTTGTTCCCATGTTGGTAAATAATAGTCCTTTATTTACGTACAGTTGTTTTGGATTTCAAAAGATATTCGAGGCCCTAGTGGCTAGTTTTTGTAGTTGCTTTACACGGAAGAACCTATATATGTGGGTTTTAAGCGGGATTCAGCCCTAATCAAATCTAAGCTGCCCGGACAGTTTCTACTTAGTCGCCTAACGTTCCAAAGGCACCAGAGACCCCATGATCAGCAGGCAAGACGGAGTTATAAACATAGGCTCTTTCTTTCTGAAGCCAAATGACTCCTAGCAAGCGTTCCTCCCCAGCCTGAACACAGAGAAACAAGCCAAGGAAGGAGCCACTGGATTTAAGAACTGTGGACTCACGATTCAAAAACCACATCTCTGTTCCTCAGGCGGAGGCGAACATCCCGGCCCCAGCAGCCCCATTGAAATCCTCCAGACTTTTGCATTTTCCATTTTTAAGCTTGTAGCAATGAAAATCTCTGGTAATGAGTTCCCTACCCCGGACAGAAGTTCTGTATCCAATTTGTCCTCCGGCCCTGCCCGGTGAAATGGTTTACAAGTCTGAGAGTTGGGGGGGGACTCTCCAGAGAAGGAATGAAGTGCTATCATTGAAATCTTTATTTATGTGAAGAGAAAGAGCTAAAACATTACCTCAGAATGCAAGATTACAACATCAGTCGGATATAAAGTAAATCTATTCTCAGTGGTGACGCGCTAGAAACCCATAATCCTTTCTCAAAGCCCTTTTGTTATTTTAATGTCCAACAAATTATCCTTTTTTAAAAAGAAAAAAACACTTAGATTTGAGAGGTTTCCTTTGCTCCACTAAAAGTAATTTTACTGGCTAAAAAATGTTTTAATTTCATGTAACCCAGTCTTTCCGAGGTCACATAAGGCACACACATATGCAAGAGGCTAAGGTAATTTTTAGCTTCAATTGAGTTGGGCACAAAGTGGCTACCATGATGGGCCTTGGGTTGCTATAGTAACGTCCTAAAAGTGCTTGAGGTAAGCAATGCATTCTGGGTGGCTGGTGTGAAACTTTTACCCTTATAGTTGCTGCTAAGCGGCCGTGTGTGGATGAGGAAATCTCAATACACGCTGTATTTTCTTCTCTTTGTCACTTAGATCTTGACTATCTGGCATGCGACTCTCGATAATCCTCTAAGGGATCCAGAAGATCGTGGTAGATCTACTTCATCTTTTTCTGACCTCATTTCCCCCTCTCTCTTTTGCATATGCATGTGTGCTCACAGTGTATGAGCTCACGTATGTATGTGTGCAAGGGGTTAATGTGGGGTCTCTTCCTTCATCACTCTCTGCCTTGTGTTTCGTTTCCAGACGGGTCTCTCCGTTGATTCTAGAGCTTGCTGATGGGTGCTAATCGGGCGAGACCCATTGCTCTGGGAATCCCCCATCTCGGTCCCTCCACCCCCACCCTAACATCCCCTGTGCCAAACAACACTGGGATTACAGAGACCATTGCAAGGATACTGGGGATCTGAACTCCGGTGGTCACACTGCAGAGCCATCTTTCAACCCCAAGCCTGCTTTTCTGTCGAAGCGCATTTCATAAGATGTTATTTTGGGCAATCTGTGGGAATAGTCCCAGCTGGCAGGACGCTTGTCGTAGAGACTAAAAGATGAATGAGTTTGGGTCCTGGGAATGGAAATATGTACACGCAGATGTGCGATATGACAGCTGGTGGGGGCGGAAGGCCCAGCACGCACTCTGTTTTCAAGTATAGGGACTACAGTTTGACCTTTCATTGATCACTCAGAGTTGGAATCGATGGACAGATGTTTACTGAGCTCCAACTAGATGATCAGAAGAATGTGGAAAGAAAAAAATACTACCGTTGTGCTAATGAATAAATGTGTGAGAGCCAAAGAAAAGCCATGGAAAATAATATTGAAAGATGGTAGATTGATGATAGATATAAATGATAGATATAGATAGATGATAGAGGATAGATAGGTGATACATGATCAGTGATAGATATGACAGACAGACAGGCAGGCAAACAGGCAGGCAGGCAGGCAGGCGGACAGACAGACAGACAGACAGACAGATAGATAGATAGTCAACAGAGATGGATGGATAAATAGGGAGGGAGGAAGAGAGAGAAATAGAGACAGACAGATATGGATAGATAGATATGATGGATGGATGGATGGATGGATGGATGGATAGTAGATATGGGTGGATGCATAGATAGATAAATAGATAGATATGGATGGATGGATGCATGCATAGATAGCTAGACAGACAGACAGGTGGACGGGCAGGATGGTGTGCACCTGAGGAGCCATGTGAGCTAGCACTTCGTGTTCTGCGTCACTTATCTTGCACTGCAGGCCGCATGGCGCGGGGCCTTGTTCCTGCATCCAGCACCTCATGGGCAGCGCAGCGGAGCAATGGTGGGTCTGCAAACGCATGAGTCAACTTGGAGGTTTCTGCTTTGTCCGTTCAAATGCCTCCCCTCCTTCCCGATGACCCTCGTCCCTGTAGACACCGGAGTGCTGGCGTGCAGACGGCTTGCAGTCTCAGGGCCGTGGTTTCCACCCCAATGTTGGCAAGTGTCACCCCGCATGGACCCCGACAACGACCCTCCGAAGCTCACAGAGAGCACTGTCCGCGCCTCCATTTACAGGTAGCCTGGCAGTGGACACACGAAGTTAGGGGTCCCGACTCCCAGCTCAGTACCTACCCCTTCCCATCACACAAGGGGATCCACTCGACACGGGCGCGGGCAGCTGGGAGAGCTGGGAATACTGCGGAGAGATGGGAAGCGCAGGGCAGAGCCACAGTTAGGATGTGGACTGTGAGAACCAACCTGAGAGTTGAACCAAAATCGGTCTAGGAACTGCTGCGTCTTGGGAGCTCTGGTCTTGACACCCCACCAGCCAGCATCCTTGGGAAGGAGAGAAAGAGAGAGAAAGAGAGAAGAGGGGGGAGAGAGAGGGGAGAAGGAGAGAGGAAAGAAAAGAGAGAGGAGAGAGAAGGGAGAGAGAAGGGAGAGAGAAGAGAGAGAGGGGAGAGAGGGGAGAGAGAGGAGAGAGAGAGGGGAGAGAGGAGAGAGAGAGGGGAGAGAGGAGAGAGAGAGGGGAGAGAGGAGAGAGAGGAAGAGAGAGGAGAGAGAGGGGAGAGAGAGGAAAGAGAGGAAGAGAGAGGAAGAGGGAGAGAGAAGAGGGAGAGGGGGAAAAGGGGAGAGAGAGGAGAGAGAGAAGAGAGAGAGAAGAGAGAGAGAGCTCTCTTCTGAACTGGCCTTCTCGGAGGGGAGGAAGCGAGCGAGCCTGGGTCAGAGGCCGAGAGAGCAAGAATGAAACAGCAAGTCCCCACAGGTTCTGTCTGTCTGTCTGTCATGTTCCGTTCCACGCCCAGGGTCCTGGGACCGGCAGGCAGCGTTACCAGCTGCGTTTGTGTTTCCTTGCTACTTACAGCAAATGGCAATCTTAGTCATCTCCCTGGGAAAATCAAAATCCCTTTGAAAACACACGGATTTCACTCGACACTTGCGGAGACAGAAAGGTCTGAGGTGCTGGAGCAGTGTGGGACACGCTGGCTCCCGTGCCCAGTTGGTGCAGGGCACTACAAGGAGAGAAGTGGACAGTGGTGGCTGTGAGCGTGGCATCCACACATGGGCATTCCTGGACCTTCATGCACACTAGCTGGCTAGGTTCAGAGAGGCGAATCCTCGGTGCCTCAGCCTCTTCATCTGTCAAATGGGAGCAGCACGCACGTATCTAGAAAGACACGTATTACCCTTAGAAGAGCACTGGCTCAGCACACGCAACCTTCAAGGAGTCCGTGGTTAGACCACAAGCAGCAAGCTTCAGGGAGAACAGGAGCTGGGAACCATGTCCACGCGCATCTACTGCTGCGAATCCACGGGCTCACTGCACTGTTTCCTGCCTCTGAGCACGTAACCCTAGCCCCCCACCCCTACACACACTTCTTTTCCTGTTGGGAAGGGAGGAGGTCTTCCATCCATAGAGGGGGCGGAGGAGCCAGCCATCTGGTCCACCCCCTCTTCGCGTGGAATGGCAGAAAGGTGCCCCAGTGCCGCTGTCTTCTCGTCATCTGTCTGAGCGCTGAGGAGTCAGCTGCGGGCCACATGTTGGCTCATCTTCCGAGCCAAGAGGAGAGGGAAGGGGGGTGGGAAGCCAGAGCAGCAGAAATGGCAGCAAGCCCACTCCCATCCCCACCCCACCCCGGGCTCTCCTCCCGCTGCCCGCGTCCTGTGCTGAGTCACATTTTATATTTCTTTGTGGCAGCTCCCTGAGGGCTGTGTGCTGACCCCCCTGAGTCACCAAAGGCCTCGAGGGGAGGGCAGGGGCGGACTGACCAAGCAGGCGGCATAGGTAGACCCTCAGCTGGGTCCCCCCTCTCCCCCTGGCCAGCCCCAGCCCAGTTCCACGCCAGGGGACCACAGAAGCAAGCACACTCGCTCCACAGAAATCTGACTGCTTTCCCCTGGTTCCAGTTAACATTCTCCCAGTACCAGTTAGCAAACGTGGGCAGGGTTGGATTTGGGTTTCTAATCTACTGCCCAGCACCAGGCAAACAGAGGTGGGAAGAACCCCGCCCGCCGGTGCTCTCTGGTGGCAGACAGCACAGGATGGTAAATAGACTCAGGGAGTGTATTTAAAGGGAAAGTTAATTTTATTCTTTTCTAGGGAGAGGTGATGATGCCCCCCGACATGGTGGCACATAGGGATGCGGTGGTCAAAAGCCATCCCAAGCTTGTTGCTGAGCAACGGGGAGAAGCACGCCAGCCGCCACTGGAGCGTGGAGTGGAGCTTCTCCACCACCACGCCGGCTCCTCCAGCACGCTGGTGGCCTTCGATCCTTGATGTTTCCTTTCTCACTCCCATAAACACTTGCAAAACAAGCCAAGACAGCAACCTTTAACATGACTCAGAGGACAGAAAGATACAGGGCTGACAAGTATGGCTCCCAAAGGGAGACCACCTGAATGTCAACCACGGGTTTCCTGGCACTCACTGGGTGACACTGGCGTGGCCATTAGGACCAATCATTCAGATCTATAGGATCTCCGTAGTCTCATCACATCAAAATGAGACAACAGTGCCCACCTCATGAGTTGACTGGGAGGACTGAGTGGATGGATGCACGAAGCACTTTCCACAGTGCATATCCTGCAGCGAACACGGGATGCGTGCTAGCAACTGTTTGCCCGATGTATTAGTCAGAGTTCGCTAAAGGAACAGAACCGATAGAACGGACGTGTACATATGTGTATTAGTCAGGTTCTGTAGAGATGAAGAATCGACACAATATATATAATGTAGGGAATGTATTGAGTCAGCTTACAGTATGGCCAAGATAGTCCAACAATGGCTGCCAGAAGCGGAGGCAGTTCAACGATGGCTGAAGGCTGGAGAATTCCTAGAGTCATTAGTCTAGGCGATAACGATTTGGAGGGTTGGAAGGCTAGAGGGTTAAAGAAGCCAGGTGGCCGGAAGGAAGAGCGATTCCTAGCATGGCTGCAAGAAGCATCTGTTCTCCTTAGTGGCTCCTTTTCATATGATGCAGTACTGGGAGGATCCTATGAGAGCTTTGGAGATTCTGATAGGATCTAGGATGAATACAATCCTATCAAGTGATCTCAGGTGATCCTTTCCAGAGGTGGTCTCAGCCCATCTTAGTTAATACAGGGTGTGTCAAGTTGACACCCAGGCTTAGCTATCACAATATGTGAAGGAATTTATTGGATTAACTCACAAAATGAAATCAGAGTAGTCCGAGAGTAAGTGCCCATCATTGCTCAGTTCGTGAGCTGAATCGCTCAGAAGATGGAAGGATCCCTGGAAAGTCTCAATCCTCAGTCACATTGGAGGCTGACGATGCTGGGCTCTAACGTCGGTAATGAACAGCAGTAGCGGTGGCTGGCGACAGACCAGCAGTGAACTCACAGCAAATCAACACAAGGCAACAGAGGGCAAGCCCCTCCCCTTGCACCTCTTTAATCCGGTCCACCACTGGGAAGCATCAGCTACTATGGGCTGGGTCTTCCATAGCAATTAGACAACCATCTGCAGGCTTGTTCAAGGATTTGCCCTGACTAGCATTTCTTCACTGCTGTGCCCCAATTCAGCCAAATGGACAACAGAATCTATCACCCCGAAAACGTTTTCCACCAGGCAAGTATCTTAAACCTTGCGTGTAAGGGCCGGCCTCCAGAATGGCTCGGTGATCCTCAACTCCTGTCACTCACGCTTGTGTGACTCCTTCCAGCTGAATAGGTGTGACTGTTTGACTGACAGGACGTCTGAGGACGGGCTATGACGTCACTGCAGCTTCTGCCAGAGTTCTCAGGACGGCTCACTTGATTCACTCGCCAGACACCAGGACTCGGTGGCAGACCTGCAGGGGAACAGGGGCCACTTATGACATGAAGCTTTCGTTTGCTACCCATGAGACTGAGCCGTCCTGAACGCGGCTCCTTCGCAGGACGGCAGCCCCTGCCGATATCTGGGTTGAAGCCCTATGCGTGAACTTGATCCAGAGCCAAGACGCTCCGGTCGAGCTCTAGAAGCAACTCTGCAACCAGGAGCCAGGCACTGGTGCTTGGCCTCGGTTGTTGCCTCCCCACCCAGACCCCAGGCCCATGGTTTCCTCCCAAGCCACAGCTCATCTTCCTACTGAGTGTGACACCTTCATCCAAGTACCCTTGAGAAACCAGTCACAATGAAGACCCACCAGGGAGATCTTATTCAGAGAAGACCCTTGCTATCAAAGAAATCCTGCTCAGGACGGTCAAAGGTCCCACCCTACCTCAAAGAAGGTGTGAATACAGTGTGGGGTAGTGATTGCGTGGGGTACTGATGACTGCGTGGGGTAGTGATGACCGTGTACCAAGAGGAACATCTCACTGCCTCGCGCTGATGGCAGGTGCCTCGCGGCCAGTGTCAAAACCAAAGCACAAATCCGAGCCTTGTAGCACCCCCACCTCACCACCACTCCCCTCCCCCGTCTCCAGTCTCCATTCTACACGTGAAGATGGGGCGCAATCCTGTCAATCTCAGGGTCATTTTAGTACTAAAAAGGGGGAGGAGACTGGGGGAGTTTCTGCTGGGTTTAGACCGTTGAAAGGCCTTGTCAGGGGAGAGTGAAGAGGGCTGTCGCCCCTGCGGGTTTTTCCTCCGGAGAGGTGCCAGCCCGGCGGCTGCAGCAGGAGCAGCTACTGCTTCGCACTTGCTCGGAGAGAGGAGAGGAAGCCGCCCTCACGGCCCTTCCCGAACCAACTGGGAGCAATGTTTCAACCTGCGCTCAATTTCTCATCACACAAGTCCACGTTGGTTTTTTTTTTTTTTAATTTTTTCCCATCAAGCAGAAGAAATCAAAAATTATTTTTGTTTTTACCAGGTGAGTAGTTTTCAAAATAATGGCTTTCTGTTTCTTCAGCTTATTGTCTGGTCTGGTTGGTTGGATAGTTTGGGGGATTTTTGTTTCTCACTGTATAGCCCAAGCTGAGCTGGAACTCGCTATTATAACCCAGGCTAACTTCGAATTCATGGGGATTTTCCTCCCCCAGTTTCCCAAGTGCTGGAATTACAGGCATGAGCCACCACACCATTTCATGTGTTTCTTAATCAATTAAATTTTTGAGACAGATTCCCATCTCGCCCAGGCTGGGCTTGAACTTGTTGTGTAACTGAAGGTCTTGACTCCGTGGTCCTTCTGCCTCCATCTCCCAAGCGTTGCAACGACAGGCAGAAATCACTGTGCCTTCCGTTTCTCTCCAAATCAATTGCTCTGCATTCTCTCTCTCCCTTCTTTCCTACAGGCCTCTCCCTCTCTCTTCCTTCCTTCTTTCCTTCCCATTTCCTTTCTCTTCTCTTTCCTTCTGTCTTCCTTTTCCTCTTTTTTTTTTTTTTTTACACTCTAAAACATTCTAAACATTTTTACATTCTAAACACTATGGCAGACTTTCCCTGTGTTCTTTCTTTTTTAAAGGTTTCCTTGCCTTTTGATAAGCCTCTTCTTCCAGAGAAATTTGTACCAGTTAGCTCTGCTGTGTAACAAATCATAGACACCCAGCAGTTTAAGGCATCGATTATTATTGCTGACATCTGGGATCTGCTGAATTTGGCTGGTATAAGCTGGGCTAAGCCACAACCTCTGCGTCAGGCAGCAAAGCAGCTGGTTCTCACATCTGTCTCTCCTCCTTCTGTGGCCAGGGTTGGGCACGATTATCTGACAGTGATAGTAGAGGTGGCAAACGACACGTGGAGACATGAACCCATGCTGGCATGCTGTCACTGCTACCCAACACATCAGCTGCCAGAATTAGTCACTGGGCTAACCCTGCATTCCAGGAGCATGAAGCTCACTGCTGCTGTTCTGCCTGTGGAGGTATCAGGAAAGTTGCAAAACTACCAAGAGAGGAGAACAGCGAGGGAAGGGAACTTGAGGCCCATCATATACTCACCTGCAGTGATTCAAAGACAAGCCTGGTATCTCGGGGCTTGAAGTTGCTTTCAAGGTCAAGAGAAAAGATTGAGAAGAGATGCTCCGAGCAGAGGAGGGAGCAGGCGTGAATGAACTACGGCCCGACTGTAGCCCCCCGCTTTCCCCTTGTTCTAGACGCCACCTGCTCCCTCAGGGTCCTGCTCAGGGCAGCTGTTGCCGCCGCCTCTCACAGGGAAGCACCGTTCCGAGCCACGGATTCGTGCCTCTCCGAGTTCTGCATGGAAAGCGTGTCCACACTTTCTTAGCCTGTCAGGCAAGTAGATGGCTCAGCTTGTCAATGGACCAGCTCTTGCATGACCCTGCGCTTCTGTGGACCAGCTCCCTAGAAGCTCAGTGGCATGTGTGTGTACTCCCAATGTGTGCACATGGAGGTCAATGTACTATGTTCCCCCGTCGCTGTTCACCTTGTTTTTCTGAGACAGGGCCTCCTTCACTCAACCTAGATCTTACCATTTTGACCTGACTGGCTGACCAGCAGGTTCTGAGGGACCAGGAATCTGAACCCGGGCTCTCAAGCTTGCACAGCAAGGACTTTGCCCACGGAGCCATCTCCCAAGACCACTTTCAGTGTTTCTGATCGCCAGCGTAAGCTCCCTAACGGGTACACACAAGCAACTCCCAGGGGGTTTCATTGCAGCAATTAGCAGAACTGTTAATACCGAGTAAAAATAGCTGCCTGAAGGGTCAGAGACCAGCCTGCAGCCTGCATCCCAAGGGCTTGACATTCAGCTCCAGTTGTCCTTGGGACACAAAGACATTTGTGCTGAATTTAAGGAGAAGCCAATTACTGCAGATTGTATGCTCCCCCTAGTTAGGTTTTGTGATGGAAGGAAAAATGAGAAGCTGTTTGTTGAGGGTCCAGCAAGCTTTTCCAGAAACGGTCAGGCAGCAAGGCCGGTGGGCTCGCGGGCCAGGAGGACTCCCATCCTCTTCCATTGCAGCACGCAAACAGCTATAGAGAACATGTCAATACAGTTGTGCCCCCAGCCGGCCAATCGAACTCCAGGGATGTGCTGTAACCAGCCAACCTCTGCTCTATCTAACCTCTCCCTTTGCACCTATGGAGAACATCCCTTTGAGTCTCACCATGGATCTGTGCACAACACACGCTTTGTCAATGGTCTTCGGATGGTCTGCCTTCTCGCAGGGCGTCACTCGGTGAGATGCTGCAGTACGAGCGAGCTAAGTGGTCAGCTCCAAATACCAGGCACTTTAAGGACCAACCTTCCTTGTTGATCTGCAAGTTTTCCCTCGAGGCTGAGAGCACCTTGGAGATTGGAAGGCATCCACCTTGTAACTGTGATGACTTAGGGCTGGGGGGGAGGAAGAGGCCCAGCGAGGCATCACCCATGGGGCACGACCAGCTCTGTTGTAAGGAGTGGCCGGCTGACCAGCCACACTCATATGCAGACAGCCATGACCACTGGTAGCTCTTCCCTTGGGGGTGAATCTGGTCTCTTGAGACCCAGAACTCAAGTGAGAGCAGATGGGAGGCGCTAGCCTGGTGTGAGAAGGGAACAGAAATGCTTTGCTGAACCGTTTCTAGAAAATGTACTAGAAACCCAATAGTACATTCCTAAAAAATCAGTTCATGGGCTGGAGACAAGGCTGGTTAAAGTCTTTGCCTTCCATGCAAAGGACTTGAGTTAGGATCCCCAGAACCCACATAAAAATATCGGGCAGATATGGTGGAGACCTGTTTTCCAATCCTGGGAGGCGGAGCCTGAGAAACCCCAGGGCAAAGAAGTAAGGAGGTAGAGCAATCTAGGATGATTTCCTATGTCATCCTTGGACCTTATTTTGTACACATGCCTGCACATCAAGTATACCCACCTACATGCAAGACACACAGAAGAACACACCCAAAAAACAAATTAGCTCATCATCCAAACTGGAGAACTCTTAATGTAATTTATTTTTCAATAAAGAGCCTGGAGTTTTTCCATTAGGACGAACTTTAGCAATTCTTGTAAAGTCAGACATTAGGTTGGAGAGTGCTTATGGTTACCATGAGGCAGCAGTAGGCACAAAGCAGGAGGAGCTAAGAGTCTAATGGAGATAAAAATACACGGTAGCCACGTGGGGTCATTTAGAGAAAGAAGGGGGGATGTCCTGTGGGAGAGTCCAGGATGACAGTACGAACCTATAAGTAATGATCAGAGTGGTTACCCTGACCTAGTACAAGGTCCTAGTCACTTAATTCTGAAGAAGCAGCACAGGCATTTGCAATCCATTCTAGAAGCCTGTCCGTAAAATGGCGGCTATTTTACATGCTGTTGTGTTTACATTCCCGGGATGATTCAGTGTTTCACGTTGCATTCTGATGGCACAAGCTAAGCCATATTCTGCTGAGTGCAGGCTACACACAGAGCCATAAATGCACCTGATTGTTTACTTGCCAGGCCACCTCTGTGCAAAGCACCGAGTTCAAGAGGCACGAGAGGGAAGATGGAAATAAAAGGGCTGATGCGCGGGTCAGCGGTATCCTACCTCCTCTTCACGGCTGTGATCGAATACTCGGTAGAAGCAGGATCTGGTGTGGACAGACGAAAGATGCTAAACAATGGCTCGTAAGTCGTCGAAGGAAATGATGTGCCAAAGAATTCTGCCCTGACAAGCTATGAGAAAACATTGGAAATGTGATAGGCTGAGAGCTGTGCCTGTGGAAGAATGTTCTAGAAGTGGTATGTAGGGTCTTCATGCAGGGCGAGGCTGGAGACAGCAAGACCTAGGAACAGGCTACTGAAATAGTTCAAGTGAAGACTAGTGAGAGGGTCTATGAAGAGACCGACCCATCCGTGCAGTTTGCTAGGTCTGGACCTTACATGTCCCTCAGAGGCCACAGGCTTGAGCCCCGTCCATTGGGGCTACGTGCTGGGAACTTTAGCACAGTTGGAGGAAGCTGGCCATTAGAGGTGCATCCTGGAAGGACATATTAGATTCTCTCTCTCTCTCTCTCATTCTACCTAGCTATTATCATCTTTGCTCTGCCTCACCGCAGGTACAAAAATAAAATAATAGTTCACATCAGTGTGTATCGAATCCTCCAAACAATGAGCCCAAAGAAATCTTTACTTTTTTAAAGTAAAACTTTTATTTATTTATTTACTTATTTATGTTAAGACTTGCTGTTTGTTTTATTAACCATACATAAGGAAAACCCTGAAGAAATGGATTCTTTTTTTATTTAATATTTTTATTATTATTTCAGCTCATACAAACTTAATAGGTACACCAGTTCCCTCCCTCCCTCCTCCTCCCCCCGAACCCCCTGCTCCCCCTCCCCTCACCCCTCCCTCCTCACCCCCAGTGCCTCCCACCCCAATTCCCAGAGAGTCCTTTCTTGTGCATGCCTGACTCTCGTCTGGGCCCTCCTCTCCGATGACGTACAAGGACCCAGTGGCATTTCCCTGAACCCCTTCCTGTGTTCCCCTTAAGCATAGGAACACTGCTGTGGCTGCCAATCCCTTGCCTCCAAGGATCTTGGTGCCTTTAGCAGATGCTAGACTTTGTGAGGTCAATAGTGTGTTGGACATTGCGCAGGGCATGCAAAGTCCAATTATGATTGCTTCGGCCCTAACTTGTGTGGAGTATCTTGCAAATCATTGCTCCTCCTATCCTTTTGCTCTTTCACTCTTACCACCCCCTCTTCCACAAATGTCCCTGAGCTTCAGGATGGGGAGAGATTAGTCTGGCCTAGTTCTAGGTGGTTGATACAGAGTCTCTGAAGTTCTGGATTGTGGTTTGTTGATTTTCTTTTTGCAGTTTTGCTGATCCTGCAATGCCCTTCACTCCATCCTGCTGGGCACTGTATGTCACTCCCTGGCCAGAGACAAAAAGCTATTGAACTGGAGTCTTATTATAAGAGCACATTCAAGGGTAGATGTAATAAAAGTAGGAAACCTCAGTGAGGGAGGGGTCAATCACCCATTTGCAAAATGGTTACTTTTTATCTGCCAGACTATATCCCCTCCACTTCTGTTAAGATCATACCCCCTCAGTTGTAAATGATCAGGAACGAACGTCTGTGAACTTAACCAGGTGTCACATTGCTTACTTGCAATGGAGGCCTATTTTCTCTGCTGTAACATGGTCACTTCTCTCCTTGTTTCTAGTGTGGCCCTCCAACCCCATCCCTCCTGTTCATAATCCTTGCAATTACTGTAGGTAATACATAGATTTACCTATGAGTGTCTCAAGGTGGGCTGGGTGGGTTTGGTACTAGGAGCCACATATTAGGGAGTACATACGGCGCTTAATTTTCTGGGTTTGGGATACTTCACTTAATATAATTCTTTCTAATGACATCCATTTCCCAGCAAATTCCAGTAATTCATCATTTTTGATGGCTGAGTAGTACTCCATTGTATAGATGTACCACAGTTTCCTTATCCACTCGTCAACTGTTGGACATTTAGGTTGATTCCATGACTGCTATTGTAAACAGTGCTGCTATGAACATGGTCGTGCTTGTGCTATCGAGGTGAACCTCTGCTGTATGGGGGGTTATTCCCAAAAGTGGAATAGCAGGGTCATATGGCATTTCAATCTTTAATTTCTTTAAGAATCTCCAGACGGCTCGCCAGAGTGGCTGTATGAGCCTGCATTCCACCAGCAATGTAGGAGAGTTCCCCTCTCTCCACATCCTCTCCAGCAGTTGGTGTTGTTTGTATTGTGGATTTTTGCCATCCTGACCGGGGTGAGATGATATCTCAGGGAAGTTTTGATTTGCATTTCCCTGATGGCTAAGGAAGTGGAGCATTTTTTAAGATATTTGTTAGACATTTTAATCTCATCCCTGGTAAAGTTTCTATTAAGTTCCAGGGCCCATTTTTTAATTGGGCCATTGGTTTCCTTGGTGTTTAGTTTAAATCTGTGTGTGTGCGTGTATGTGTGTGTGTGTGTTACAATGTGTATACAAAGACCAGAGAACAACCTCAGGTGTTGGTCTTCCTACATCTTGTTTGAAACGGGGTCCCTAAGCGTTCCCCACTGTAGATGCCAGGCCAGCTGGTCCACGAGGTCCCAGGCATTCTCCTGTCTCGCTTCCCACATCACAGAAGCAGCTCTGGCATGACAGATGCATGTCGCTGCATCTAGCTTTTTGTAGGTTTAGGGGATCTGAACTCGGCACCTCATATTTTTAGGGGAAGTGTTTTACCTACTGAGCCATCTCTACAGCTCTAAGATTCCATTTTAATAGTAAAATAATACATTGGCTCCAACTCAGAAATAGTAATTAATATTTTTTGCTATTTGGGGAATAGATTATTGAAAATAGGTGTCTCAAACATATCGCTGTGACTATAGCCACAAAGTAGATCAGGAGGCTAAGCTGTGGCCTCACATAATAGTTCTAAACACGGGGCTGAAGAGATGGCTCAGGGGTTAAGCCTTTGCTTTGCAAGTAGAAAGACCTGAATTCAGATCCCAGATCCCACGTGAAAACACCAAATGGAAATACAGTGACTTGATCTTCCGGCACTCTCACACAAGCCAAAAGACTAGAGTTTGGCTCCTCAGATCCCGTGTAAAAATGCCAGGCAGGTGTGGGGACTCCCCCTTCCCCTGTAAATCTAGCCCCAGAAGACAGAAGCTGGGAATCCCCCAGAGCAAAATGACTAGCAGACTGGCCCTATGGGCAAACTCTGGGTTTACTTAAAGACCTATCCACAAAAGAAAAAGGTAGATAGCGCCGTCAAGATTCCTGATACCAGCCTCAGTGGGGAGAACCAGACATGTGCTACCAGATGTTGCTTGAAGCAACTAATGATCGCACCCCTGCATGATGACAGTGGTCACTGAGGCTACTATTCGTGTCTCCTTAAAGGGCAGATAAAGAGTACTGCGGGCATTAGCACAGTGGCTCTCCTCTGTGGAGAGGACTCCAGTTACCAACCAGACAGGCGTGCACGCATGACTGACTTCCTATCCTGATGAACTTTGGAGGGCATCTGAAAAGGGTGGTTCTCCAGCTGGAGAGCAACCACATAGGACAGGACAGCAGGACAATCATGATATGATTATCAACAGCCACCTTACACCTGCTGTGTGGTTGTTACCAGCACAGCCCTGACGAAGCAGTGACAACTACTGTTGCTTACAGAGGGAAGGACTGCCAAAGGTCACAGGAATAGGACGAGAATCGGAACCGAACTGTCGCACATCCATCTCCTGACCACATGCCTGTGGTGTGTGAATCGGGGGCTAACGTCACGTGTGCGATGTCACATACTTGAGTTCCAGTTCATTAACTTCCCCTGAATCCCTTCCAAGGAAGGCCCCAGAGCCAGAGAGCGAATCCAGATAGTTACAGGGACACGTCATGAGCACAGTGCCTGATGGGCTGGCGGCCACTCTTTCCCATATTTGACGAACATGTAAGTCAATGTCTTCCTAGGATGCTGGGGGGCAAATCAGTTCCTAAACATGTTTGTTCCTTCGTATCGGGCACTTTTTATCCTCACATACCCAACAGATGTCATTTCCATGCGTTTCTGCTTAGGTCTGGGAATGCTATGATCTGAAGAGACTATGAACTACCACACGGAGAACGCCACAATACCCCCCTTGACAAACACTCTTTGCCGCAAGAGACCCGCTGCAAGAGACAGGATAAGCTGTGGCTTGGGAGCAGGGCATAGCCTAGGATGGAGGTTATTCAAAGTAGATAGCAGGACTTGGAATTTTACATCAGAGACTGTCATTATTTCTTCTGTGGTTTTGTTGGTAGCATGAAACATGAAGACAGAAGATGAGATCTTCTGGCAGGGGGAGACTTCAGTCTCTGTCTTCAGCCTTCCACCCAAGAGTAATCTAACCTCTGGAAAGTCTTGGTTGACTGAGAACCTCCCACACATTTTCATCGTTAGGTCTAGCTGGTTATTGTCTATGCATTACCTTTCCCGGTTAACGAATAAATTAAAACAATCTTAAGAAGGCAGATAATGTTTAATGGAAAAGGGCAGCAACGGGCTAATGGTTGCTTAGCAACTAGCAGACATTGTTTTGCTGCTTCAGTCTACAGAAGCCACGATGGTGGGTGTAATCCTCCTAGCCGCCCCGGAAAGTGTACGTGACAGTTCCCTCTAGGCCTAAGTCAGTCCATGCCCCGTCTTGGGGACGCATCCTTTTTCAAACTCTAAATGGAGATACCGACGGCCCAAATCTATCATCCGAATCCGTACACCTGCATCTCCCCAGAAATATCTATGCCTGCATTCTCTAGGCCCCTCGTCGGGGTGCTGCTATCACCTCTTTGAGTTCCCCAATTCAAGTATTGTTGGTCAAGCAAGACACTTGATGTGGTTTAGTTTGGGAAAGGCCCTTCTTGCTTTATTCCAGTCTGCTTTCAGACAGGTCTTCACGGCTCGGTTCTAGAAGCGGGAGGGCAGAAAGTCGGCAACGAAAGGTCCGTGAGGTCTGCAGGGCTGTCGGCACGGCCAGCAAGGAATGACAGTCACAATACGGGAGCCCTGAACACCTGATGTGCTTCACCCTTTGTGTTGTGTTGCTAAGGCATAAGCCGACTGGGTTTCATGTGCCCTGACTGTAAGGAGACAGCGAGTGTGGCTCCCCTGATGGCTCTGGGATTGGGCGGCGCTGCGAGAGCTGAGTCCTCGCCACCTCGTGAGCAGACTCTGCAGGACACGGAGTGCGGGCTCTTTCAGAGGTGTATCCTGTAGCCGTCTCACCCGGCTTTCCTTTCCAGAGCTCATCACCAGCTCTCCAGTCTGTGTGGGCTCAAACTGGATGCAATGAGGCTCCGTGCGCACGGATCTCCTCCTACAGAAAGGCCTGTTTACACCTGGCACCGCTGAGACGGGTTATCTGTCTTGCCCATGAGGTGACCTTCGCCAAGTCCAGAGTTTTGATTTGCTCAGCCCGGCATCCACAGCCCTTGCTTACAGCTCAACATATCACACACATTTACTGGATGAAGGAGAAGATTCTGCCCTCTCTGAACTGAACTCGGGGGGATGCACTTACCATCACTCTGGTAGTCAGGACCCTTGGCCAGTCCTCCCCATCTGTGGGGGCAAAGATGAAGTGACCCGCGACACGGACGTGATGGTGGCACCTGTTTCTGGTGGACAGGTTATGACAAGGTTTCCGACTGTCACGACGATGCTACTTCTGTAATGTGTATTGTCACAGAAATGCCTTGTAAGAGGCCCAGAAGCATCTGAGGACTTTAATGAAGCCCTCTGCCACGGGCCATGGAACTTCCGCTTTTCATTTGGAGCACCGCTGAGAGGAAGCTGACGCTGAGCGAGGAACACAGCTGAATTCCTTGACAAGGAGCCTGACTCGTCTTTTCTTTGTCCTCAAAGGGTTTTATGAGTGGCATTCTAGCCACTTTGGTACGCCGTCCTATGGTCTGCGGTGAGAGGCACAGTGTCACTGGCTTATCTTCCTTTCCATCCAGCTTCCCCAGTGGACGACAGCCATGTCTTTGTTAGGACGCACTAGAGACAGGATTTGTGGGCTCACGTGTGCAGACGCATGGTGTGTGTGCAAGCCAGAGAACTTCACCTACCCTTGGCTTTTGAGACGAGGTCTCTCTTTGGCCTCTGGGTCCCTAAACACGTAGGACATACACCCTCCCTTCTGCGGCCGATGCCCAGCTCCCGAGTCCCCCCTTGTTCTAGGTTAAGATGACGCTGGACCCTAAGAGTGGACGTCATGGCATGATGTGCCATGATGCCAGATTGGTACCACCGACTTCTGCCCTGGTGCGAAGGGTCGCGATGCTGGGTGAGCAAATCTTGGGCTCTGGCCTTGCCCTGGGGTGACGTGCCACACTGCTGGGTTAACACAGTGGTTAACACAGTGGCTGCTTGTCAGCTCTGCTCCTTCCCTCTAGGACCACCCTAAAGTAACATCTCTAAATCACTGTCACCTGAGCAAAGGCACCAACTTTCAGGAAAACTGTGGCACCATTTTTTCAATCTTGAACTGAATTGTTCTCTGTCTGCGCGCGCATGTGTGTGCGCGCGTGTGTGTGCGCGCGCGCGTGTGTGTGTGTGTGTGTACGTGTGTGCGTGCGTGTGTGCACGTGTGTGCATGCGTGTGTGCGTGTGTACATGGGACAAGGCATACACGTAAAAGCCAGATAAATACTTGTTGAAATGATTCTCTCCTCTCCCCACATGGGGTCCAGGGAACATTGTCCCGCTTGGTGCCTTTGCCTGCTGAGCCGCCTGGCTGACCTGGCTGGAGTGCTCGGTGTGGCCAGGACCTTGTACCACGCGATGCACAGCCACCTCCCCACTGTCCTCTCGCTGGGCAGCTCGGCACCTGTTGATGGCGACACACCTGTCACCTGCAGCAACCGTCTCTTCTGACCTCCGTGTCTCTATGGTCAGTCGTCCGCCTGACGCCTGGAGGACATGCCCCAGGAGCACTGACGACGGCGATCCAAACATGACTACCTACCTCACGGACCTCGCTGCCACTCACAAGGCTGCTCTCCTGCATCCCTCACTCCACATGAGCACCTGTGCGTAAACCGCCGCTCCCGTTGGCTGTCAGTGGCTGGTGTCTCCACGCAGAGGTTGGTTCTGACCCCTGGGCGGCTCCGTGACCGCCCGCCGCCCCCGCGCCGAGCACTGCAAGTGCCTTCTACTGCTCCTGCCTGTGACGTCTTCGGGCGAAGCTCAACCAGCCTCACGACTTGGGTCACTCTGGCTGTGTGCCATGCGCAGAGCATGTGGTCCACGCAGCACCTACTCCAGTGACACCGCATGCTGCACACAGGGCAATGCGCGGCTATTCTGGCTTGGCTGTCAACACATCTGTCAACACGAATGACTGCAGGACGTCAGAGCCTCGGCGCTGTTCAGCGTCCACAAAGGACCCCTCGCCACAGCAGGGCCGTGCGCGAGGCGGACCCAGCTAGCTCGTGGGATGGCCTCCTCCTCTTCTTCCTGGGGACAGCAGTCTGCTTTCCCAGCCTTCCTCGTAGCTGACCAGCGAGGTGATGAAGTTGGAGGCAGTGCAGAGACAGGAGTGACAGGATCCACTTTGGGCCAGACAGGCCCAAGAGTTCTTTTCCCTTCCAACAGGAACGCCGTGAAAAGAAGGGGAGCTGCCAGCAGCCCGGGTCAGTGAATGACTGTGGAAAGATCAGCTTCTGCCCTCGTGTGAGAAAGAGATTTCTAGGTGCGAGGCGTTGCATTGTGGGCAACAAGCCGCCATCGCCCCAGCAAGGCAGCACGAGACGCAGCCTATGCGCACAGGGCCAACTTCCTAGGAACAACTTCCAGCCTGAAGCTGCCACGTAACCTACAGAACAGCACATCCATTCCCGAGTCAGCTGATCGCCTCTCGGGGCTGGAGAATAGCTCAGGGGTTAGTTTGCCCGGCAAGCTGAAGGACCTGAGTTCAGATCCCAGGTCTCACGTAAAGACACCAGGCAGAAATAGCATCGGCCTACATCTCTGACCCTGGAAGGTGGAGCCTGGGAAACACCTGAGCAAAGCAAAAAGGAGTTAGAACAATCTAAGATGATCCCCAAAGTCATTGGGGGCCTCTACAAGCACACACAGTGCCCTCTGATATACACAGACACAGACACACACACATTAAAAAAAAAAAAAAAAGCGGGCTCTGGAATGAGCCTAGGAGATTAAATTAGGGAAGGTCCCGGCAACAACACATCTGTTCTGCAAGTTCACATATACCTCAGGCACTACCCTACAGAGCAACTTCAGCCAACTGCCCTGTCAGGAAGATAAGCATGTGATATACACCAGTGCCTACAATTCTCAAACTTACACCATTTGCATAGTACATGTGGCTTATTCTCTTGGGCTCGGCAAAGATACTTTCTAAGTACTGTCTAAACATCAGTTATCCAAGACACAGTACATCGATTTGACACAGATTGGATCTATTCATCTTTGCACGTGCCAGAGTTGAGTTACTATCTGACACAGAGGTGTCCAGTAGATAGATGACTCTTGATACTCCTGGAGGAGTTCAAAGGAGCCCAAAGCGTCACTATTTCATGGTTCCTTGTGACAATCAAAATTACTTCTAGCATCACCCACCTTTCAATGAAATGACTATTTTTCCCCCGTGCAGTCATAATTGTACACTATCCATCACCCAATAAAACCTCGATAGCTGAGACATTTTGCCCGAAGATGAACTGAGATGCTAAGTTCTTGATCCAATGCCAGAAGTCACAGATGAATATGAAAACAGACATCGATAATTACAGCTTGTACTGTCGTTGTTGCTTAAAACTTGAGGTTCAATGAACAAGTAATAACTGGACAGGCACGCCCTTGAAAAATGAGAGGTGGGAAAGGATTACCTCACCCCACACCTGTCCCTAGCAAGCCCCCTGCAGCAATTTAACAAGAGTGGGCCCACGAATGGGGAGGCGGCGTGGGTGCAGCTGCTTGGATGCCAGCACACAGGAGCATCCGAGAACTGAGGTTCTCTCGGCCACTGCCCTCCCTTCCCCTTGGCCCCCGCTGTTGTCTCTTTAAGAAGTCTGAGCTGGATGAAAAGGTGCACTCTAAAAACCTGACTTCTTAAAAAGGCCAGCTCACTTGGAAAGTTTTATTGTCTTTTTCTTGAATGTAAAGAGGGATTACGAATACCAATAAAATATAATTATGCCTCAGCTAATTCTTGATTTTACAAATGGATCTAAACATACAGTGTACTTCGTGACATTTCATAAACTGTTCTAGCAGACCTTGCAGCTGTTCCAAGACCAGATGTGTCAATGCCAAGGTGGCAAGAAGGTGCTTGGAGGGCACTGAAGCCGCCCCGGGGAAGGAACGCCCACCTACAGAGCCTCACCATAGTTTGGAAGAGGCTGGTGGCCGGGAGGCAGCACAGATCACGCCCACAGCCTGCTCTTCGCTGCAGTCAGCAGGCCTCCGAGACTCCCACCACAACACGGTGTGAGGGCGCCCCTCGAGGGGCAGCACGTGGGGAAAGACGCAGCAGGCACCGGGGAAAGAGTTTTAATGAAACCTGTGGAACATCTCAATCTCAGAATGGAAACTGAGAATGCATCAGAGAAAACACAGGCTGACAAAATGGACCCACAGCTCCCTGACGGTGTTTTACCCCGCTGGCTCAAAGTCATTGAGCTAAGTCTGAAAACCCAGAAAGATGCTGTTAGTTCTCAGAGGAGGAAATGAATGTGTGGCTACAGCCCTTGGCTTTCCAGAACCTTTCAGAATGGTTACCAGGTTACAGGCACTGAGGCCACAAACACCAATCTACATTTGCTTTTGCAGAAAGATTTTCATGTACATATTTTGTCCAAATATTGCTATTTGTTTCATGAAAGTCAGAGTGAAGACTTTAGTAGAGTGTAAATTTTAAGCCAATGAATAAACAGTTGGCTAGAAAAAAATATTCAATTGACATGCAAAGCGTCTGTAACCCTGCCAGAGCCTAAAAATAAAGGCAACTTCTGCCAACACAAAAAACTTGACTTCTTTCAGTTGGTTGTGAATTTGATGACTGTTTCACCAAGTAATTTTGCAAAATGGACTTGACAGAACATCAGCCTGTTTCTCTAGACCTTTTAATATATCTTCTTACAAGATAACATACAACTGGTATCTTATATAATAGCATGAGCCTCATATAATATTTTGTTATTAAGATATATACTTTAAAAAACATCTAAATATCAAATAAAGTGAATGTAGACACTTTGTAAATCATGTGTTCACATAAAAAGAATTGGAACTTCTCAGGCGAGGGAGATGGCTCTTTGGATAAGAATGTTTGATGTGCAGATGGAAGGACCTGAGTTCAGAGCCCATCGAAAAAGCTGGGCATGGCCCTGCCCACACCTGCAACCCCAGTGCAGGCAGAGACACGAAGATCACGGGGGCTTGCTGACTGCCAGCCTGGCTCTCGGTTCAGTGAAAGACTCTGTCTCCAAAGAAATAAGGTAGCCAGTGCCAGAGCCGGACACCTGACATCCTCCTCTGGCTCTGAGTATATGTGGGCTTGTGCACCAGCACACACACATGCGCACATATGCTACAGACTATCACACACACACACACACACACACACACACACACACACACACACACGCACGCACATGCGCACACGCACATACACCCTACGGACCTATACCACACACACACACATGCACACACACCCTACAGACTATACCACACACACACGTGCATACACTCTACAGACTATACCACACACACACATATGCACACACACCCTACAAACCTATACCACACACATATATACTCACAAAAAAATAAAACTTATCAGCTCTTAACCCAAGTTATTAAAATACATAAAAGATAACAGTTTAGATGGAAGGTATCTTGGATATATTAGTAGACTATAAATGTGAGATTTTAAAGTCTTTACCTACAAGTCAGATAACATTTTATTCCTGTCTGAAGCCTGCCCCTCCGTTATCTGTCTGCCCCTTCCCCTCAAGTGTTTAAAATATGGTCTTTGAGATTTATGATCAGTTGCAGAAACCTGTTTAAATTGCTGATTTACAATCTTGGCTGAGGTATTTAACTCTGTCATCAGAACTAATTATAGCAAGGCTGAGATTATATAGTCAAACTCTCCTTTCAGTGAAAGAAATAGAATGTTCTGCTGAAAATCAGACACATCCTAAGGGCTCCTGAACAAGAATGCACCACCAATTTTACTTCTCAGAACCAGTGCTGCAAAGCTCAAAATTACGGTTCTTTAGTAAGCTGTTTTAGCCCTAAAGTGCTTAAGTAATAAATCATGGTTACATTAATGCCATACCAATGGCCTAAACATATTAATTTCAGTTAACAGAAACTGACATTCCCATTACTAATCGAATCCGAGCATTCTGGTGGAGGGCGCGCACATGCACACGTAGGGTGTGCACTGGCGCACACAGGCCAGGGTCCACTTCAGTGTGGCCAGGACAAAAGGACAAATGACAACACCCCTTGAGCGGTAACGGTGCTCTAGGAAGGATGTGCTCATGCTAGTGTTATCTATTTGCAGTAAAGCAATCTGCAGACACAGGCCGACTAGCCTTTTCTCTCCCGATCCTCCTCCCCTACCTCTTGACTGTACCAGTATGTTTTGAAGCTTCTGACCACCCTGCTGGGGGCCTAGAGATGTGACCTCCCTAAGGGCCAAGTGAGTCCCTCCCATTACTGTCCATCACTCAACTAAAATGCTCCTATAGACTTAAGAACCCCAAAGAGGCACTGAGGGGTAACTGATGGCACCAAAGTGAGTGAAAGGCTTTGTAGATGGACTTCAGATCAGACTCTCAACTCAGACCTGCAAGAAGTCAGTCTGCTAAGGCCAGGGCAGAAGAGGACTGAAGTGTGCCTGCAACAGTCACTAAGGACTACAGAGGTCCCTGCGGCAGATAACAGGTTGGGGAAACGCTCTGCGCGAATCCACACACACGGACACGCTCAAGGGTCAGAGGACTATGGAAGTGCATGCGGCTGGGGAAATGGCCTACGAGACCATACACGCAGGAACTCACTCCAACACAGCCTGCTCCTGCTTCAGACAGGCCAGTGAACTCTGTAGTGGCTCCAAAGAAAAAGCTCCTATGCTGGGAAGTTTGTACTGACTCACGAGGAGTCTGAAACAGGATGTTGTAGGTAAATAGTACTTAGCAACATGTACTAAGTCACAAAACAGATTGTTGCCCATATTTGCTCTGGGTCCCCGAATGAGAACTTGATAAAACTATAGTCATCTAGCTCTTCCTTTCCCTTCAATGACTTTTTTTTTTCAACTGCACAGAAGCAAAAAAAGGATATTTGAACCAAAAAGACTAAAGACTCATGTATTCCAAGATACAGAGAAATTGTAACTCTACCTTTTGAGGAGTAATGAGAAAGAAGGATCAAGACAAGGAAAGCAGTTCTTAGACAATTCAAAATTATATCATTCTGAGGTACCTTTGTCTAACACACCCATCCCACTTTTCTTCCAAGAATCAGCTCCTGCTTGAAAGAATAGCATGGCTGAGAGCTATTTAAAAAGGTATTTCCAGACAGAGCGGAATTCAAATCATTCTCCAAATACTATATATTGTTATTATTTCATCTAAACATTACAAAGAAATCAATCAATTACCTTTATTATGTGACTATGAAATATTAAGTTTATTTCTTCCGATAAAGAATCAATAATTATTTTTACAGTATTAAAGCAGTTAGGATCATTTGCGAAGTCTCTAGCAACTGAAAGTTTTTGTATTTATGACTAATCCATTATAAACAAAAACCAGTTGTAAAAACAGAATTCCTCAAAGACAGTAACGCCAAGAACAGACAAGAAAGTACAAGGACCGCACAGGCTCCGCCGCACCGCAGGGATGAGAGGGTAGGTGATCTTATACTGTACATCTATAATGCAAGATAAATAAAATGCTGCCCTTCTTGTCCATACGTGCGCTTCAGATTTCTTACACAAAGAAAACAACATTCATTTTCTTCACGTCAACAGAATGAACTTCTTAGAAAAAAGACTGAAATGAGTTTGGATTCAACTCCCAACGTTTATGTTTATTTTTTCTACCATCCTCAATTTCCGGACTAACCAAGTGGGAACTCTGTGCTGGTCTGCAAAGGTCCCACGCTCCGCAGGTCACATGTATCCCATGTTGCTTTTGGTTTCCCATCTTTTCTTTGCTTCAAACCTAAAATGAAGAATAGAAATCTCTCAATTCAGTTCTAAAATGAAAATCACTTCTCAGTGACCACAACCCTCAATTCAATGCTGTGCTGTCTGCTGCTCGCAGAGCATCGCCAGTGCAGAGCTGAGTCCACACTTACCTTCACAGACATCAGTAAGAGACAGGAAGTGCAGCCACAGCCCCCTGCAAGCCGGACCCACACAGCTGCACGAGCAATCTTTCTGCAGTGCCTGTGAGCTGCATCTGGAGTGCCTGGATCTTGGACATACTTACCCCCATGCCAGTTTCTTCTTTTTCCGAGCAGCCTGTGAGTTCTCAGCCTCCTTTTTGGCTTGAACAAACTTGTGGCAGGCAATTGCTTTGGCAATCTTCACACCAAGCTAAGAATTGCAAAAGGAAAAAGCAGACATGAAACAGAATACTCCGGTTCATGTATGAGCTACAGTGACCAGACAATGGAGCCTAAGTCAGAAGAGATGTTCAGGCCCCGGACGAGGTGAAGGACTCATGCGCAGCCTCACCTCCCGTCTCCCCTGGAAAACCTTCTCCCCCAGCTGTACCATCTCCTTCCCACGCAGGCCCCTCCAGGGTAGAAAGGTAGTAATGAGGCCCTTCAAGCTATCTCGGCAATTCTGTGGGCTGAACTGAATCTGCCCTGATAAGGCTGCACACAGACTGACAGAGACATCAAGTCTCTTTGCTCTGGGCTAGAATTACAGCAACTCAGTACGGCCACACCAGTTATCTCCTGCTCATCAGAAGCGCTGATTGGCAGTCACAGATGGGATTAATGAAACATGGAAAAGCTAATTACTCCTTGGTAAATGCACTCTGCATGATGGGCAACAGCTTTTAAGTCTCAGAGAGAAAAGAATGTAAGGAGAGGAGAAAGTGAAGACGCTAGACTCCAAAGCCCAGCTGGTCGTCGGGCAGCATTCCACGCCTGCCTCCAACTGCCAGTCCTCAGCGTCCGTCCAGTGTGAGCCCCAACCAGAAGTCCCTGGCTCGGCCTAAGTCCCGCTTCTCCATCTCAACAGCTTTTGGAATGCAGAGCTCTCGCCAGCAAGCATCTCCCAACAGGATGTCAGCGCCTCTACTTCACCCAAGTTCTTAATTTAAAATGCCCGCCTAGGTGTACGACCCAAAGGGTGAACCAAGTAAGCCAGGTGGTGTGGAGGCGCACACCTGGAGTCCCCAGGTCGCGGCCAGAAGCAGGCACCAGATCACAGCTGGACCGCGTCTCAAAACAAGCAAACACCTTGCTTAAAGGACTAAGGGTTAAAATCTTTCTGGTGGTTCTTGACTTTCTATTCCCTTACTCAACAAGCGCATCTCGGGTGACAGGAAGGCTGACAGTAGAGATACAACATGGAAGCAAATGAATCTCCTGTCAGCACATCAAAGCCTAAGTTTTGGGAATCAGGAAGAAGACATAATGAGAGGTTAAAGAGCTCACACCTAAGACAGGAGCCAGGTTAAGAAATCAAGGTCTACGGTGCCTGGCATGGCTTTTATCTGCTCCTGGGGCAGGATGAGCAAGCGGTAACCAAGAACAGCGTGTTTATAAACCAGAAAAACATAGCTGTGATCTTCTGGCTTAGGGAAGATTCTGTGTGTGTGTGTGTGTGTGTGTGTGTGCGTGCGCACGCACGCGTATCATGCGCAGATGGAAGGAAGCCAGTGGTGACATAGGGTAACATCAACAGGAATGCCATCAAGGACCAAGTACAATCTGAAAACCCACCCACAAAAGCAGACAAGTTCGTCTCGGCGCAAGCCCAGGCCACTGCACCAGCGCGTGCCTTCTCCACAGGGAGAACACGGCTTCATGAATGTCAAGGTGGCACAAATGGGTGCTTCTGCCAGGCGCCATCCTAGGGGCTGGGGCCACAGCACTAAACCACACAGGGCTTCTTAAAGTTAGGGACGGGGAGTGTGACCATCTCAATGCACCTTTTGTTCTGTCGGCGCTCTTCTTTCCCTGCTCTTCCCACAGAAAAGCTCAACCCAAGTCAACCAAAGAGGAAAAAAGAGGCTACGAATCAAGGCTGATCCCCAGAGAGAGGATGCCCGGGGAAGTGCTCCGTGTCTTGTTTTCATTAAGGCAAGCAATCGAGTTAGTACCTGGTGACCAAGGTGAGGCCAGCCAACAGCATCAAACAAATCCCCAAACCCTAATTATTATTACTCATGCCCTCTGATGCCCTGTAGACAGGCAAGCTCTCCTCCTGGTATGTTTCATGGCAT